>JADLZN010002751.1:120000-135000 GCA_018155175.1 Sinocyclocheilus anophthalmus | reverse complement strand
TCTCTCAGTGATCATTTTACTGTGCAAACTGTCAAAGTGCAGAACTGCAGCTAAAAATATAAACACTTGAAAAACAAAGAAAAAAGAGTTGATCTCACAAACTGAGCAGTCGACCATCGTGACTGTCTGTAACACGTGTGCATGTGTGTCTGGCTGCGCTGCACTCACTGAACTGGTGTTACTGTGATGATAATAACACTGAAGCACTAGCGACTGTGTGATCAGCATGCAGCACAGATGGGTTCAGGTGAGGTGAGTTCTGCTGATGATCGGTAGCCGAGCGGGATGAAAGAAACCCTGAACTGCCAGCCCAGACTGTGACCGCAGTGCTTGCCACCAGGGATCACACACACACCACACCACACACACACACAGGTGTGTTTTGTGAAAAGGTGGACTCTCCATAGGCGTAAGGTTTTTATTACTGTACTGGACCGTATATTCTATTGCCCTACACCGACTCTACCACTAAACCTACCCCTCACAGGAGACTTTGTGCTTTTTCAGATTTTCAATACACTCCATTCTGTGTGATTTTTAAGCTTGTTGAACAGTGGGACATGGGTAATGTCCTGAAAAAGTCACTTCTCCTTGTACGAACTGGTATCCCTTTGTCCCATCCTCTGACACCCACATTTATGTCCCCTATTTGTCACAAAAACCGAGTACACACCCACACCAACACACACACTCTCACCCAATAACACACACACACACCTCTCTCACACACACACACAACACACACACTCTCTCTCACACACACACACACACACACACACACTCTCTCTCTCAAATATTTAGTAGATGTGTCCTCTCACAGAGGAGACAGACGGAGAGGAAGAGTGAAATTAGAGGCGTGACGTGAGTCTGGCTGGAGCACGACTGAGCACAACCACAAACTACTGTAAAACCAGCACAGCATATCTGAACGTCTCGACGCCTGCGAGCGCCACAGACGCCAGACACTTTCAGTATCATTTCCTCGAGGCGATCAGGAATTCACTGAGCTCTGCTGATTACAGCACACGAGAACACAAACACCCAGTCGCAGATCGTTCCGTTCAGTCCTAGTACTCCAGGGACACTACGGCGTTAGGCTAAATAGTGCACACGATTTATTAACTTTTTTTCTTGCATTGTCATGTGCGGGGCTGTAAGCACCACATTTTGTGTAAAATAAATGTATTTCATTAGCTGTAAATTAACTCTAACATTTAATACATTTAATAAATAATGTGTATATTCTCTTATTATATGTGTATAAACTTTAATAAATAACATGAGTGTGTGTGTGTGTGTGTGTACATTTAAAATGTTATTAAAACATATTTAATATTTTAAAAATATTAATTTTTTATCATTTGGCAGAACACACGGAAACAGAATTGTGCGATATAATCTTAAAATAAATATTCACAAATACCATTTAAATTTTTTTCCCCATGATGGGAACAAGTTTTCATACAAACACAAATCAAAAGTGTTTAATTCATGTTTAAAAATAGTTAAATATAACAAGGTAATAACTCATTTTTAAGTGTAACTTTAAAATTGATAAAAATTTGAATGTATTTTATTGTTACATTGAACAAGTTAAGCATGAATTAAATAAGCTGCTTAAATTGTCTATTTAGACAGTGTTATTTTTTAAATAATACACTAAAATTATTTTCTCCATTTTATTTGTAAGTGGCAATCTTTTCATTTTAAAAGCACTACGTGCTATCAACATGTTAATTAAAGTACCACTTATTCAAAATCAAAGCTAATTAAAAAAGTCAACCTTACTAATTTACTGGTTGTCCCATCTCTACTAGAGACATGAACAATATGGCAAGACACGTTAATAAAATGCCTTTGCGGCTGAATCTTGACATTTATGTGGATATCTGGCTCTGTGCGGCTCACGAACACAAGGTTTATCAGGCAACTGTTCACAAGCGCAAAAAGCCTTCAGAAGGTCCTCAAACATGTCGTTATAAAAGCCGCGGTACGGGCTAATCAGGGGCTTTCTATCGGATCTCGGCCACAAACACACACAAACACCTGCAGCGATGAACAGTGAGTGTTGAGCAACGCTGAGGTGTGTCGCTAAACAGCTGCGCTCTCAATGCATTCGCTTCCATTCGCAATGCAGAGCGCTGGGATTATCCTCTGCTACTTACTTAAGAAAAGAAAAGAAACCTTGAAAAAGCTGAGGACGTGCATGAAATCCAAAGGCAGCAGGACTCAAGCTGTTTGAATTCCATGTGTTGCTCAAGGTTTCTCTATTCTCTCCAGCAGCCTTGAACACTGAGAACAGTTATAGTGAGTCATTCAAACACAATTGTTTGAAAAATAAGTGACGTGGGTTTGCTAGAACAAGAAAGGGAACGGAGCTGTGAGCGTGTGCATCCCGCTGCCACTCTTAGCGCTAAACTATCCCTAGGATATCGCCACTAAATGCAATGTTACTCACTGTGCTCTGACATTTCTGCTCCTTTACGAACACATGCTTTGACTGAACAAACCAGACCTAAAACAAGTATAAAATAAACCAAAACTAAACAAACACAAACCAAACCGAAAAACAATACCAGCACAAAATAAACTAAAATAAAAACAAACAATACAAGCACAAAATAAACCAAAATTAGCACATAATCCAAAACAATCACAAAATAAGCACAAAACAAAAAAAACAAACAAACCAAAAACAAAATAAGCAACCAAACAAAATTAAACAAAACAAGCAGAAACCAAACCAAACACAAAGCACAAAATAAACAAAAACACAAACCACACCAAAACCAAAAACACAGTAAACTAAAAACACAATTGATTAAAAAGAATCCAAACCAAAACAAAATAATGGGGGTGATTTTGAAGCTCTTATCTTTGTGTAGCAGCAGGAACCGAAGAGAAACACAAAACACAAATCTGTAAGATTATGCTTGTTTTGATTACATGTTCAGCTCTATATCTGACAAACAAGAGAATCACATCTCCTTTACACGATCTCACCCCAAACTATCCTCTGCGGTCTGTTTTGTGCTATAAAGCTTACGCTGAAGGAATCGAATATATAAGAAGTCTTCTCTAGAGAGTAATGATAGCTTCATGATACTGTTGATTATGAAGCGTTGCTGATTTATACGGTAAAAACACTCGAAACTGGAAGAGCGTTTCTCTTTGTCTGCACTGGCTCTCCTTTGTTCCACGAGTCTATCAGCAGCCGCAGGTAAACACAGCCGAGGCAATGAGTGCAGCGCTAATAACAGCCCTCACTTATTCATATGTATTTATAAATCCAAGCAACCGGGCTGGAAAGCAGAGCTGTCACTGTAGCAAAGACATGGCCTTATTCAAAAGGCGTTTATTTACGACAGGTGGGTGGTTCTCAGAGGAAAGGAGGCCTTGTTGAACAGCTCGAGGCTTTGCAGCGGATCCTGCTGTTCCTCTTCACGTGTGCTTTACTGCCGGAGGACAGCGTGTGCTCGCACAGGAATCTCAGACTGGATATTTAGTCTGGTGGAAATACACTGACGGTTTGCTCTGACAAGGCAATCTAGTCTAAATGAATGTCTTGATTGCATACGGGAGAGGAAAAACAGAACCTGTCTAACGCAAGCTGAACATTAACAGTAGTGCGGCTGACTAGTGTTGGCATGTTTAGTTTCCACATTTAGCAGCGGTGTTTTAATTAATGTGCTGTGCTTTGGCTGGTAGATAGTTTGCGCAGTAATTCATCCGTTTTTTTTTTTTTTATAAATTTCTTTATTGATCAAGGACGCATTAAAAGGATCAAAAGTGACAGTAAAGACCTTTATAATGTTACAAAATATTTCTGTTTTAAATAAATGCTGTTCTTCTGAACTTCTGTTCATCTGTGAATCCTGAAAAAAATCAAATGTATCAGTTTCCACAAAAATATTGTGCAGCACGACTGTGTTCAACATTGATAATAATCAGAAATGTTTCTCGAGCAGCAGATCAGCATATTATACTGATTTCTGAAGATCATGTGACACTGAAGACTGGAGGAATGATGCTGAAAATACAGCTGCGCATCACAGAAATACATTACAGTTTAACAGAGATTCACACAGGAAAACAGCTGTTTTACATTGTAATAATATTTCACAATTTTTACTGTATGTTTGATCAAATAAACACATTCAGGTATTGTAAGCATAAGAGACTTCTTTCAAAAAACATTAAAAAATCTCACACCCAAACTTTTAAATGCTATTGTATATTCCAATTTAGTTTATAATGATCAATTAACGTTCCTGTGGTTTGTGGCAAATTTAATTTAAATTGTAACTCGTGAATTGAATGGAAGCCAATTCTTCACTTCTATATTTTGCCTGACATGCATTAGGAAGGTGACATCAGTCAGTCATGATTTCATGTCGACTTCACAATGTTTTTAATATGAATGTATCTGAGCAGAAGAATCAGTGGATCATGGCGAGATCTGCTGGTTTTCACCCATCGAGCGCAGCATGTCGACGGCCTGCAAACATCTGCACAGCTCCATATCACCAGAATGAAACATCACAGAAAAAGATCTCTGATCCGTCGTCTACTGTCTGACTATCAGCCTGAATGGATCCTTGCACGGTTCCCAGGCGTGTGTAAACACTGAGTCAGTGTTTGGCTCAGCCGTGCTCACACGCTCAGTCTGCTGCAGGACGCCGGCGCTCCAAAGACAGGGCTATTTTGGGAAGGGTCAGCACACAGAGATGGGCGCTGCTGCGAGGCGGAGCGGGAAAATTATTCACACGACCAAAACAAAACCTACAGCCAAACTTAACCAGGGATTGAGGACTGAATGTGCAGCGTGTTACTCCAGTCAACATGAAATCAGCGCTTTAATGCACTGGAGCAAAAGTGCTTTACTCCAGTGCATTACTCCAGAGTACTACTCCAGCTCTTTACTCCAGAGTACTACTCCAGCGCATTACTCCAGAATACTACTCCAGTGCATTACTCCAGAGTACTACTCCAGCTCTTTACTCCAGTGCATTACTCCAGAGTACTACTCCAGCGCATTACTCCAGCGTACTACTCCAGCGCATTACTCCAGTGTACTACTCCAGCGCATTACTCCAGCGCATTACTCCATAGTACTACTCCAGCTCTTTACTCCAGAGTACTACTCCAGCGCATTACTCCAGAGTACTACTCCAGTGCATTACTCCAGAGTACTACTCCAGCGCATTACTCCAGAATACTACTCCAGTGCATTACTCCAGAGTACTACTCCAGTGCATTACTCCAGAGTACTACTCCAGCTCTTTACTCCAGTGCATTACTCCAGAGTACTACTCCAGTGCATTACTCCAGCATATTAATCCATCACTTTACTCCAGCGCTTTACTCCAGAGTTCTACTCCAGCGCATTACTCCAGAATACTACTCCAGTGCATTACTCCAGAGTACTACTCCAGCTCTTTACTCCAGAGTACTACTCCAGCGCATTACTCCAGAATACTACTCCAGTGCATTACTCCAGAGTACTACTCCAGCTCTTTACTCCAGAGTACTACTCCAGCGCATTACTCCAGAGTTCTACTCCAGCGCATTACTCCAGAGTACTACTCCAGTGCATTACTCCAGAGTACTACTCTAGCATATTAATCAATCGCTTTACTCCAGAGCTTTACTCCAAAGTACTACTCCAGCTCTTTACTCCAGAGTACTACTCCAGCGCATTACTCCAGTGTACTACTCCAGCGCATTACTCCAAAGTACTACTCCAGTGCATTACTCCAGAGTCCTACTCCAGTGCATTACTCCAGAGTACTACTCCAGTGCATTACTCCAGAGTCCTACTCCAGTGCATTACTCCAGCATATCAATCCATCACTTTACTCCAGCGCTTTACTCCAGAGTTCTACTCCAGCGCATTACTCCAGAATACTAGTCCAGTGCATTACTCCAGCGCATTACTCCAGCACATTATTCCCGCATTCATTGACAGATACACACAGAAGAGTCATGAAGGAAGAGACGGTCACCAAAAGGAAAACCAAGATGTTTGTTTCTTGATACCAAGCATAACTGTGTGACTGACTGTCATAATTAAACTGTTTAATTAACTCCTATAAACCCTAAAATTATGAACGTATTCAAATCATATATTTGTAGTTCTGGCTTCTGATTGGTCAACAGTATTACTGTCCCATGATGCCACAGGATGTTATCCAATTGTATTTTACTGAATTATATTTACAATAACCATCAACTAATGGCCTACATTACATGTCAAACATAATGTTGACTGGAATTAATAATAAATGCAATTTCTTATAAAATTTATGCAATAAATGCAATTTTTATTAATTTTAATCCATTATATAATATTCCTATCTGTTCTCTCTGTCACTAAGGTTTATAGACCTTACAAACTTTTTTTTTTACTTTTAAACAAGACTTTGTCAAACCAACATTTACAAAATAATTTATTTCTGCTTTTCTTTCATGCGATTCTGCATTTAGTTTGCTACTTCAAATTCAGTTCAACTGGAACTTGAAAAGCAATGTAAATTCATAAGTTATTTTCAACAGTAATAATATTTCACAATATTACTGTTTATACTGTATTTTTGATCAAATGAATGCAGTCTTGGTGAGCAGAAGAGACTTCTTTCAAAAACGTAAAATATTTGACTGACTTCTAACTTTTGAATGCTAGTGTATATTCCATTTTTTTTACAAATTCCAATTCAACTTCCTGTAGTTTGTAATTAACTCAAATTTATTGCAGTGCTTTCTTTCATGCAATACTGCATGAAGTTTTCTACTTCAAATTCAGGAGTTCAATTGGAACATGAAAAGCAATCTCAATTCAACTCTGACTGGTTCACAACCCAGTGGAATTCAGTTTCATCAACCTTCAAAACAAAAAACTTGATTGCAGCATCACTGAAAGTAATAGCCTGAGTTTCCGGGAGTCATCTGAGGTCTATGGAGTCAATGCCGCAGGCCTGAAACAAACGAGTGTGTGTTTGTGTCTCACACGATCTAACACTGTTATTTCTCCATCACGACTGACTGCGCAGCCGTTCCTAATGCTTCAGCCGTTACTCCATCACTGTGGAGAGCCAAACTCCAGAGACACGCGACACACGTGAGCTACGCTGGACCAAATGTGAGCACATCAAAGCTGGAAGGCTTTTGTTCTCCGTGAGGATGAAGACTGGCTTTATGGAGGACTTCGCCATGGGATGATGTTGCTGTCAGCTCACATTCTCCTGCTGTCATCTGTTGACTTTCAACTGCTGGAGTAATGAATGATATTCAAGATATTCATCGCTCACATGAACACACGTCATTCAGAACAGAGCTTCTGATTCAGATTTATTCTCTTTATTTTGTCTTAAAGGGATAGTTCATGCAAAATCACGACTTAATGTATCTGCATGTCAGTCCAAACCTGTATGAGATTCTTTCAATTTTGAATTTTGAAAAAAAAAAATGTTTTGTTCATACAATGAATGTCAATGGGGTCCAAACTGAACATTCTGCAAACTTATTCTCTACAGCGTTCTGCAGAAAATGAAATGCATTCTGGGTTGGAAGGACATGAAGCGGAGTATCCCAAGTTCAGTTTGGGGTGAAGTATTTGGGCCATTTATTAGTCATCTTCATGCATTACATGTGGAACTCTCTCAAAAACTTTTACTGCGTTTTTTACTGTAACCAAGATTCACTGGTGGTGAAAAGCATTGATTATAGTGTTATATTAGAGCATTGAAGGTTGCATTGCTGCACTGTAGCCGAACACAGTCATGTCCACTGACACAATCAAATCACTGTTAGATATGTGCTGCTGCAGCGATTACAAAGAGAACCAGATACCGGACAGTCACTATAGATACCGGATGCTTTTCATGTTACCGACAAAAATCTGGCTGTTCCAGAAGGGTAGAAAAGAATAATTGATATTTAAAACAGGGGAGTTAGTTGTGAGTTCTGAAACTTGCAGTATGTTTTCATTTATTGTGGAAAAACCTCTCATATGTCTGAATATCAAGAACATTTTGATTCTCTATTTCATGAGCCCTTTAAGAACGCCTGTTGAAACATTAAAGAGGAATACTTTAATTACGTTATGGAATAAAACAGATCATTAGATTAATTTGTCGTTTTGAGTCACTCAACTCAATAATGCTTTCAATGAGCCCAATTCAATCTGATTAGGAGCATCTAAACCATTTATAATTGGACGGAATGTCTGCAGGATTTCAGTCTCAGGAATCAAAAGGATGGAAGCGGTTTCATCTAATGCCAAACACAAAGCAAGAAAGAAAAAACCTCAAGACAATGACTACTGATTTTGGGAATCAATGGCAATTGGATTTCACATCTTTGGAGCCTCTGGCTTCAACCTCTAATGCAGTAATTGAATGATCTGGCATTGAAAGCCAAGTGCTGTTCAATGTCTTTTCGGCAGAAAGCTCCTGCATGCTCTCAGCCGCCAAGGCAATTCATCGGTGTAATCCAAGCACGCAGCCGAGAGTCTGAATCGGTGGGCCATTTGTGCACCGTCCCTTTAGCTCTCTGAACAGCAGACTGGGGATCGACTGAAGAGCGTGTGGAGTTTTCAGAGCCGAGCTAATTAATCTTCATCCTGATGTAAATTGGTAAAGTGGTTGGGTGGGTGGGTTAGCATTCCTAACAACAAATCTCGCTCGATTAAGCTTGAAAGACTCTACCAAACTGGAAAAAAGACCCGATACGAATGTCAGAATCAAAATGTAATGCTGTAATGGGGCATGCTTCATTAAACTGGAAAATAACCAAGAAAAAGAAAAGGTTTTACTGATATATGTGCAAGAAAAATGTGATATATGTGGTTTTATGGCCACAAATTAGGAATCTGTTTCGATTTACCTAGAGAACAAATTTACCTAGAGAACAAATGCCTACAATATCTCTGCTCAATCGTGCACAATATAAACAAAATTTACCCAATTTATTAAAGTTTTAAATGGACCAATCACCTGTTAACGTCACCAAAAAACAAACATAAAATTGTCATCTGAACTACTTTGATATTCACCGCAGTACTGAGTGAATGATTATCATGCTGTGCGTGTGTATAACACGGTAGAACTGAAAGAATTATATGGTATTTCATGTCTACAAACTGCCATATTTACGTGGTACAAGTTCAAAAACCAGCCTGGCATGGTAATATTGGTCATATTAATTGTGTATTGCAAGTTAAGATTGTTTTCTGTTGCTAATATTTCATGATAGCTGATGGCGAAACACTCACGCAAGTACTGGCACAGCTGTTTCTCCAGGCCCATAATCCATCTCGATATTTCAAAGTCTATCATGAAGACAGACTGTTGTAGGCTAAACACCAGAGCAGACTGTGTGCAAATAAACATGCAATGAAGCTGCAGACCAGACTGAAATCAACACAAGACACACCAGGGTCTGGCCTGATGAGCGGGATTTAAACAGCAGTAGTCCTGCTTCAACTGCTGAATACACGCTTCTGTCGTAACATATACGGTTTAGTTATGAAAAGGAGTGACGCTTGAAGCAACTACCAACATTTTAAGGCATCACAACTTAATTCTGAGAGCTCAGTGGATTGTATATGTACTACTGTATATGAACCGAATCATTACAGACAAGCAGACATCTGTGCGTACAATTTGGCAAATAAATCTTCTGATTACAAGTTTTTCTGTTTGGCTGAAAAGTGTCAAAAGCAGCTTTTATTTTGACAGCGATAATGCACCTGAGCACAGATATGAGTGTAATCTTTAAATGCATGATTTCAAACTATGTTGCACTGCATCCAGTTTGCTGCTGTGCCATATTGATCCTATGTGAAATGAGCATTAACCAGTCTTCCAAGTGCACACAAACTTACCAAAACTACAGAGTAAACTCTTTGCTTACAGTGTTTACTTCCTTTTTATTCATGTTTTTAATGATTTCTATATTTGTGAAAAATACTATAACAGGATTACAGAATTCATTTTTCCAGAATTTATTTTTTATTTTGATCAAATTAAAAAAAAAATCCATATTGGTTCATCTTACATTTCTAATTTAGTAAATATTTAAAATAATAAAAAATTTCATTGCAGCAAATGTTATGCATGTTATTTAAATTAAATGGTGTAATATCATAAATATTGCCCATTGACCACCTTGCTCTCTAAGATATCGGCCATCAAAAAATCCACATCTGTCATCCACTATTTATAGTAGCCTTTGAAACCATAGTGGACATTGTGGACTGCACTCATTCAATCCCATAATGCACCTCAACAACGAGCGTACATGCGACATACACTGAACAGCTAGCCGTTAGAGAATACCATGCACTATATCGGTGGAGTGATGTAGGGAACAGTGAATGCGGGTAGAAGTCGACCGATTAATCGGCACCGATAACCGATTACTGGAACAATCGGTTATTTGCAAAAATTCCTACCAATATTTTTTCCGGGTTGCTGGAGCGGCTGAGAAGGTCTGCTGTTATTATACAGTACGAGAGCGGCCTCTAGAGGCGGAACTGTGCTGTTTGCTCTGAAACGTGAGAACGCACAATGCACAGAGCGGAAGACTTCACTGGCTTCACTTTTATTTTTGTAATAACTAGGGATGTAACGATTAACCACAAGCCGGTCGAAAATCGATGCAAATATGTGACGATTCAAATCGGTTGAGATGTTAAACGGATCGCGATACAGTTGGGGGTGGGGGTTTATATGAATGTATCTCTGAGGGGAACTGACTATCTTTAGAAAAGTTTACGTGGTATTTTCTTTTCATCTTGCCTCTGAACAATGCATATTAAAGTAGCGTTCATAAGCGCTGCGCTGCTTTGTTTACAGCGTTAACCACGGAAACACTGTATCATTGCTGTTCATGAGCGCCACCTGCTGGCAGAGAGTGATCTGCGTCTCATTCAGCTCGTCTGCTGTATGTTTCATGCATATATTTTTATGCATAGTTTCACAAAACTAAAGTCAAACAATTCTGTTTTTGCTTCAAATTTAAAAATTATACAATCTAATTTAGATTAAAAACTACTCATGTTGCATGTATGCTGCATCTTTGTTTGGATCATGATTAAAATGCAGTGGTTGCCTCTCATTTTAAATGGAAAGAGCACAGACAAAGCCTTAGCTTGTTCATATTAAGAGATTTATTTTATTTGTTTTACTTGTTTGATTTGGTGTTTGTTTTAAAATTTCAATGTAGTTTTAAGAATTTCAATTTCACAAGAAACGTGCACAATCGCCTAATAAAATGACACCTTTTTATTTACTGTATAATGTCTTCAATTTCATTTTGTAAAAAAAAAATAGTGAAAAAATCGAATAGTGAAATAAACATTGTGAATCGAATCGTGAGTTGAGTGAATCATTACATCCCTAGTAATAAGGTTAAACTTATTTATGTTTGTTTTCTTTATCCGTTGATTCTTTGGTTATCGGCCACTGCGGTCCAACCTAGTTATTGTTATAGGTCAAACCCACTATCGGTCAACCTCTAAATGAGGGTACAAGGGCTGATTTCAGATACAGTTGGTTGCGGTCAGTATAAGGGGGTGGGACATTTTCAGTATAGAAAGCATCTGATTGGACAAAAAAACTATGTATTGTAGGATGTCATCAATATTTTTGCTTCAAGAGAATGACTGAAAATTTTAAAACATTTAACAGCTAAAGGTGAATTTTGTCAACATCTAGGAGTAAACTGCCTTTAAATGAAGGTTGAAAATGCTGTCTAGCCGAGGCTAACACTGTGCCCAGACTCCAAACGGCACAAAGGAAGGCTCCAGAGCCTGCAGTGATTCAACAGAGCAAGGAGCTTCGCATCACGTGGGTTCTTCATCAAAGAAAGCCTCTCCGCGCAGCTCCGCGTGCTCACCTTCCGCGTGCAGCCGAATTAATTAAACTGTGTTTCCTGGCAACCACGATCCCTGCACGAGCGTCACACACAGAGAGCTAGCATTCGAGACGCGCCCTTCCCCCTTCAGTCCGATCCAGCAGTGCACAGGAGCCCAGAGTCATTTCCATAGGTCAGCGCTCGCCCCTAACCCCTATCCGCCCATTACTGCCAGGCTTTTGTCCTCCACAGATGTGGCTTTGGGTGTGAGGATCTCAGATGGACCCCGTCAACCTCCACCTCCCCCACAATGCCTTCTGCTATACGTGTCTTTGTCTGAACACGATAAAGAATCACACTCTTGGTAAGGAAGGCCCTGACGGCTCTCCCATATGCGTTCATTCACACCCAAATCCCAAAAAACGCTTGCATTCTAAAGTAGGTTCACATGGGGAATGGATGCGTGAGTACGGTAACGTGTTAAACCGAGCTGAAAATGCTAGAATGTTATTAGCAGAAAGCATTAGTTAATTAGCAAACATATTTAAAGCTGTGCAATACCTAGTTTCTGAACGATTAGCAGCACCAACTGGAACTACAATCTGTCTGAGCGACTCTAATTGTTAATATGAGAATCTCTGTTCATCTCAATGAGTTAGAAAGCTAACGCAGGAATCAGTGATGACAGATAGGAAAAAAATACACTCCTTGTTCCATACTATGGAAGTCAATGGCTACCGTCGACTGTTTGGTCTGCAAAAGATCTTCTTTAAATGTTTAACAGATGAAAGAAGCTCATACGGGTTTGAAAATGACATGAGGGTGAGTAAATGATCCTCAGTCACAATCCCTTTAAAACACTTTTTTAAATCCCTGTGGGACAAACAATTGGGAAAAATAGCATTGAAAGTTGCTAGAATCTCTGTTTTTTCTCCCCAAATCCTCACGACTCTTTCCGGGTTTGTTTTCACACGGATGCTTTAAAACGTAATTGT
This sequence comes from Sinocyclocheilus anophthalmus, assembly GCA_018155175.1. Classification (NCBI taxonomy): domain Eukaryota; kingdom Metazoa; phylum Chordata; class Actinopteri; order Cypriniformes; family Cyprinidae; genus Sinocyclocheilus; species Sinocyclocheilus anophthalmus. Next base: position 122,149 of record JADLZN010002751.1, on the reverse strand, counting down.
CGTTCTCGTCTAATCCCTATTAGAAGTGTGAATGTTTCTAAAGCAGGTAAATGATTGTTATCTGTCAAAATGACAGAAATCAGTGAAATATTATCACTCAGTGTTAATGTTAATGAACATTTTGGATTAAGGCAATGTATGTTACATAATACAGACATATTTTAACTGCACCGGAGTTTCTGGGATTATTCATGGTCTGTTGTAGTCCTTTCTTAATGCTTTTACACTCTTAGATTTCCTTTTAATGTTGGATGGTTGAAGGTGAGTAGAATAATAAAACTACTCAGAGTACAGAAGTTACTCTCATGCAAAAAGCATCATAGGTTGTAGAAAAAAAGTGGATATTTCACGAATAGCGAAGAGTCCGGTGTCTGTACACACGAAAGATAACAATTAGTTCAGGATGACTCTTCTAAGCAAGGTTTATAAGTGACCCAGTTGTGAGCGGCTGGCGATCACAGAGGAACGTCTGAGAGATGTGCACACAGCTCCACGCTTTCTCTGTTTCCCGAGGCCTGTCGAGGAGCGGCGCAGTCTGTGGGCGTAAGTAGAGCCGGAGACGGCTTTTCTAGGACACTCCAAAACCTGACTGAAGCTGACGAGCTAATAAGCCTTCAGAGAGAACGGCCAGTAAACCGTCAAAAGCTATGCTTGAACACCAACTTTTCTGGCAGATTTTCTCTCAGCCCGAGGCTCTGCTAATTGCTAGTGTGTCAGAGCACATGACGGGCTGTTCTTTATAAATACCCGGCGCTCCAGGCTCCTCGGGGGCACACAGGGATCATAAACCTGCCGACTGGACAGGCACCATCTCCATTCGGGGAAACGAGCCGCAGGAGGAAGGTGGAGCGTGCTGTAAAACCGGCAAAGCTCCCTTTCAGATCAGCCAGTAAAACTAATGAGTGCAATATCAAACTAAAGGACTGGATTCCAGCGCACAAAAGCCTCTGAAGAGGAAGAAGACATCGGATTCTGGAGAAAAAAAATCTTCTTTTTTTCTGAAAAAGAGAATTCAGTCATCATTTACTCAAGACTGATTCTGAAAGTGTCAATATTTAAAATCAGTGTGTAATCTTTAGCAAATTACAAAATGAATATCCATTGTTCATGCTGTACATTATGTGGTGACAAACTGATTTTAGTTTTTACTGTTTTCATTTTATTTAGATAACACCGTATCATTAAATATAACCATTTATTGGTTATCAGCAATAACATGAAAATAATAACAGCTTATCAGCATTGGCCAAAATAACAATATTTAATGTCGTTATTTACCAGTTTTGACATCAGTGACTCCAAATTCGATTGGTTGTGGCGTATCTCTTGACCAATCGTGTAAAGTATGAATATGGATAAGATTTGTGAGCTGCTGTGAAATGGGAAGCTTTTCAGTGGAATAATGACTTTAATTTTGGTTGTTTCCTGACATAAAGCCACTGCATGAGTTATATTTGAATATTTCTTGCATTAGAATATAGAGCACGAGTCATATGAACCACTTCTACGATGGTCCTTTCTGAAGAACAACAACAGCATGTGTTCCAATACACTTTGTTTAAAAGTTTCTACTGAATGAAGTCTCTTCTGCTCAGTGTGAAACAGCTGTTTTCTCTGTGAATCTCTGTTAAACTGTAATGTATTTCTGTGATGTGCAGCTGTATTTTCAGCATCATTCCTCCAGTCTTCAGTGTCACATGATCTTCAGAAATCAGTATAATATGCTGATCTGCTGCTCAAGAAACATTTCTGATTATTATCAATGTTGAACACAGTCGTGCTGCACAATATTTCTGTGGAAACTGTGATGCATTTTATTTTTCAGGATTCACAGATGAACAGAAAGTTCAGAAGAAATAGAGATCTTTCGTAAAATTATAAAAGTCTTTACTGTCACTTTTGATCGATTTAATGTGCCTTGATGAATAAAAGTATTAATTTCTTAAAAAACCTAAACTTTTGAAAGGCAGCATCTTTGCCTAATTTCAGCATTTCCAGAAGTTAAACAGGTTTGCAATGACATGAGAATGACTAAATGTTCATTTTTGGGTGAATTAACGCTGAAAGTGTTGTGTATGCATGCATTTTTCTACACATTATGTTGATATGTTGACAGTGCAAGGTGCAGAAACGCTTGATTTATGTGCTT
>JADLZN010002751.1:0-115000 GCA_018155175.1 Sinocyclocheilus anophthalmus | reverse complement strand
ATGGTACTAGCTCCACAGTTAACCATGGCTTCAGCTGGTAATACTATAGTAATTACACATTTACCAGGGCTCTGAGGTACTTTGCTGAGGAGAAGCATGGTAGTTTGCTTCATACCATGTAAACGCATGCTATATGAATATAATAACAAGGTCATTCAAATTAGGTTATTACAGTAAAATCATAAATTCGTTCATAATTTAATAAATCATAATTAATCTAAATTAGCAAAGAGTTGAAACAACAATGATTGTGAATCAAGACTGTAAGCACACATTCGGGATTATAGATCGATCCAATGCAATGTTTTATATAAATAAAAATAAGATTTACAAGGATTTTTATATGAATGAGCAACACTGAATGAAATCCAGCTTAGTCTGATAACATGAGCATCCAGAACCATCATCGTTTTGAGCAGTAAGTGACTGTAGAGCAACTTCACAATCTTCACACACTTTTCACCCAAAGCAGGTATTTTAAATATTCTCCAATTATATATATATACTGTATATACACACACAGCAGATCGTCTTTGTGTCTCCTCTGCCGTCCCTCATGCATATATTCATCCAAGAGGACAACACATCTGACCTCGTCGAACCTCCATCCCCCCAAAGCCAGAGATTGATGAGGGCCGATTCAGGGGCCCTTCCCCCTTCAGCACACTTAATGAGGGCCCCGATTCCTCCGTCACAGAAGGTGTATGGTGCTGAATGTGTCGTATCAGCTGTTACAGACCCGTCTGATCACACTTCAACTGTAACTAAATATACAGTAGGTTCCAAAAATAACATTCAAAGCAGTATTATTTTAGTACTATTTAAATAGGCCTACTATGTTTATATTTTCCATTTTCATTTAAGTTTTGCCTTTGTCTTTTTATCAGTTTTTCTTTCATTATTTTGTATAGCTTATTTCAGTTTTTAGTCATTTTATATGTATTTGTTTCAGTCAGTTGCCAAAGCAATATTCAAGTTTAGGTTTTTAAGTTTAAGTTTTCCATCTAATATTTATGTCTGTATTTTATTAAAGTTAACAGTAACATCACTGATTCAAAGACTGCTGCAGGAAGTGGTCATGTTTAATAAGGTGCCTTTTATTGTTTTTTGCAAATTGCAAAACTGCGTTTTCCCCCACATCGGCCTTTCTGTAAAAAATATCAATTCAATTATATGATATGATGTTGTTTGTGTTAGGAGTATGAACTTTCGTATCGTTTTTTCTGTAACGTCTGCCTTATTGTTTGATGCTACGACTACCCTGAGTTGTTTCCTTGCCTGAGTTTAGTGGATTATAATATTAAAGACTTTTCGTTGTGGATTATCCTTCATCTTCTTCGCCTTCTTGTTTGATGTCTTGAATGATATCTTGTTGTTGTTGTTGTTTGTGTGTTTATTTATATATGTATATCTTTATGTTATATGGTGGATATGTGTTCACTGCAGAAAGACTGTGTATTGGAGTTTATTGCACTGCAAAGTTTATTGGAAATAATAAAGTATACTTCAATTCAAGACCTAACACTCTAGTGGCACATAATGCAAACATAATTCGGAAAAGAACACTTTCTTTTTTTCCCCATTAAAAAATCAGTTATTTAAGGATTTTTATAGTCAGCAATTTCAAGTTGTGATGCATTTTAAAACTTGCTGCAGTGTTAAAATATGCATATTTTTAAGGTGTTGCTCGTAGCAATGGACAATTACACAAGTAGATTATTTATAAACGTAGTTGTTGAGCACAAGAAGTGATTTGCATCGAGTATTTATTAACCTGACCTGGTTTTGGCAAAGGATGGGTGTGGTGTTTAACCTTGAGACGTGTTAGAAATGGCCCGTCTGGCGCACACCTCATTTAGAGCCCAAAACTCAGAAACACTCATTAATTCACGCTGCAACAGTGTTCGTCTAAAAAAAACCTGTCTACACTAGTAAGCAGTAATGGGGTTAACCATAAGTAGGGCAAACAAAAAATCTCTCCACTTAAGGGAATATTTTAGTCCACAGAGTAATTCTTCAACAAAGTTCATGTTCAAAAGAATATAATGCAATTTTTGTGCTAATTGGGCAAATAAAAGAGGTACAATGTGTTACATTATAGTATGAGAGACTTTAAAGCTGTAAAATCTAATGCATAATTCGTACATTGCCTCTTGCCTCTGTCAAAACAGCCTTTTTAATCTACAGAGATGCAGAGATCAAAAAGATTGGATTTTCATTGACATACAACCTCAAAATCTGAAGAAAGTGTGAGTGGTGCTTGTAAAACTCACTGCCACAATGTATCTGTGGTTGCTAGGCTCTTATGGGTGGTTGCTAAGTGTTTGCACACTGTCAAACATCCTGAAATCTCTGATATTCTGGTTTCTGTATGTGACTTGGATCTTTCAGTGTAATTCTACGGGATATTTGCACACATTTTAGCATCTACAGGTAGAAATTCTATTTTTTTTAACCACCGAATAAAAATTGTAATTATGACTTTTTTCTCAGAATTGTGAGAGCCATTACGTTATTATTTATTTATTTGCTTATGTTGTGGTGAAAACAAGCTTTCATATAAAATTTTAAGTGCAATCACTTAGAAAGTGAAAGTCTTTAATTATGAGATGAAAATCTCAATTTTACTCACCCGTGATCTGAATTTACAGGCTGTTTTATTTCTAAAACATGCATGTGCTGATTTAAACAGTATAAAGTGGCTGGTTAAATCTGAATAACTGAACTTCTTTTAAGATAAATGATTGTTGTTTCATCACAGCAGACAGCACTGGCGCTTTCTTGATTTAGTAGTGTAAGAAAAGCACGTAGCAGATGCTGAAACATTCTTCCTGTTTCATAAGTGTCTCCAATGGCGTTTCTTCTGCTTATTATGGGATGTTTGGCTGGTGGTTAATGAGGAGTCCTGATGAAACGTCTGGATGACTTCACTCACACTCGCTTGCTCAAACATACCAGACTCAACGGTCAGATGAATGTTCAAGAATGCTCTTCATCCCAGCAGAGGAACGTCTGCTTTCTTGAGGATGTGGCTCTTCATGCAGACGTGTCACTGAGGACAGTTTGACTCCAGCTAGACGGGCAAATGAATCAGGGCTGTGGTCACACACGTCTCCACGAGTCTCGCCCTATCTTTGAGTTGTGTCACTTCAGAGATGAATGGCTGCCCATCTCCCCGCTTCGCACGGTCCTGAGGGTCACAGGCACAACCATTTATCCCTTAATAGTTATTCAGTCTTTCAAGAAACACGCTTCGCACGTGGTAATCGTGTCTGGAAGGGAGGAGAGTTGTGTTGAGACGAGAGAGATGAACCCATTCACACTGCCCTGTCCCAGATTTCGAGCTGTTTATTTTACACGGGGGGATGTTTTTGCTCAGTGATAACATATTACATTGTTACATTTAACTCATTCAGCACCGTTTGTGCAAAAGATGTGAATAATATCACAATTAGTGTGACTTGTTTAGGAAACAGGGTGCTATACAGCTTTTCTTTTAAAGGAATAATTCAGCCAAACATGAGAATGTGCTGAAAATATCCTCACCTTCAGGCCAACCACAATGTAGATGAGTTTGCTTCTTCATCAGGTTTGGAGAAATGTAGCATGGCATCAGTGTCGTCAGGCCACCTCAGTGATGCGTGCCGTCAGAGTGAGAGTCCAAACCAGAGATGTTCACAAGTCTTTAACTTGGAGTCCGAGTCAAGTCTCGAGTCATTTAATGGCTCGCTAAAAAAATCCCATTCAGAATCCTCATGTATTGAAATCTTTCTATTTACAAAGCTGTTTCAGACTATAGACAAAATATATGATCTATGATCTGCTTTTTTTTTTAAAGAGGTGTTAAGATGTAAGGTTAATGTACATCCAGCCTGTTACTTATGTTTTAATCCATTACCATGTTCAAAACAGTTTCCCTTTCATGGGAACTTCGAACTGCATCCTCTAGGGGGCGCTATGGGGAACGCCTCGTCGTGACCCGTGTCTGAAGCAGACATTGAAAAAACACCAACTCGTTGGCCGTCGACAGCCATGACGTCACTACCGGTGTTACTATAGTATAAATAGGCGCCGGGAGTTACACATCGTTCTCTTCTTCGTCTTCATTGACTGTTTTGTTTGAAGCATGCAAAAAATGTTCTGTGGTAAAAGCGATCTCTATTCATCTCATTATGGCGAGCACTAGCAGAGCGTTTAGAGGATGTGTGCATCCGTGTTGACGTTGTTTAACATCTGATGACACACGATCTATGCGTTATTTGTTTGGGCGAAGAGCACGCACGCGATGTCTCCGAGGGGGCAATCGGCGTGCACTGCGAGCGTTTTTTTCCAAGGGAAAAGCTCCGCTCTTGTTTGTCTCTTTTTTCGAGGAAAGAGGGGGAGCCATCTGCTCCCCATGGTTCAGGACCCGCCGCTGCTGAAGCACGGAAGAGAATGAGCTTGTGGGGATCACAGGTGAATCTGGCCGATGAGTTTAAAGAGGGGATTTCCATCTCGCGATCGTCGGCTGTGGACGAGAATGAGCAGCTGGAGGATGATGTTATTTCATTAACATTGTCTGATTCAGGGGCCAGTGCTCTGCTGGGATCAGCCCAGCAAAAGCAGGAAATATCTGAGGAGGGCAAAGAAGCTGATGCTGAGCCTTCCCAATCCTCGCTTCCCTGCGATAATGACTTTTGGAAATATGGATCGCCAGCCAGCCGGTAATTTTTCTGGCCATCACCCTCCAGCTCAGGTGAGCCTTCCTATTCCTTCCTGTTTTTCTCATAGAAACATTGAGAAGGAATGGAAGGAGCCGTTTTTCCCGTCACCGCCTCCATCATTCCCAGCATACATACGTTATGCCAACATCGAGGGCAGATTCCGAAGCCGTTATGGAGAAGAATCCCCTATAGAGATACGCTGTCCACTAGCTTTCTATGGGTGAGACTTCCTCTAGACTCCCTCCTTTACATCAGCGCTTGGATGCCAGGGCATACGCAGCCAGGCAGGTTGGCTTGGGCTTGCGCTTCATTGCCTCTACTGTTGATGCTACAAGCAATCAGCTACCTGCTGAAAGACCTGATAGCGGCCTGCACAGTCCAGGTTGACCCGCACAACGCAGGGGTCCGAGCCCGGCGCGGGTTGAGGATCAGAGACTGCGCAGAAGGCAGTGTCGTCCGCTCCGCTCCTCCCCCGCCGCCGGGTAGGTTAGAAGAACGCGGTCAGATGAAGGGAAGTAAAAGACCTAGGGATGTGAGTCCAACCGGGCGCAACTTTGGCCCGGATCAGAATGATACCGCAGTATCTACTCATGTCCTTCGGGGTCGTACATCTGCCATTACTGTCACCTTCCTATTTCCCCTGTAACCACCATCTCGCCACCTGACTGAGGTTAGGTGGGAAATTCCCTCCTTATAGTCTCCTATACTGACCTTATTTGGTTGGTTCGAGGCTCCATTGTGACCACTTTCTATGTCCAGTCTAGAGACTTCTTCTGACAGAGCTCCGACACGGGGCACCATTGGTGGTGATACGATCCCTGTTAAATAGATGTTATATAACGATATATCTCGGTGTGTATCTAATAATCTGGTGGTTTGTGTATAACCCTTCAGCTATTTCTTTGCAGTGTTTCCCGGGACCTGGAACGTGCTGTAGGTTGAGCTCCCTCTCGATTGAGAGCTGGATGTTTGCTACAGGTTTACTGCTAGCCCTCGCTATCGATTATAGCCGTAGATGGACTTGATGACTTCTCCAGATGTATCGTTTTGGGATGCGCTATTTTTATCTATAGGCTGCCTTTTCAGGATGCCACGAGAACCCCTAGAACGGTATTTCTAAAATCCAAGTGTGCACGTTATGCTTTGCCCACTTTTCTAAAATCCTGTACGTAAGAGCTATACACAGTAGCTTCGTGCTCTTTCTGAGTGGTTTTAAACCCCGGTTCCGCCTTGGGCACCAGTCCTCCTATGTATCCTCTGGATACCTCCTTTAACAGGGTGTTGCTACTAGGAGTCTGTTGAGACAGTTCCTTCAGCACATACAAAGAGAAACGTGTGAATATCTTTCTTCCAAGCAGATGTCCGGACAAAAAGAAATAAATTAATTAATTACATGTATTGAATTTTTACATCACATTTTTACATGGACTCAACATCCAATCAGCAACTGATGCACAGAACCAAACCCACCCTACATTACAATATAGACGAAAAGATCTGTTGTTACTTCATTTCATGGTGACTTTAAGTCCAGATTGTGTCGGTGAGGCTCCTGCAGTCCGATCAGTGTCTGCTAACACATTATTTTCTCTCGCTCTCAATTTCCTGATTGCTGTTTTGATGCAGGCTGCCAGGGCCCTCCCGGTGCTCAGGTGACAGTGGCAGACCTCTCTTTAAGTGTTAATGGGACGTCACCAGCTGTCCGCACAGGTAGATCCAGAGCCCCGCTCCGAACCATCTGTGCATCCTCCATCATTACAGCCTCTGAACAGAGAACAGAGAGAGCGAGGTGGCCAGAGCTCAGGAGACACAAACGCAAGGAGGGTTTAAACAGAGAGCAGATAATGAGGAGCGCTGGGATCTCCCGGAGGAATATGGCCAGCTGTCACTCACAAACCCTGCGGGCCACCTGGACCCGATTCCCACACTCACCAAACCCGCTGGAACGGCCTCTCAATCATACGACTCAACGCACGTTTCATTCAGACTCATGTCAGACTGATCCAGGATCAGCTCTCCCTATCAGACTCATGATTTATAGAGAGGTTCAGCTCACTCTCAGCTGGTCTACAACCCTAGCAACCATCTACAACATTCTAGTAACACCCTAGCAACCACCTACAGTACTCTAGCCACGCCCTAGCAACCACCTACAACACTCTAGTAACACCCTAGCAACCACCTACAACACTCTAGTAATACCCTAGCATAGTAACACCCTAGCAACCACCTACAACCCTCTAGTAACACCCTAGCAACCACCTACAACACTCTAGTAACACCCTAGCATAATAACAGCACATCTTTATATGTGATTTCATAATTACTTGTATTGTCTATTGTCTTAAAGTACTGCTGAATGTGCGCACTGACAATCTAAAAAACTCATAAGCCAAGGCACTCGAAAATGTAGTGAAAAAATAAAAAGCCTTTATTCACACGGCTTTGCATTAAAAAACTGGTCACACTATAAATCATTCAGAGCTTTATGAAGAATCATCACATGAAGGAGAGATCTGGCCAAGAAACACGCTTAAATAATCATCGCTCTCAGACTGTTAATGAAATGAAACTCTTCATTATTTATCATAGCGGTCATGACTTCATCATAAGCTTCTGAAAAACAGCTGAAGCCGGTTTGCTGGTCTTATGGAGTTCTCTGGTCCTGCACAAAGCCTCTTAAACCTGCAGACCAGACCAGACTGAACAATACAGTACAGTGCGACTCCTCTGTCTTGTGGTTAATTACACTGTTTATAAAGCATCTACAAACAGACTCTTGGTAATCCCAGGTCGTGTTGAGCACACAAAGCAGCATCGTGAGGCTGGTGATGAATGTGTCTGAGGCCCCCGTGAGGAAGCAGTCTGTCATTACTCACAGAACACACAAACAACAGGCCTTCCAATCTCACTCTACACAGGAATGTTGGACATAAATCAATGATTATTAGAGTACATTTGACAAGAAAATACTCATTCAGTTTTTCTATTTTACAATTAATTCAGTGTGTTACTTGCCATTTCTTTGAAATTATTTGTGAAATGTACTAGTTTTTTTCCAGTGTTGTTTGACATTAATTTCTACTCAAGCTTTCAGTGAACATGCAGATATATTCAGCGGTTATCTGCTAACAACACTCTCTACATCATCAATAACACAAGATATCAGTGTCTCTTTCTGTTTACAATCACTCTCTCTTTACTGTAATATTAATACCTTCATGTTCTGTAGAGACTGATGTAATGGCTAGTTTTGGGGTCCTAAAATCGATTGTTTTTCCTTCCCCTTCTATAAATATTTCTGACCTAATAAGGCAGAGATGACAGATGTTATTGAAGTTTTAACATGGAAATGTGACTTTATATATTGTGCTCTGTTTGACACACAAAACACGTCGGTGACTCTTGGAGCCCAGACTAAATTATTGTAACATTATTGTGAAGGACGTTTGAAGCATGTTTTTAAATGTTAATTTTGTCCATAACCGGTTCTTGTAATATTTGGAAAATTCATGAAGTATCTTCATGTTCCAAACAGAAGATGAAGGTTATGACTGTCCAGTTTTGATGACCATATGAATAACTCACCTCAACTGAAACTGGATGAGAGAAACCTCTGACACACACACACACACACACCACACACACACACACACACCACACACACACTCCCTCACTCTCACACACACAAACACACACAGCACACACACACACACACACACAATATCTCTCTCTCTCTCACACCCACACACCCTCACACACACACTCACACTCACTCACAAACACACACACACACACTCACACACTACACACACACACCCATCTCTTACACTCACACTCACACACCCACACACTCACACACACAAACACACAAAAACAACTTGTTTGCCCCCCCTCTCTCACACACACACACCCCACACACACACTCACACACACACACATACTCTCTCACAGACACTCACTCACACACACACACGCACACACACACTCACTCACACGCACTCACTCACACGCACACATACTCACACACACTCAAACACACACTCACACGCACACACACACTCTCTTCTCACACACACACACACACACACACACACACACTCACACACCCACTCACACACACTCACTCACACACATTCTCTCTCACACACACACTCTCACACCCACACATACACACACACTCTCACACCCACACACACTCACACACACACACACACTTTCTCTCTTTCTCACACACACACACATACACACACCTCACACACACACACACACACACACTCACAGACTCACACTCTCTCACACGAACAACACACACACACACACACACATCCCTCACACACACACACACACACACTCACACACACACCCACACACACCCACACACCACACACCCACCCACACACTCACACACATTCACTCACACTCACACACACTCACTCCCACACACACTCAATATACACCACTCACACACACACCACACACAACACACACACAACATACACACTCACACACACACACAAACACAAAAACACACACACACACACACACACACACACGCCACACACACACACCCCCACCACACACACCCACACACACACACACTCACCCACACAAACACACACACACACAAAAAAAAAAACACACACACACACACACACACACACACTCACACACACACACACACCCACACACTCACACACACCCACACACACTCACACACACACACACAATCTCTCACACACACACACTCACACTCATACTCATATAAACACACACACACTCACACTCATACACACTCACACACACACACATCACACACACACACCCATACACACACACACACCCACACACACTCATACACACTCATACACACACACGCAGATATATTCAGCGGTTATCTGCTAACAACACTCTCTACATCATCAATAACACAAGATATCAGTGTCTCTTTCTGTTTACAATCACTCTCTCTTTACTGTAATATTAATACCTTCATGTTCTGTAGAGACTGATGTAATGGCTAGTTTTGGGGTCCTAAAATCGATTGTTTTTCCTTCCCCTTCTATAAATATTTCTGACCTAATAAGGCAGAGATGACAGATGTTATTGAAGTTTTAACATGGAAATGTGACTTTATATATTGTGCTCTGTTTGACACACAAAACACGTCGGTGACTCTTGGAGCCCAGACTAAATTATTGTAACATTATTGTGAAGGACGTTTGAAGCATGTTTTTAAATGTTAATTTTGTCCATAACCGGTTCTTGTAATATTTGGAAAATTCATGAAGTATCTTCATGTTCCAAACAGAAGATGAAGGTTATGACTGTCCAGTTTTGATGACCATATGAATAACTCACCTCAACTGAAACTGGATGAGATAAACCTCTGAACACACACACACACACACACCACACACACACACACACACTGAGCACACACACCTCACGACTCACTCTCCAACACACACACACACACCACACCCACAAACACACTCTCTCTCATCACTCACACTCACACACACAACACACTCCACACACCACGCACACTCACCTCTCACACACACACACACCACTCCACCCCCACACACACACCTCTCTCACGACTCACCTCACTACACACACACACTCACACAACCAACACAAACACTCTCTCCACCACCACACACACACACACACACACAGACACTCTCACACACACACACACACTCTCTTTCTTTCACACACACACACACACGCACACTCTATCTCTCTCCCACACACACACACTCTCTCCCTCACACTCTCTCACACACACACTCACACACACATTCTCTCTCTCTCTTTCTCTCTCACTCACTCACACACACACCCCCACCCCCCCACACACACTCACACACACGTCAACTCCAACACACCTCATACACACCCTCACACAACACACCCACCACACTCACACACACCTCTCACCACACACACACACACACACTCACACACACACTCACACGCACACACACTCACACACGCATACATACATACACACACTCACACACACACAAACACACACACACTCACACTCACACTCTCTCACACACACACTCTCTCTTTCACACACACACACACTCACACTCAACACACTCACATACACCACACAGCACACACACACACACACACACACTCTCTCACAACACACACACACACACACGCCCACAGACACACACACACACACACAAATCACACTCACACACCCACACCCTCACACACACCCCCACACACACCCACCTCACACTCACACTCTCTCACACAGACACACACACACACAGCACACACTCTCACACTCACACACTCCCACACACACACACACACCACACACACACACACACACTCTCTCACTCACACTCTCACACACACACACCACACCACACACACACCACACACACCACACACACAACACACACACACACAAAAAAACACACACACACACAACTCCACACACACACGCACACTCACACACACAGACACTCACGCACTCACACACAGACACACACACCACACACACACTCACACTCATCACACTCACACACACACAACTCCACACACACACACACCACACACACACACCACCCACACACACACAACACACACACGCAGTATATGCAAGTCAGGCGGGTAGCGGCGAACACACGCGCGACATCATCAAGACACAAAGAGCAGGGGGCGCGTCGGTGGACAATCACTCTCTCTTTACTGTAATATTAATACCTTCATGTTCTGTAGAGACTGATGTAATGGCTAGTTTTGGGGTCCTAAAATCGATTGTTTTTCCTTCCCCTTCTATAAATATTTCTGACCTAATAAGGCAGAGATGACAGATGTTATTGAAGTTTTAACATGGAAATGTGACTTTATATATTGTGCTCTGTTTGACACACAAAACACGTCGGTGACTCTTGGAGCCCAGACTAAATTATTGTAACATTATTGTGAAGGACGTTTGAAGCATGTTTTTAAATGTTAATTTTGTCCATAACCGGTTCTTGTAATATTTGGAAAATTCATGAAGTATCTTCATGTTCCAAACAGAAGATGAAGGTTATGACTGTCCAGTTTTGATGACCATATGAATAACTCACCTCCACTGAACCTGTATGAGAGAAACTCTCTGACACACCCCACACACACACACACACACCACACACACACACACACACACTCACACTCACTCTCACACACACACACACACAAACACACAAAAACCCCAACAAACAAAACACACACACACACCACTGATAAACAACACACACACACACACTCACACCACTCACACACACACACACACAATACACAAACACACACACACACCCACGACACTCTCTCTCACTCCTCCACAACAAACCACACACACACCACCACTCCACACACACACACACACACCCTCACAACCACACACAAACACATGCACACTCTCACTCTCACACACACACACACACACACACTCCAACTCTCCACCACACACAACACACACACGCTCACTCTCAACACACGCACACAGAAACCCCAAAACACCCACACACAGCACGAGCCTCACACACACACACACTCGCTCTCACACCCACACACTCTCACACTCACACACACACACTCTCACACACACACACACTCACACTCTCACACACACACACACACACACACACACTCACTCACACACACACACACACACACACACACACACACACACACCACAACACACACACACACACACACACTACACACACACAGACAGACACTACACACTACACACACACACACACACTCACACAGACACGCACACACACGCTCACACCACACACACAACACACACACACACACACACACACTGACATGAATGCAGTTGGCAAACACTTTTATTCAATACGACTTGCACTGCATTCAAGGTACACACTGACATTTTTCAGTTCATGCCTTCCCTGGGAATCGAACCCATGACCTTGGGTTATAAATGAAATAAACTGCAGAGATGTTCCCTGTAGCTTTGAAAACCCTAAATAGGACACATAAAAATGAATTAAACGGTAAATAAATAAAACATCTCTGCCTGCTTCATATAGGCTCTTTAACAGAGGTCTTTAGTTGAGATGCAGTGAACGGCTGCCGAACCACACACTGGATTCATTCCTCCATTTCTGATGCTGCCACTAATAATCAAAACACAAATCAAACATAATCTGAATATAGTTATCATTTCCATCCTGACTACAGCAATCGATCATACGCTAGATCAGTGCAGCTTGTTCATACATTTCATATACTTTCTATATGACAGATTTGCTTTCCTTTCACTACTGCTCAAAACGTTTGGAGATTTATTTAATTATTTTTAAGAAATGAATACTTTTATTCAGCAAGGATGCATTAAATTGATCAAAAGTGTCAGTAAAGGCATTTATAATTTTACAAAAGATTTCTATTCAAATACATGCCATCTGTGAATCCTGAAATATAAAATGTATCACAGTTTCCACAGAAATATCGTGCAGCACGACTGTGTTCAACATTGATAATAAACAGAAATGTTTATTGAGCAGCAAATCAACATATTAAAATGATTTCTGAAGGATCATGTGACAACTGAAGACTGGAGTATTGATGCTGAAAATTCAGCTTTGATAACAGAAATAAATATTTTTAACAGAGATTCACATAGAACACAGCTGTTTTACATTGTAATAATATTTCACTGTTTTACTGCATTTTTGATCAAATAAGTGCAGCCTTGGTGAAATTAGATATGTAAGTTCAGTGAGTTCCTTCAAGGGATAGTTAATCCAAAAATGAAAATTAGCCTGTGTTTTACTCACCCCCGAGGCATCCTAGACTTTGCGTACTTTGTTTTTGTTTCTTCAGTAGAACACAAATTATGATTTTTAACTCCAACCGTTGCAGTCTGTCAGTCGTATAATGCAGACTACGCCAGAGCGCGTACACACCTCACGCACCGGATGCCTGCTCAAGGAAGTTGGACATAGTGTTGTATTAGAGTTAAAAAATTATATAAATACTGTTCGGTGTCTTGCACAAACCGATCGTTTTCGTGTCTTAGGACATCAATGTGTCGTCACGAGCCGCAGTGTTTAATTTGGTTTTGTTTGTGCATGTTTTTTTTTACTCTCATATATTTTGTTACCGTTGCCATGCATTATATGACTGATAGATTGCAACAGTTGGAGTTAAAAATCATAATGTGTTCTACTGAAGAAACAAAGTCACCTGTACGTCTTGGATGCCCTGCAGGGGGTGAGCCGCTAAACATCAACATTTTCATTTTTGGATGAACTATCCCTTTATATTCACCAAGAATTTTGTTAAATGATCAGCTTTGAATCTCTAAATAATTATGGAATAGTTTTATGTGCTGTAACAATTGGATTTATGGCCAATGGAAGATATTAAACAAGTGATATTAAACAGTTGCTCCACACTCACAGTCACGTCTTCGTAACGTTCACATAATCTGGTTCTTGCGGAGACTAGAGGAGAAAAACAAGACCAAATTATTATTACGTACTGTAGATCTGCAATCAATTTCTGCTATTTTAAAGCTTGTTATTTTCTCAGCAATACAATAACTACATATGATCCAAATAAATATACAGAAAATATATTGTAAGTATTTACTGCATTTGATAAAACGCTTTTTTTTGAACCAAGCCGGCCGGTGGACACTCACACCACACACACACACACATACACACACACACCCACACACAACACACACACACACACACACACACACACACACACCCACACCACACTCACACTCACACAAACACCACACACACACCACACACACACTCTCACACTCCCACACACACACACCAACACACTCTCTCTCACACACACACAAAAACACACACACACGCTCCTCTCAGCACACACACACACTCTCCACCACACGACACACACACACACACACCACACACACTCCCCCTCACACACACTCACCCTCACACACACTCTCTCACACACACCACACACACACACACACACACACTCCATTTCTCTCTCTCTCTCTCACACACACAACACTCTCTCTCTCTCTCTCTCGTCCTCGCTCACACAAACACCACCAAACACACCACTCACCTCACATACCACTCACACACACACACACCACACACACACACACTCCGCACACACACACCCACACACACACACCCACTCACACACTCACACTCACACTCACACTAACACACAGTCTCTCTCTCACACACACACACACAAACACACACACCACCCACCTCTCTTCACACACACACACACACACACTCCTCTCTCTCTCTCTCCTCTCTCTCACACACACACACACACACACACACACACACACACACTCTCACACACTCTCTCACACACACACTCACTCTCACACACACTTTCTCTCTCACACACCACACACACACACACACTCCACACTCACACAACACACACACACACACACTCTCACACCCTCTCTCACACACACACACACTCATTCTTTCTCTCTCTCACACACACACACCCACCCTCTCACACTCATACACAAACCACACTCGCACACACACACACACACACACACACTCTCACACACCACAACACACACCAACTCACACCACTCACACACAGTCTCTCTCTCACCCACACCAACACACACACAACACACACACACTCTCCTCTCTCACACACACACACACACACACTCTCTCTCTCTCTCTCCTCTCACACACACCCACACACACACACACACACACACACACACAATCCTCACACTCACTCACTCACACACACACACACACACACTCTCTCTCTCTCTCACACACACACACACACACACACACACACACACTCACTCACTCACTCACACACACACACACACACACCCACACACACATACCTCACACTCACCCACTCAAACACAACCACACCACACACACACACACTCGCACAACCAACACACCACACCCACATCACACTCTCTCTCACAACACACACATTATTGTTTTACTATAGTATGAAATGTAAAAATATAAAGGGAAATCCTTGATATGCACACCTCACTGTTTGTTTTGCGTCCAGCCATACTTTCATACACTCCATCAGCAGCAGAACGGCCATGTGACTGTCATTGAAAACAGAAATAGAGCTTTCTTTGAATTTGTCCAATCTGTTGTTTCTCTGAATGTAACCGAGTACAGGGTTTTCCCTGATCTATTACAGTACTGCTGCTGAACTCACACGCGAGGACTGTTTCCTGTGCATCGTCACGTACTGACCTTCCTCTGCTTCCTGCACAGACTGGAAGAATCCTAAAAGAGCAGGTGCATAGAAACCATCATCATACTGTGAAAACAATACAGTGACTTCACATATGTTCACAGAACTATAGATGCAAGAAAACAACTTACTTTTTTTGCAAAACCTAGCCAGTTTCAGTGCCAAGTAAATGACTATGATCAGGAGAATCTCCAAAATCACTGGCAACAGAAATAAAACAGCTGTCCTAAAATACAACAGAATAGAGAAAGGATTTTATCTTCTGAATAGCTGCCTACATACTTCAAACACAGCATCATGTCAAAGTGAATAGTTCTGGAAAGCAGAAAAAAGCTGCAAATTCTCAAATGGACATAAATGGTTTAAAGTAACATTTCACACAAACATGATCATTCTGTCATAATTTACTCTCTCTCATGTCGTTCCAAACCTGTATGTCCTTATTTCTTCTGAAGAACACGAAAGCAGATATTCTGACAAATGTTCAAGCTGCTCTTTTTCTTAAAACGAATGCATTTGTCACAAATTCAGTCCATGGACTTCCGTTTATTCACCACCAGAGGTCACCCTTTCCATTTCATTGACTCTCGCACAACACAAACTGTTGCATAGCACCCTGGACTACATACCTCATCATTCTTTGCACGATTTGCACACTGCACTCATTGCACACAGCTGTTTCTAATCACCTCACTCACTATATAACACCCACTCTAACCACATTTCTCTGCTGAGTATTGTTTAGCCTGTACCCCTTTCCGAGTCTCCGTGTTTTCCTTGTCTGTTTTTGCGGTTTCTGATCTTTTGCCTGTTTTCTTGGATTTCTCCCTCTCGTCTTGCCCCTGTGATTCTGTCTGCCGATCGGTGACCTACGCTAGCCCTAGGACTATTCTTGTTTTGCCCGCCATATACCTGTTTGCCATTGTCTGACCCATGTCTGTTTTATGACCACGTCTCTGTCTTCTGTTTAATAAAGCTTTGCGAATGGATCTGCACTTCTCACGTCTTGTCAGCCCCGTTACAGCATTAAATCAAAATAGTATCCAAAAAGGAATCATAAAAGCAGCCCACATAACTTGTAATAATGACCTTTTCCTCACACTGAAGTCATTATATGAGCTCAGAAGACTTATTTTGACACCATATGGCCACTATATGCTTTCATTATATGGTAAAGAGCGGCTTGGACATGATCAATACTATCAAAAATAAATAAGAAAGATCAAAATAAATAAATAATAAAATGTAAAAATAAATAAAAACGATCAAGTAAAGCACTCACTAAAAAAGATTCATATTTTATTTGTTTTCCTGCATGTCATGCGATCATTACTGACATCAGAGAACCGTGAACATGAAAATGTGAAATATTAACTTGCTATCTCAGTGGGAATTTAAGTATGTATTTTAGGTCAAAAGGCTGAAAAGTTTTGCCCTGAAGAAACACAGCCGTATGAGTTTGGACCAGCATGAGTGTGAGTCAATGAGCCGTTATATTAAAGGATCGTCACCTTTTGCGAGCGCTGGCTGAGATCTGATCAGACTCTGCTGTATCCGGACTCTCTCTGCTCTTCTTCTGATGGACAGTGATATGAACAGGCATCTGCAGCTCTTCTGTCGAGCACCAGTACCATCCCGTGTGCTCCTTCTTCAGTCGGCTCATGCTCACAGTTGTGTTTCTCAGACCATATCTGATCTCAACCGAGGCTCCGTCTAACCTCCCAGACGCTCCTGTAATGCACTGACCTCCAAACTTACACCATGTTACACCATATTGTCTTCCCTGATGGTAGCAGCTGATGGTTACGCTGCCATTCTCAGATCCCGTCACATTCTGAGAGTTCACGTGAAGTCTCGGAGAGTCTAGAAATTGCATAGAAAACATCAGTTGCCACTCAGTTAGCAGTGTGTTAAAGGAATAGCTGAAAATGTGCTCAGCTGTTTGGACTCTCATTCTGACGGCACCCATTCACTGCAGAGCAAGTGTGATGCAATGTTACATGTCTCCAAATCTGATGAAGAAACAAACTCAGCTACATTCTAGAATGACCACATTTCATTTATTGGCTGAAGTATTCCTGAAGTTTCAGCTTGACATCAGAGAGCTTCAGATAACTGTAAGATGGTCTCACCTGCTGTGACGTCCAAGAAAAACCCTGCCCGTTTATCAAAAGCTGAAGGAATATGAATGGCACACCAGTAATAGCCAGACTTCTGGACGTTATCCATGCGGACGGTGAAGATGTGACCTTTCGTGTCATCTGAGATCAACACTGATTTGCAATGGCAACTCTGGTTTGAGAGCGCCACATAATCACTCGATTGCCAAACGCTCAAGTATTTGCATGAAAATGCATATTTCTGATGATATAAATAAGGAATTATGACAGACTGTCCTCTCCGAACAGATACCTTCCTGACCGTAATGATGTCCTGCGCACCTTCAAAAAAGAACTATTGTATATTAAAATAATGAATTGATTAATCCAAAATCTGTGGCTTTTTATGCATTTTAACACATTTAATTTCATATTTAGTTTTTAAAAAATATAAATATTCAGAAACAGATATTAAAATAACAATTTGATCCAACACAGTGTCAATATTTTTATAATATTATAAAAATGTTACCTTTAAAAAAAAAAACAAATCCTGAAACATAGTTTTTTTTAAATCCCAGATTTTCAATTTAGTCTCTGACTTGTGTTCCCTACTGTTTACTCTTTATAAATTCAGTAGTCTTGCAGCTTTGCATAAACATGACAATCTTAAGACTATTCAACAGTGCGGATGCTTGCCAGTGTCGGCCCAGATCTGTAGCTGGTCTCACCTGAGAGTCTGATGAAGCTGCAGATGAAGAGAAGACCGTTCAGATCCATGGCTGTGTCATTGTGAAGATGTTTGATGGGAACGCATGTGAAATCTGCTCTTTTCTCATCTCTAGTTCCTGTTTTTCTGCAGCTCTGGCCTGACTCCCCCTCCTACCACGCCACGGTTTTGCAAGAGTATTTGTGGCTAGTGTGACAAAACTGCTTATGTATTTAAGTCAGGTGAAACCAGTGTGACAGATTCCCTCTAAAGCAATAATGAAAACAGCATTAGCACTGACAGAGACAGACCGACCGATGGCTTTTTGTCTATAAAGTCTTTTCAGGAATTGCAAAAAAAGAAAGAAAAGAAGAAATAAGCACTATGTTTACACCCCCAGTTTTCCACTTGATGAAAACAAAGCCTCAGAGCTGTGGACGACTCTCACCGGAGCCATCATGAGCTCAAGCACAAACTGAGACACAGCAGACAGACAGACTGGGTTACATGTCAAAGAAACGGTTCAACTAAAAATACAACTTCTGTCACTATTTGCTCACGTCTGCATGCATGCTATCTTTTTTTATATGTAGAACACAATACAGTTATGTTAAAATTCCGGGTACAATCATTATTTTCCAGATCCTTCATTGGATTCGATACAAAAAAGAATTCAGGTATAACAGTAAACCTTTAACATTACTTCTCATATGTTACAAAAATAGTATTTTTAACAACTTTTGTTTTCACAACCTAGACTATTCTAAAAACAGTATTTTTTTTTTTTTTTTTTTTGTTTTGTTTTGTTTTGTGTGTGCTATCCTGAAGCTCAAATAATCGAGCACGGCACTAGCAGCGCCACACTCTTAAAAATAAACGTCCTTTATTGGCATCGATGTGTCCGTGAAGAAACTTTAGCATCCATCGAATCTTTCCAGTCCACAAAAGGTTCTTTATAAACAGGTTCTGACTATTTCACTTTTCTTTTAGATGTACATATGTTTTTATTATCTGTTGCACCACAAGAACACAACAAAACAAGACAAAAATACCAAGTTTTAGACTGACATATTAATATTATATTATTATATTACATATTATATTAACCCATATTAATATATTGTAAGAGAGATATAAAATCCATATTAAAATAAATGAATAACTGAAAGTACCTGAGTGTTTTGTTTAATTCCAGTCATGGTTTCATAGAGATCTTCACATGCAACCTCATTGTTTTCCCCAGTTCCCTATAAAAATGAAATTAATAATATTAATACTAACAGTAGTGGTGAACAGTGGTCAGAAGCGGACAGTATTGTGAATGTGAGAGCTGTGTTTCACCTACTTTGGGCAGTTGTTGTTTGTTCATGCCTTCATGAAGATTTGAGCTTTCAGCTCTTTGTTCTGCGGATACACACACATTTAATACTGTACATATGCTTTGTCTTACTAATCAACAGGAGACAACAGGAGATGCACTTTTTCACTGGAGGAAGCGTTATTATGGATTACGGACTCATATTTTAGTTAAAAACATCTTAATGCTGGATTAGTTTCAGCTTTTGTCTTCTCCAGATGTTAACTGATGGACTGGAGTGCTGTGGATTATTGTGATGTTTTTATCAGCTGTTTGGACTCTCGTTCTGACGGCACCCATTCACTGCAGAGCATCCATTGCTGAGACACTGATGCAGAGCTACATTTCTACAAACCTGACGAAGAAACAAACTCATCCTAATCTGGGATGACCTGAGGTAAATTGTCAGCAAATTTTCATTTTTGGATGAACTATTCTTTTAAAAACATCAGCAAATGAATGGAAACTCAAAAAGAATGACTGTTATCAAACAGAGCAATGTTTTGATAGCGTTACAGAGACACAGTGTTTACACTTTACAGAGAAATGAATCTGCATGAAAGAATTTACACACAACACAAGCATCAATAAGCATTTCATTTTGAGATTAATTTCTGCATGATCAAAGGCACCCGCAGAATTTGATCTGAAACCTGACCAGAGCCTCAGGTATAGCACTTCATAAGGCAAATATTACAGATGTATAAACCATACATACACCAGAAGTTGTGCAAAAATCCCAGTCTGCTGAACAAACATGCTTGCATCCCCACACCATTTCAACAAAATAACCACAGATGGATAGACTTCACTATGCATAAGCTCATACACAATATTTTACATAAGCATATTCCCATCAATGTTATACTACTGGATCTAAAGAGACACGATAATACAGAATGCATCTATGCCAAAGCATTACATGACTGAAAATCATTCAATTGATTATAGATCCTGTGCTGTTTGTACTTCGTTAAAACCCCCCTGATACTGTTTTACTAAGAAACCGCTCCACATGATTCACCATGAATGAATTAAACTCTGATTCAGACCGTGTTGTGAACCCATTTGCCCAATTCACCAAACAGAACCGAATCAAAAGAATGACAAAAAATTGTGAATGAATCTCTGGCATTATGCAATTTTAAGCAACTGACAGAGACAGACCATTACTGCCCAAATGTTCCCGAAGAAATTCCCGTCTGTGGTCTATCGGGCATTGCACAGAATATATATGCTGATGAATCATGATGAAATAACCAAAATAGAGCCTCATGCCTTATTAGATAAAACATCTAGTTCTTGACCTCTTAGTTATGATGCATCCGTTCAGCTTTAGCTGAAAACTCAGCCATCTTCTACAGAAGATAAAAAGAGATGTGGAAACGTGACTGTAAAAACAAACACGCATGCAACACACTAAACCAGTACTGACTTTAACACTGACGTGAGTCTCCATCATCAGTGTGGCAGAGTAAGAGTGAGCTGATCTTAGTATGACTATATACATATTTCACCACATTTGAGGGAACAGCATTTGTGTCACTGCATTTAATATGCAATCATATCATGCACTTTACACCATCTCCACAATGCACATTTTAATATTAAATTGCACAGTTAATATTTTAATGCTACATGTTAGGTTAATGGAAGAAATATAATGCAAGACTTAGTATTTGATGTGATTTGCATGCGCTACTATCTTTGTACCTGCCGTATCACAGTAAGCCGCCCTCGTGAAGATGCTGCTGATAAAAGCTGCGTCTGTGAGGCCTCCTGACCAAAGGTCACATCACACTGTTTATAGATCAAACAGATCTGCAGATAAAACTGCCTTTCAATGAGGTTGAAGCAATTAGCCACAATACTAAAGGGGGGAATCTCTTTTTAAATATGCTGTATATATATATGATCCAGTGATAAAAAATGTATTGTGATGTATAGCCATAAAATAAACTCAATAATGTATAGCCATCTTTGTTCCTCATGCAACTTTTAATCCAGCATCAGGTCTATTCAGCCAGAACATGATGTACAGCTGCTCTTTCACACACACCACTCATCTGAACACTTATTCTCATGTTTTCTTCTTTCAGAACTAACTCAAAATCTTCAAAATTGCCACATCTGGCCCGTCACCTCAGGTGACTCGATGGAGCGTGTAACTAAGTCTTTGTTGTATTCTCTAGACTCTTGGTTTCATCTCGAAGGCCCAGCGTTCAGCTAGCAAATCCACTGGTCGCTCTCTTGCTGTCTGTGGTGGCATTTTCTTGAGAACTAACGTTTACTTCCTGTTTTTGCCATTGCATCTTACTACAGTTGACCCACTTACAGCGTGTTCATGAAGTGAGCTAAAAAAACACCAGTCCTTAGACCAGAGAGGTGAGCCACCCACTGAAAACAGCACATTTATATGATATACAAACATGATATTCTGAGTAGAAATACATCAAAAGTTGTGGTCAAAAATGTGCATACACTCTGCAGTATATTACCAAAATAAGAGGGATCATACAAAATTATGCTATTTTTTATTTAGTACTGACCTGAATAAGATATTTCGCATAAAAGGCACTGAGGACTATTACAGACGCTTCAGACGCAGAAGGAAACACGATGCATTTAGAGCCGGGGGTGAAAACTTCTTGAATTTGAAGATTGGGGTAAATTGAATTTTGAAAATAATACATTACCTCAAAGTTTATGTCCAAATTTTGACCACACTGTCTATATAGCAAGTAATATTTTTATTATCATTTTAGCATGCACTTATTTCATCAGAACAACCACTATTAGAATATTGACTTAATCAATTTATTTATTTCATAGTGTTTTTTAAAACAAAATCAAGTTAATATATATATATATATATTTATGAAGGTTCGATTACAAATCTTTTCAAATAAAAAATATTCATATAATAATATATAAATTATAGGAGTAGGCACATATATATACACACACACCACACACAACACACACACACACACATATATATATATACACAGAGTGGTGCAGGTTTGACGTCAGAACCCGGAAGACTAATTCGCCGCTGGTTTTATAATGGTGTCTTTCAATTTCTGAGTAAAATAAAGGCTGGGGTAAACAACTTGACAATACAACAAACTACACACACTCACACCCAAACATTGTTATGTAACTAATTATTATTATTATTTCAGTCCAATGATGAGTCAGTCTAGAAAAGGAGAGACAATATGTTGATATGATGGTGGTGGTTCTATGATATAGACTTTAATCAAGGTAATACTATATTTCACTTATTATGAAAACCAGGTTGTGAGGGACCTGTATGCTCTACGTACTGCTGTAAAGACTGCAGTCTGTCCCTCACAGCCTCACTTTCATCCATGTAAGATTCTAACCTGACTAGGTGTGTTGTAGAGCCAGTAGTGAGTTTACCTGATAAAGATATCCAGGTGAGACTGTGGAGTAGATCACGTCATCCTCTCTGAGAGCCGCCTGTAGCAAACGTTACACACAGCCCTGGTCAGACACACTGAACATCAAGCTCTCATAATATAGATGCTAAATATTCCATATTGTGCAGGAATGAGGCAAAGGAAAATCCAAGGACAGAAGCAAAGTGGATTCCAGTGCTGTGTGTTTCTGAGTCTCTTTAACCCTGTATTCTTTGAAGGCTTCAGACAGTACCTGAGCCAGCGGTCCTTCACAGGTAATCTCAGCGTATGTATTCTCAGTGTGTGACTGCTGTGAAAAAACAACAGAAATGTTCACATAACATCTAAAGCTCATGCACATCCTTAATCAGAGCCGACATAAGCCAGGCCTCACTCTTTAGGACATATAGAAGAAGGCAATACATTATTTGAATAACAAGTAACGGTGAGATATAATAAAAACTCATTTACTCTGAGATTCCTTAAGCTGGTACTTCTTGGCAACACTCGCTCTGCTCATTTGTTGCAAAAAAAAAAAGAGCATAAATATGAATGAATACTTTCATATTGATTGTAATAAGTAATGTATAGGCTGAGTAAATAGTCTAAAAGACTCACTGGTTTTGCACAGCGTGGTCACAAGCACTGCAGCACAGCTCAATATCACACTGAACACCAGCACAATGATCAGCGGTCTCTCTCTGGAGCTGCGAGAAGAACGAGTCAGAGGCTCACACAAACTAGTTTTAACTGATATCTCTCATGCATCTGTTACTTCTGATTAATTTAGTAACATCATTATAGTTAGACTTTATTATTGTACAATACTGCATTGTATTAATATTGTGCATTAATATATACAATAACTACACAGCAGATTATATTTATGTTTTTATATTTCTCTGACGCTCTTTCAAATCTTAAAGAAGTAACTTTTTTTCAAACCAGGGTTATTCTAGTTAACTAAAACCATTTAAAAGATGCCTGAAATAACATAAACAGTAACTGAAATAAAATCAATTATAAAAAACCTTAAACTTCTAACAGCTTTAGTTTAGCTACATGTATGAAAATAGCTCAAACAAAAGTTAATTAATAAATAATTGCGGGTTTCTCAGCAGCCGAAGTCGTCATAGTTGGGTAAACTTCTATAGCAGTGAATGGGAGACTACATCAAATATTTATTTTTGTGTTCCCATTTCCTTGCTAAGAGCACAGAATCAACTCCCAATACGTTTTTCACAACTTCCAAAAAGAGAGAAACAAATCGAGAGCGACTGATAACGGCAGTCAGAAGAGAAAACGATGTCAAGTTTAGCATCTCTCGCTGAGACGCTGCATTAGACACAGCCTCACAGCAGCGGTAACTCGTTTTTGTCATTTGATGCAAAGGTAATAAAGCAGTAACCCCCGTGAAGTTGTAGTTTACAGTGAATTTATAACAGCTAAGTGTGACGCGACGCGGAGTGCATAAAACCCTCTTAGCTGTTATAAATTCACTGTAAACCACGGCTTCACGGGGGTTACTGCTTTTATAAAACGGTTATTCCATATACGTAGTAAGGTTTCACAAAATAAAACGGAGCAAATAAAATGTAATGATAATAATAAAAAAACAGTATTCTTCCACCAAACAATGTAGCTCCTCAGAAACAGTTGTGGTTGCAGCAAAGTGGTTGCCGAGCAACACACAAACGTAAACAAAGGTGTGTGTTACTTTGTAGCGTCATTCACAACAGCTTCGAACCCGCGCGGCTCAGCCAATCAGAGTCAATATAAATATAAATGTGCATACAAGCTTTTAAAACTGAATATATAAAAACATTGCAGGATGCTGGTGACCATTAAAACACATCATTGGGTGGGTCCGTTATATCTTGATGTACTAAGGTTATAGAGGCCAGACAGAAGAAACTGACTAATGTTGCTTGACAAGTTTTTGAGAAATTTGCCTTGATTCAGGCATGTTGAAAAAACACTAACCGAACTATGCCATGCTGAGCATTTTGAGATGCTTGAAACAATTTTACTGGTCAAAATAACCATCGGACTGTGCGTTCATGACTCCAAACATAAATGAACAGATTCTTACCGAGGCATTTGAGCAGATGTGAAGCTTCCTGTGGATTTCACTGAGCTGGATGTCCTGAGGGATCATTTAGAGCTGAGACAAAACAAGCAACAGCTAGAATTTGATTGTAAACGTGAAGTAATCTTACGGGGGCTGGCTGGAGGTTGTCTCGGGTGTGCGGGCAGAGGTTTCTTCTCTTGTAGAGACAGTGATATGAACAGGCATCTGTAGTTCCCTCACTGAGCACCAGTACCATCCCGTGTTCTCCTTCTTCAGTCGGCTCACGCTCACGCTCACCACTCCATTACTGTTCCTGATCTCCACTGACGCCCCATCCAAGAGCCCACCTGGCTCTAACACACAGTTCCCCGCAAGCTTACACCACTTTATACCAGTTTTCCTTGGCAAATGATAATAGCAGGCGACGGTAACACTGCCGCCTTCAAAACCAGCCAGCATCTGATCCTGAACATAGAGACCAGCAATACCTAGACATCAGAACGAAAGAACAAGAAGATGTGGAAAAAAGTCACTGAAAAATATTACAGATATTTTATAATTATATCTGGTCAATTTCACCTGCTGTGACCTTTAAGCTGAATCCATTCTGAATATGAGCTCTAGGTCCATCAATCGCACACCAGTACGTCCCACTTTGGCTCTGCTGAATATTCCTCATGTTAATACTCACAATGCTAGTTGATTTGTTATCTGAGACAGAAACTGTCTCATGTTTCTCTCTCCCATCTGAAAACTCGATGTATTTACTAAAGGTCCAGTGATCTCCAAAACTCAGATATTTCACATTATTTACATAAGCACGATTATACCAACAAGGGATTACGATAGATCTTCTTTCCTGGACAGACACTTGACTGACTGTTTGGACGTCTTGTGCACCTAAAGCAATGAGATCAATACTGTTAAACTGACACAGATCATTGCAAAAACTGAAGAGAACTGCATTTTACACTCAATGAGATCATAATGGACTCACCTGAGATGTTGAAAAGCATGTAAATAAGGACACAGAGAATCATTGTTGTTGATGTGCGAGTAGAACGAGGTTAGCGGCTGAAATGAGTTTACCACTATAGCATTTCCTTCGTCACAACAGAACATGTCGCCTGTGTTTCTGGTTCAGGAAGCTTAAAGATTTTTTCTGATTATTTTAAATTACATTTATATTTATTCATTTAATATCATAGGATGAAAAGATTTGATCTAACAAATTCTTGGTATACAGACAAAAATATATATATATCCTGCTTAGCATAAAATCAACAAAAAGGATTTTCAGACCGAGTCTTCTTTAGAGCTTTATGGAAGGCACAGAATAGATCATTAAAATCACAACTGCACTGAGAAACTAAAATTATTTGCACTCAGATATTGCTTGTAAAATTCTCGATTACAAAGAAACACCAAATAACACATTGAATTAAACATGAACTTTTGAACTAGAAAATCAGAAGAGTTTCTTATGAAATGCACTTCAAGCTTTGTCTTTACAACACTCAAAAAAATACACTTTTCTTTTTTTTCTTCTTTTTGTTTTACAGTGATGAAACAGGAAACCACAAAACTTGTTTTCTCTTTAGATTGTTGTGCCACTAAAATGGTGCGCAAAATGGTTTCTTTTAACAGACTGTGCAGTTCACTAGTCGATATTTAATTAGTAATAATAATAATGTTTTATTTATATAGCGCTTTTCAAACACCCAAGGACACTTTACATAAAGTAAATAACACATAGTATACAACATATGAACAGCCAAACAGCAGACAGAGGTGAAATAATATGCAATATACAAGATAAGCTAGACAGAAAAAATTAAGGCAAACAATTAATTGAAACATTGTAATGAGGTGGAGTTTGAAGCAGTTTAGTCTGAGTGAAGAGCGAACAATGAGATCTTTTGGTCTGTTATTCCAGGACTTTGCATGGCAAAATGCCGAAAGTGTCCCTACTACCACCCACACTAGATAGCTGGAATATAGGTACGGCAAGCCAATTTTCAGAGCTCGATCTCAAAGTACGGGCAGGGACATCGGGGAGAATTAATTCAGGAAGGTAAGAAGGTGCTCACCCATGACGGGCCTTAAAAACAAAAACAAGAATCTTAAACTGAATACGATAGGTGACAGGGAGCCAATGTAATTGCTGTAAAACCGGAGTGATGTGGGCAGATCTTTTGGTAAATGTATGAACACGAGCAGCTGAATTTTGGATAAGCTGCAAGCGATTAAGGACTTTGTTGGGTAGGCCATAAAACAAGGAGTTACAGTAATCCAGAATCAACGTAATAAACGCATGAACAACAATTTCAGCATCTTTGAAGTTTAAAGATGGCCGTAGGCGGACAATATTACGAAGGTGAAAATAAAACAGGATTGATGTGGGATTCAAAACGTAGACTAGAATCAAACATTATACCAAGATTGTGTATAGTGGAAGAGGGATGGACTATAACTCCATCAATGTTAATGAAGTAGTCAGGTTGGGAGGAGACAAGGGATCTAGGGCCAGCTAACAGAAATTCAGTTTTTTTTCAGTATTCAACTTTAAGAAATTTTGGGCCACCCATACTTTGAGATCATGTAAGCAAGATGTAAAAGAAGAAGGGGAGAAAACAGAATTGGGCTGTATGGTAAAATAGATTTGCGTATCTTCAGTGTACCTGTGGAAATTTAGACCATGGCGTCGGATGATCTGACCCAGAGAAAGCATGTAGATTAAGAATAGAAGTGGGCCAAGGACAGATCCTTGAGGCACTCCACGAGAAAAAGTGACAGAATGAGATTTCAATTTATCAATGCTAATGAACTGTTGCCTGTCTGAGAGATATGAACCCAGCCACTGTAAGACAGTATCAGTAATGCCGATCTCTGACAAACAAGACAGCAGTACAGAACGGCAAACAGTATCAAAAGCTGCACTCAGGTCTAGAAGAACCAGAAGGCTGAGGGCACTCAAATCAGAAGCAAGGAGGAGGTCGTTCAATACTCCTAGAAGGGAAGTTTCTGTACTATGGAGAGAACGAAATCCGGACTGAAATGATTCATACTGATTATTTTTATCCAAGTGAGTCTGTAATTGTTTGGCAACCACCTTTTCTAGGACCTAAGATAGAAAAGGAAGGTTAGAAATTGGTCTGAAATTACTTCTAACTGTGTTGTCAAGGCCAGGTCTTTTAAGAACTGGGGTGATTATAGCTATTTTCAATCCAAGCGGTACATAACCAGTCGATAGGGAACAATTTATCATGTGGGTGATAGGTATAATGAGAGAGGGGAGAAAGTTTTTGAGTATGTGTCTTGGAATAGGATCTAGCTGACAGGTAGAGGAGTTAGAGTTCATTATGAGTTGTTCAACCACAGATGTATTAGTGAGTGAAAAGTTTGAGAGTGGGAAAGTATCTGGGAAGTAGCAGTTTCTGGAAGAAGAACAGAAGAAAAGGATTGATAAATATTGTCAATTTTGTGTGTAAAAAAATGTCAGAAAATCATCACAAATTTCAGAAGAATCATTAAGAAGGGGTCATGGCTGTTTAACGAGTTTGTTGATCTCGGAGAATAGGGTCTTGGGCTTGCACTTTGCTCCGTTAATAATAGTGGACAGGTAACTAGAGCGTGCAGTGTTAAGTGGATTGCATGAACGACCCTACACTAAACAACTTTGTTACCGAATTTGACTCTGTTTGGCACACTAAGCTATAAATGGCTTCAGAAGAAATCTTGGAATATTTCCAGGGAAATAATGTTATGGGTTCCTTTTATTGTTCCAGTATGAACTGAAAAATAAACAGCTAACAGGTTTGGAACAAAATAATGGCATAAAATAATATAATTTTCCTTTTTGGAGACAGGTATTCCAATAAACCACCTTGTATTAATTATACACCTATTAGACCAAAATGTTTTCCAAACCTTATACACTTTATTAGAAAAAATATTTAAATGAAACCACATCATGCTGGTTTGGTCTGGCCAGAGGAGAACCGGCCCCCAGACTGAGCCTGGTTTCTCCCAAGGTTTTCTCTTCATTTTGGTTCCTTGCCACTGTCACATTTGCTTGCTTAGTTGAGGACACTTAATATCTGGCAATATTTGAAGAGAACTGACCTTTACCGGAAGATGACATCAATGATCTGACTTTAGCTGATAAACTGAGTGTTTTATATTGTCTTCTTGCATTATTGACAAACTATTTCCCGTTTGACACTAAAGCTGCTTTGACACAATCAGTATTGATTAAAGTGCTATGGCAACTTGACTTTAACTATGAACAACACATGTGTCATGGATGCCTGATTATATGGCATATGACTTCTGTGGTTCCCATGATTTCACAGTCATCTACTGGGAAATTAGTCAAAAAGGAAAGAGTAACACTTGAAGTGGAGGGACTTTAAAAAAATCTACTAAATTCAAAGGAAAAATTAGGTTTTCATTTCCCACTGAAAGATACTTATCTGTAGGTAAATGTATCTTGATGTAAGGACATTTAGATATTTGTTTTGGAAATAACAAAGACTTGCTCTGATTTAAGACCTCTTTAGGCTTGAATTTGTGGTCATCTGATGAAAGCTCTGTCTCAGTCGCTGGCTCTGGGAAACCCCTGGGAGGGAGGCTGTTTCGTAAGACTGACTTCACACTTCTTGTTTTGGTCAGAGTGTCTCAAGCAGACAAGCGCCACGGTCGTATCACATGCTGCAATCACAGACAATAGCAGGACTATATAAGAAAATGGTTGGCAGCGTAGGTGCGCAACAGAAGCAAACCGTCGAAATCTCCAAGTATAATTCTGTCATCGGTCCTCACCCTCGTGTCGTTCCAAACTGCTATGACTTTTTCTTCTGTGGAACATAAAAGAAAATATTTTAAAGAACGTTTCGGTAAAGATGCACATGCATTCTTTAGTAATAAAAGTGAAAGAAGTTGCATTTGTGATGCTGATCTCCTAAACTGCACAGAGAGAGAGCGAGAGTGGTCTGACAGATTCATCTGATCTCATTAAAGTCTGTGTGCAGCGTGGAATTATGGGTTCTCTAGAAAACACAGGCTTTGATGAGCGATCGCCGTGTTCTAGGTCAGTTACTAAAAGCGGTGGTCTCTTCGTTCTGTGCGTCAGAACAATCTAAAGTGAGCAGCTACCGGGTTCAGACCCCGATTAACTTATTCAACTTCTGTGGGACTTTCAATGAGTTCAGGAAAACAGAAATGTCATCGACATAATGCTACTGAGAATTTCTCTGGGGTTTCTTAATTGATCTGTGCAATGCAGTTTAAACAGTATTACATTGGATTACATGGAATTACCTTTTGCTTTTGAAATAGGTAAGTTAATGTAACATGTAAATAACTCAAAACTTCCTAAAAGAGACTTTACTGGAACTTGATGCAAAAGGTGACATCGAGTCTGTCCTGATTCTCACACTTGCGGTCTCTGCGCTTGGCCACTCGTCTATTTACGTGACATATTTCCTGTATTTGGTCCATGTTTTCAAGTGGACATGAAAGACCACAAGTGTGTGTAGAACTTTAATTACCTGATGGACACACTTACAGTGTTGTAAAAATGCAAGACCACCCATTGTACATTTAATTCATTGCACTTTAAAATAAACTTCTAAACTTTTGTTCAGTTGTCTCTATCCATGACAATTTAATTGTGGTGCTTTTAATTAAGTGATAAACATTTTGCAAAAGTGCGCATACACTCTAAAAAACATACACTCTTTGGGTCAAATATGGACTAACCCAACTGTTGGGTTACATTTTTACATTCGCATTTTAACCCAAAAGTTGGGTTAGTCCATATTTGACCCAAAAATGGGTTGAAACCCCCCCATTTGGTAGGGAATCTCGTTTCAACCAATGAATTTCAAAACACTACACAAATTATTTGCAATATCTAATTAAATTCCTCAACATCCCTGGTGAAAAAGAAATATACTAAAATGTATTTGAAATACGTTTATTTCATGCTAAGTATACTACAAACACAAAATAAAAATACCCTGCAATTGTACCTTTGGTTTACTTAAAACCTGCTAAATTGTAATTAATGCACTTTAACTGTGTGGAAGTAGTGCTAAAGTCCAACTGAAGTATACTTGATTGAGCTAAAGTGGAACTAGGCACAGTCCTCAATACCACTCACATATCTGCATTTCATTTATTCAAGATCAACAATTCCTCAATCAATAGTGCAGTTACTCATTGTAGGTTAATAAATTAATAATGTGCATTGTGCACAAGCAGTACTCCAAATAAAGTTTAAAATCTTATATCAGTGCGTTTGGAGTGATATGTCAATAAATATGTTAATAGATTTGAACTATACTTATGCAATAAATGTGTTTTAAATACATGACTTTGTTACTAGGACGGTGAGTTCCTGCAGGTGATGAATGATGAATGATGGGATGTGCTTAGGCTCTAAAGCAGTTTAGAGTGTGAATGTGGATTAAGCACACTGAGTTTGCCATGTTCAGACTTCTGCTCTTACCCTCCAGTGGCCCAAAAGCAGTGTGTGGTTATTATTGGGACAAACCCTTCCTGAATTCAGCACGGATGAAGCTCAAACATCACAACTTTCAGCACTGTTTCAGTGAGTTGTTGTCTACAGAAAGTGTTTTTCAGAAGCAGTATATTATAATCTGAGCTTCACTTTCATTCATTCACGCCACTCTCAGTCACTAATGTCTGTAGAGTTACACAGAGGAGGAAGAAAAAGGTCATTTTCAGACACCGAACACGCGATTGCTTTAAACAGACAGTTCAGTAACAAAGCTAATACGGAGTAACTTGCGTGCTAGATACAACATTCCAAATTACTTTGTCTGGTTTGTCAATAAAAAGAGCTCCAAACGAAGTCCAAACAGCCGACGCTCTCGCTGTGGTGTTTAGTTTCTGAATGAACAGCTGATTCGAACAAATCGATTGAGTGAACGACTCAGTGACTCACTCATAAAGACGGTCAGTTGTCGCCACCTACTGGTACAAATCCCCACCAAAAATACACAGACAGACTGAAAATAAGATGATAAGAATAATTACATTTACGCGATAGAAATATAGATATAAAATATCTATAATTATATATATAATCCTCTGCTACTATGCTGAGGGTCTGCTGCGATACACGTTTCTGCATTATTAATCACTGTTAGAACACGTCGTTCTGCACAATATTTCTGTGGAGAACTGTGATACATTTTATGTTTCAATTCAAAGAGAACAAGAAAGTTCGAGAAGAACAGCATTTCTTTGAAACAGAAATATTTTGTAACATTCTATGTCTTCACAGTGTCGACTTTTGACTCACTTTTAAATGCAGCCTTTAATCAATAAATGGTATTTCGTGCAAAAATAGCTCACCCCACCAAAACCTTTGAACGATAAGTGACATGTTTGTATTTTTTTGGATTATCTAGAATTGACGACC
This sequence comes from Sinocyclocheilus anophthalmus, assembly GCA_018155175.1. Lineage (NCBI taxonomy): Eukaryota > Metazoa > Chordata > Actinopteri > Cypriniformes > Cyprinidae > Sinocyclocheilus > Sinocyclocheilus anophthalmus. Next base: position 81,897 of record JADLZN010002751.1, on the reverse strand, counting down.
GAGTCATTTCTGATGAAAGTTCCTTCGCAATATGATCACTTCTTAGTTAGCAAATATAAAAGTATACATGGACTGTTCCACAGAGAAGAGGGCACAGTAAGGCCGGTCCCATCATGCTAACACACACTCCAAAGCCACCCAATACTGCTAGCGGGGCGTCTCTTAAATGTGGCCTCGACACAACATTTTCATCGACGCGGCAGAACCGTGCCAGCGTGTTCAATGGCACCCATCCTCTCATCATCTCAAAATAAGAACATTGCTTCTCTTATCACATAAGTTTTGTTTTCGTAATACTTCCCCTTACAAACAAAAATCTATAACACAACACAAGAGATATATATATCTGACAAGGTATACGCAAAGGCTATTGGGTTTTACCACTTTATGGATAAACAGTACGATTGTCATATTTGTTTACATGGCTGGGTTCCTCTTTTTTATTTAAAAAAACAAAAACTGACTGACATTAGTGGAACAATAAAATATTTCAAACAATATATCTATCATACTTTTAAAAAAAAAAAAACAACAGTTTTTTCCTCAGCTGTGTGTGCTGGAGTCCACCCCACAAGAACTCTGTTTCCTTCCGGAAGTCCTTCATACTGAGAGAAGAGTCTGGAGTGTGATTGTGCTGGTCGGTGGAGGTCAGAGGTCAGAGGTCAGCTGTTAGAGACAGGAGGAGAGAGCAGGAGAAGACACAGAGGGAGAGGGAGAGCGGAGGCAGCGTGGCGGAGCTGATGGTGGACAGCTGGAGCTCGGAGCGGAGGAAGGCCGACAGAGGCACCTGGGACACCAGCGTCGGGCTGGCCGAGTTTATGAGCGAGTCGATCTTCTCTGCCTCTTTACTGCAGGCTTCGATCTGCACAGGAGAGCATAGCACACGCTTCAGCTCCACTCGCCAGAAACAGGGCATTCAGTCCTTGCAGACAGCTTTAATATTTCTAGGCAAATGTGAGGAACATCTGGAGCGTATGATGCAAGCGCAGGAAAGACTCCTCCACATCTCCACTCACTGCTAGCCAGACGCTCTCCAGAGCACTAGTGCACACGATTCATAGAGAAATCATCCCGCAACAGTGTATCAAAGCATGCTTTCACTAGGGTTGAGTGATACATCTTTACTGTATAGAATATCGGTCAACTTATTTATAACTTTGATATATTTAGTACATTTACTGTTATTAAATATGTAATTGTTCATGCTGTTTTCCAGCTATTTTGTCAGCTTCTAACATTGACTTAATCTCTAATCAATTAATAATGCTGTTTAATGTAAACCTCATTTAATTAAAATGAATCTCTGTTTTTCATACTGTACATTATAATGTTTTTTGATCCTAAAGTGCGACTTTTAAACTCCTACTGAATTTTTTTTTTTCTTTGAACTTGTTTAATAATTTAATTAGATTTAATTTTTACAAGAAGTTAATTAATTCTACATGTTAGTCTGTCCAAATACCAAGAATTAGCCTGGTATTACCATACAATGAAAAATAACATCCCTATTTTCCCCTTCTGCATTTAAATGCACGATTCCAGATGGAGATCAAGATAATGCTAAATGGACATTGAGTTCTTTTAATGTTTGATCAATATCAATCCATAATTGCTGGATACGGCCGTTTTTCATACTGGTGAAGCTAGCTTGTGAATCCCAGTAGCACAATCTCAGCTTCATTTTGATAGTGATGATAAGAACTGCACTGGGTCCGCGTAGTTTAATGCAGACACACCTGCAGCAGCGTTTGGCTGCTGATCGACAGGCACATGGACGTGAGCTGTCGATCTATCGATCTCAGCTAACCGAAGAATCGACACTGAGGAACAGGAGATTAGCAAAGCCGCAGATCTTCCGATGTTCATGACCGTCACCGCTGATTCGGTTCGCTGAAACACACCTCACACACACAATACCCACGACACACACCCACACACACACACACGACAGACAGACACAAGACACACAGATACACACACACTCAGACACACACACACCACACACACACACACACTCAATCACTCAAACACACACACACACACACTCACAGATACACACACACACACACACAAACACCCACACACGACACGACACAGACCGGAACACGACACACGACACAGCTATACACACACACTCAGACACCCAACACTCACACACGACACCACACACACACTCAGACCCCGCCACACACACACACAGACACAGACACATACACAGACACACAGACACATATACACACACACTCAGACACAGACACACACACACACACACACACACACACACTCAGACACACACACACACACACACACACACAGTGTGAATATGAATGCTGCCTCATTCTGTATGCATCCATCTCACAGCACAAGCATCGTTCATTCGTTCAAATCACTAACCCTATTATGAGCAATAGTAACATTGGAGATTGCAATATCGTATTCATTAGTACAGCATTGGCAGTGTTATTGTGCATAACTGCTGCATTTATTAAATGCAACATCTGTGACATTAGATTTTATTTGATGTTTTTGGAGCGAGGCCAGACCTCATATAGAAACACTGACGTTAATAGTTCATAAAAGCACTGGACTAATGTGCTCAGGAATGTGGAGTGGCTGATTGATATGGGAATAGTCAGGCGGTGCGTTTCATACTCCAGCAGTGCTATTGGATAAATGATCTACACTGCCTCCTGCTGGCCGCCTGATCTCAGTGCAGTCGGCTGAAATCACAGGATACTTTAAACACCACCGAATCTCAGCTCTGTGCAATGCAGAACGAGAAGATGGAGCATTTACCTTGGAGAAGGTGTTCATCTGCGCTTTATTCCAGAGGATCTGCAGCAGACCTGCACACACCGGACAGCAGGCACCTGCACACATTCACAGCAGATTTCTCAGTTAGTTTTACACAAATGCCCTCACGAAGGTACAGATGTCCCTGAAAATCACTTCAGTTCTCTTAATGGTTCATTCTGAGACTGTTCAAGCCAGTGCTTCTCCACCAGCGGGCCGCAGGGTGACTTAAAGTATTTCAGTTACTGATATTTTTAAATGTCTGTTCTCTCACCGGGCGGCGTGACGGGGTTGCAGGCGCGGCTGGAGAGCGGAGGGCAGGGAACAGCGTTACAGCCCGAGTCTGGCGTGAACTCTGACCTACGCCGACCGCATGACAGCGACCCTGATAGTCCACAGCCACGCGGTCCGAGAACGCTTCACACACTGTACTGTAGGTCTCCCCATTATGACCACACACTGCTCTGGGCTTCTTGCAGGTGTCCTGAACACACACACACACACACACGTCAGAAATCAGACTCATACACACATCATACTAAAAACCTCTGCAATTACAAGCACGACATGTCAAGTCAGTGTTGTGTGTTGTGTGACCATGACCAGTGTCCCATTAGCCAGGCTCTTTGCTGCCGCGGAACAGCAGACACCATGTTGGCGTGTTCCTGTTGTCTGTGACTCACAGACCGATCCAGCTGGCCTGGCACAGCCGGCCGGACGGGAAACACACCTCGTCCTGATGACAGGGATATTCTGACAGCTCCGTCACACCCCTGACGCCTGGGGACACACCTGTCAACACAGATTCACACCCCACTGACATCAGACATCACAAACACCATCTTTACTGACATTTACACACACACACACACACACTCTCGTCTCGCCTCACCACATCACACACACACACACACTCCACAACTCACACTCTGCACTCGCACTCTCACTCTCACTCAAACTCGGCCCTCACACTCGTCACTATCAGCACTCTGCACACACACCTCACTCACACTCTCGTACTCACCTCACACCTCACACACACAGACACGACCTAGCACAAACACCACACAACACCTCACACTCCTCTCTACACACCACGACACTAAGCAACACCCACACACACACAAAACACTCACACTCACTCTCACACACAACACACACACACACACACACACACACACACACACCACACACACACTCACACTCACACTCACTCACACTCACACACACATACACACACACACATACACACACACACACGACACATTAGTTTAATAGTAAATTAGTACATTAGGCTGAAATGACAATTAGGACCAATAATTGATCCCAGAGAAGTTTCTTCAGGGTTCCCAATCTATCTCAGTGCAATGTTCCAGGGCTTCCAGCACTTTTCCAGAAAAGGTTCCATTTAATTAAATGAAAAAGATCACTCCCTAAAGAAATATATTCCTCTTTATCAAACATATGGCCATGACTTAGCTATAAAATCAGCTCTTTAATATGAGCTTTAATTATACATTTTCAGAACCAATTTCAATACCACAGCGAAAACTATTGAAACTATCTCTTTTTTATTTAACTAAAAGAAAATGCAATTACATCTTAAAAACAATTTTCCAGCACATCTGACATTTCTGTCGTTTTCCATGTGTTAAATTAGTGCAGGAACAGCGCTCTTGAATCCAGCCTGCAGAAGTCAAGGGTTTACTGCAGTAAGACGAGCCGTATTTCCCAGAAACCTCTGCTCTGCTTCAGCGCACCTCAGACAGATGTTCAGCATCAAGGCTTCGCCATCTTGTTTACAAGGGAACAAACATTTCCTTTGAAACGCGGGCCAAGGAGATGTTACGCAACACTGCTGTGCCTTCCATAAGACCGATGCTGACGGGACGCTGATGTCTGCAGCTCTCATCATTGTGTCATCACACACCTTTTTTTTTTAATAATTGCTCACATATCTATTATTATTATTATTATTATTCATTAAAAATGTGTGTATTTTACCATATTGCTATATTAATTAATTTATATTTATGTGGCCAGTTTGAAAAAATAGTTTATTTCAACAATTATAATTACAGTTATTAATAATTGATAACATTTTCATTTTAATACAAATAATCAGCTGATTTTTTTATTTGTTTTAATTCCTACTTATTCAATTCAGCTATTATCAATTATTATTATTGATCAGACATTGGTGTCTTCTGTAACATCAGCCCTTTCTCTTGTTATACTCGCTGTGATGCTCAGCCTCTTGTTGCTGTGATAATTGCATATTGGTTTGATGAAACACACTAATCAATAGTAAACTCAAACTGTGTGCATGTTGCCCAGCTTCACACAGAAATCTGGAGTTTGCTTCATCAGCGTTCACACGTGCCGAATGGCTGGCGTTAGACTGGATCTGTGCTGTAAGATCCCGATTCCTTCAGGACACGAGCGCTCATCAGACGGCAGAAGAGTCACACGAACACAGAGTGACACCTGAGCAAACAATCTGAGCCGAGAGGACACGCATAGTGTGTGTGTGTATGGAGAGAAGAGGAGAGTGTGTGTGTTTGTGTGTAGGAGATAGCGAGAGTGGTTGTGTGTGTGTGTGAGAGAGAGAGAGAGAGAGTGTGTGTGAGAGAGAGAGAGAGAGTGTGTGTGTGTGTGTGAGAGAGAGAGAAGAGAGAAGAAGATATTGTGTGTGTGTGTGGAAGAGAGAGAGAGAGAGTGTGTGTGTATGTTTGTGTGGTGGTGTGTTTGTGTTTGTGTGTTTGTGTGTGTGGTGTGTGTGTTTGTGTGTGGTGTTGGGATAGAGAGCGAGAGTGTGTGTGGTTTGTGTGGTGGGCGAGGAGAGAAGAGAGAGTGTGTGTGTGTTTAGAGCGAGGAGAGAGTTTGGTGTGTGTGTATGTTGTGTGTGTGTGTGTGGTGTGTTTTGTGGCGTGTTTGTTGTGTGTGTGTGTGTGTGTGTGTGGTTTGTGAGAGAGAGAGGAGAGAGTGTGTGTGTGTGTTTTTGTGTGTGTGTGAGTTGAGTGAGTGAGTGGCGTGTGTTTTGTGTGTGTGGGGGTGTTTGTGGGGTTGTGTGTGTGGTGGGTGAGGGGTGTGTGTGTATGCGTTTTTGTGACCAATGAGGACATAAATTTGTATAATGACAAAGGTATGACATAGGTATTACAAGGTGAAGGTGACTTTTCAGGACATTACCCACATGTCCCCATTTTTCAAAACGCTTATAAATCACACAGAATTTTGTGATTGAAAATCTGAAATAAGCACAAAGTCTCCTGTGGGGTAGGGTTAGGGGTAGGTTTGGTGTAGGGCAAAAGAATATACGGTCTGTACAGTATAAAAAAAATTACACCTATGGAGACTCCCCACTTTTCACAAAAACAAACCTATGTGTGTGTGTGTGTGTGTTGTGTGGAGAGTGTGTGTGCGTGTGTGTTAGAGAGAGTGTGGTGTGTGTGGTGTGTGTTGTGGTGTGTGTGTTGTGTGAGAGAGAGTGGTGTGGGTGGTGTGTGTGTGTGTGTGTGTGTGTTGAGAAGAAGATGTGTTTTGAGAGAGAGTGGTGTGTGTGTGTTGTGTGTGTGTGTGTTTGTGTGTTGGTGTGTGTGTGTGTGTTTGTGTGTGTGTGTCTGAAGGACACTCGTCTCCTCTGGCGGGGTTTCGGGGAGCAGGGGTCGATGTTTCTGCAGGAGCCGAACACAAACTGGTTGTCCTTGAAGCCGACGCAGCGCGCCACACAGGCGCTGGGATACGTGCGTCCGTTACGAGCGCAAACCGGCACGAAATGATCAGCGCAGCCGCAGGGAAGCCCTGAGAGAGAAGCAGCAGCTAAAGCACTGGCCCCGAACACAACCACACCTCACTACACACTATTACTACATTGACTTAAAAAGGTCTTGAAAATAATCGCTTTATTTAGACGTGTTTTAAAATTGATGATTTTTATCTACTTCATTACTTCTTTTGTTTATATTTACATTATCATGTTTTCCTATTTTTGTCTATAATGGTTAGCATTGAGAAAAATGTTTTTAATAGACATTGTTGTGAAGTCTAAAGTCTGTGGAAGCCCGTTTCTGCCCAGGAATACACTGATTACAAAAAAATGTATTTGTAACTTTTTATCTCACAATTTGGACTTTTTTTCAGAACTGCAAAAGTCTGCAAGAAGACTCAAAAAGAACTGCAAGGTATAAACTCAGAATTCTGACTTTTTTCTTGCAATTCCGAGTTTGTCTCATAATTCAGTTTTTCCCCTCCATGGAATAAAAACTAAAAAGGTAATTCTCACAATTCGGACATTTTTTCAGAACTGCAAGCTGTAAACTAATTCTGACATCTTTTCTCAAAATGGCAAGAAAAAGGTTAGAATTGTGAGAAAAAAAGTCACAATTACCTAAAAAGTCAGAATTGAGAGATATTCTGACATTTTTCTTGAATTCAGAAATTCAGTTTATATCTTTAAATTCTGAATTTATGTCTCACAATTCTGACTTTTTTCCCTTACAATTCTGGGTTTATATCTCACAATTGAATTTCACAATCCTGTTGTTTTTTCTTTAAAAAAAATTTTTTCTGCCACAGAATAAAAAATAAAAAAGTTATGTATTTGTATACATGTATTTCACAATTCTGACTTTTTTCACACAAAAATAAAAGTGAGAAAATGTCTGAATTCTGATTTAAACAGTTGCCATGACCTAAAAAGCCAGAACTGTGAGATATAATCTCAATTGAGAAAAAAAGTCAGATTTACGGTTTTTAATGTTTTAATCCCGTGTGGTAAATGGGCTTTGATGAACACCAGTAAAGATGCTAGTGAAGCACAGACCTGTGAAGAGCCGTCGGTCCTCGTCTGAGCCGTCGGCGCGCACACACTGACGAGACGAGCAGATGCTTTCTCCGGCGAAGCAGGAGCAGGGCTGACAGTCGAGCCGGAACGACACACCGTGACCTGCACGGGAACACGAGATGATCAGTCACCACTGTGAGGAACAGCTGAATGAAGCTCACTCCTGTAATACAGCATAAAACAAAGCTGTGCTTCCGGCTGTCTCTTCCTTTAACATAGCTGAAGTGATAAGTAGCTTACAGCTCAACAAACTGCAGTTTCAGAGCAGTTTGGGCCTTTTGTTGTCCTTCACTTTACGAATGAGAAAGTCATAGCTTTATACGTATAAACCTATTGCCATATAAGTCCTACGAGTAAGAATACAGCAGTCTACAGATTTAGTTTCCATGAGAACAGTAAGGATCTTTCCAGGCGGCACTGCTTGACACGACTATAAAGCACAGCACATCTGTCTCAAATGAGCCCAAGATGGCCAAGCGCTTCGAAGAGGAGTAAAAATAAACATGAAAGAAAAGACAATAAACTCATTCAGGTTCAAAACGACATGAGCTGTTTACAAAAAAACACTTACTGATAAAACGTAGAATAAAAGAAACAAAAAAGCGTTTCGCTATGGATATGCATTTATCCTAATTCTAAAGGTTTTATTGAATAGTTTTTCTATAATTTGACATATTTCCTGTAAAACATATTGGAGACCATTCTAAATATCCATCCGCTGAGAATTCAGATTTCATTTGTCACCAACAGATGGCAGCGTCCACATAAAACAAGACCAGTACTGGAACCATGCATTATAAAAACATCACATATCCACAGTTTTTTGCCTTGATTGCTCTTATGTTAAGCTAATAGTCAATTAAATAAAATAAACCAATGTAGGTGTCTGTTATGCACCATGTATATGTGAAATACACCCCAGTAAGTGCTGAAAATGTGCTGCTAATGATGTGAGAGCTGAGCTGCATGTGAATCACAGAGGCTGCATATGTCAGCACATCTCACTCTTGCGCTGTCCTCCGATGAAGCAGGTCTTGCTGGTGTCGAAGCAGGGCATTTCAGCGCAGTTCTGCAGACGGCCGCTCTGACCGCAGGTGCAAACCTCGTAACAGCCCACCTGACCGCTCCTGGTGGGCACCTGGATCCGGCTGTCCAGCGGCACCAGGAACTCCGACGCTTCCCCCAGCTTGCAGCCTTAGAGACACCAGGAAAAAGTGTCTGAGAAGAGTTTCTGATGACGACACAAACCTAGTGCACTTTACATTCTCTGGCATACTATTCTGGTGTGATGAATCTATTTCTTAACTCAGTATTTGAATGGACTATCAAAAGTTAAGAAGTTTAAAATAATAAAAAATAAAACAAAATCTTCTACTAGCGTAATTGGATAAAAATAAATAATAAAAAAAATAAAAAAAAAAAACAAAACAAAAAACAAACACAAAACACAAACCAAACACAAAAAAAGGGGAAAAAACACAAAACAAAACAAATATTTTAAAATATACTTCTTGACCCATCATTTGATTGGAAACTATCAAAAGTTAGGATGCTTAAAAAACAACAACAACAACAAAAAACAACCAAAACAAAACATTCAAAATCCACTTGTTGATTATTTGATTGGAAACTAACATAATGTTTTTAAACTAAACCAAACAAAAACATTTCAGGTACACGGGACCATTTAAAGGCAGTCACCTCAATGTCAAAATGAGGCCCAACTGGCCAGAATTCACCATACTTTAAGTAGTAAGCAGTATTCAATAAGCAGTACTGTATTATTCCATTCTGAATAAATGTCCATGTTTTATCAGACTTTGAGCTCATGAGTGGTGTGTACCGGGGACGCAGAAGTAGGGCAGGCAGTCGTGTCCGGGGTGGCAGCCCTTTCTGTTGACTTCACACAGCTGACTGCTGGGACAGGGGCTGGGGTTGCAGGGGTGGATGACTTCTTCAAGGGTGTTCTGGAAGGGGCTGGGGGCTGTGGAAACCGTAATGACATGAGTGACATCAGTGAGTAACGAACACAGCGCTGAGCGCAGCGGAGGAGCCACACTCACTGAGGTATCTGTGGAGAGGGATGCAGCGCTCCGGGTCGTCCGTGGCCGACAGCAGGTCACAGATGTGCTCGGGCGTCTGTCCCTCGAGAAAGCGCTTGCCATCGCCACACTGCGTCAGGATATCCACACAGTCCGACCTGAGGACACACATCGCCTCTCGTGAGGTTTACACTCTTTTCACTCAGTAAACTAAACGTACAGTTCTGTCATGACAGCTCTCGGAGAGGTTTGGTCTCTTGGAGGAATAGATCTGCTACGCTGCTGCTGCTGCCAATACATCCACAACATGCTGCTGTGAGCATGTAAGAAATACTGCTGCTGCACATATAACATATATGAAATAACAACCATATATAACACGCATGAAATTACCCCATAGCAGATCTATACAGTGGAGCTGGGGAAGGTGGAGGGTTTCTGAAGCAAGCTGCAAAACTGCTACAGCAACCAAAAGCCAGGTATTTGAATATTGAGCAGTAAGCTCATTGGCTAACGATACAGGAGAGAACCAATCAGCTGCAATGTGACAATGATGTCGCCAGGTCAGTGGAGCTAGACTACGGACTGTGCCATCTAGAGTTTCATGCCAGAACTCTGTATTTATCACGATCCTCTAATTCTAATGCAATGTTTAATTTTTAACCTGAAGGTAAAGTCGTGTTCATTTATGCATTGTCGTGCCAATGGTAATAAACTGGGGCTTTTGATTAGAGTTGATTAGAGTATTAAAAACTTGAAAAGCATTAATTTAAGGTACATTTAGAACAGATAAAAATGTGCGATTATGGCGACTGATCACGAGTTAACTCATGACGATCATGCGATTAATCACGATTAAATATTTTAATTGATTGACAGCCCTAATTTTAGTACAATATTGGTGGAAGAATGCATTTGGTTGTGTGATATATTTCTGATTCACTAAAAAGAACTGGCTCATTAGAGTGATTCGTTAGGTAACACTGCTGGAGTATTTCAGAATGGCAGAGGAATGCACCTGTGAAACCCGTTACCGAACACTTGTTTTAAAGCAGTTCCCTTTAAAACACAAGCAGCAAATCCTGCTGGAACAGGAGCTGGAGCCTGACTGATGCATGCTGGGTCGCACCCTGCCATTACTCACCGTCATAGCTCTTTATTCTGATCATTCCTCAGCTTTCTCCTGCGTGAGGACGTCTACTCCTCAGCAAACCAGAGCCACGTCTCGTCCCATTCAAACGCCGCTCAATGTGAACAAAGCAGTCCACAGTGGAAGACTGCACAGGAATATTTCTGATAAGAATACCAGACTACTGGCTAGAAGCTGCCCGTGTTTGGATATGATTTGCACTCTGAATGCCCAATGGATACTTCAATGTCAAAAGATTAGTGCTAAAGCAACATGCTCGTTTAGAACTCATAGCCATCACACGACACCCTGCAATTACCTGGATGTGTTTCATTCTCGCTGCATCAAAGAAATCTAAACACTGTGAGTGAACACACACACACACACACACACACACACTCACACACACACACACACACACACACACACACACACTCACACACACACACACACACACACACACTCACTCACTCACCCACACCCAACACACACACCACACACACACAACACAACACACACACAACACAACACAACACAACACAAAACACACAACACACAACACACACACACACACACTCACTCACTCACTCCACACACACAACACACACACACAATCACTCACAACACACACACACACACTAACACACTCACACACACTCACAACACTCACACACACACACACACCACCACACACTCAACACACTCAACACACAAACACACACACACACTCACTCACACCACACACACACACACACACAAAAAAAAAAAAACACACACACACACTCACACACTCACACAACACACACACACATACACACACACACAACACACACACACAACACACACACACACACACTCACTCACTCACACACCACACACCACACACCACACCACTCACACCCACACACACACACCCACACACACAACACTCTCAAACACCTTCACACACACTCACACTCTCTCACACACAATCACACTCTCTCACACACACTCCACTCACACACACACACACACACACACACTCACCAACCCACTCCCTTCAACACAAGACACACCACTCACTCACACACCACCCACACACACCACCAACCACTCACCACTCACACACACCACACACATCACTCACTCACCACACACACACACACACTCACACACTCACACCCACTCACCACTCACAAACACTCACACACTCACTCACTCACACAAACACACACTCTCTCTCTCACTCACTCACTCACACTCACACCCACACACCCACTCACACACACTCACACACACACCTACACACTCACCACCACTCACACACTCACACACACACACCAACACACACACAAAAACACACACACACACACTCACTCAATCACACACACACACACACACATTCAATCACTCACTCACACACACACACAATCACACAGACTCACTCACACACACACAAATACACACACACAAACACACACACAAAAAACACACACACACACAAACACACACTCACACACACTCTCTCACACCCACACACACACACTCACACTCACTCACACACACAACACACACACACTCACTCACTCACTCACACACACTCACACACTCACACACACTCACACACTCCACACCCCACCACACACTCACACACATCCCACCCACCACACACCTCAACACCTCACACACACGCTCTCACAATCTTCTCACACACACACATATACAAACACACACACCACTCACACACACTCACACAACACACACACACTCACCACACTCACACACTCACTCACTCACAAACACACACACACACAACACTCACACACTCACAACAACACAAACACCCCTCACTCAACACACACACACAAACACACAAACCCACACACACACACACACACACAATGTCTCTTTCTCTCACACACACACACACATACACAAACAAACGCATCAACTGTCAACAGCTCGTTTGTGGACAAAGAATTTGGATTATGAGACTATTATATGCAAACAAAATGTTTTTTTTTTTTGGTCTAGTGCATGAAAACAAGATTTGGATGTGAAGAATAAGCCTGGGTATATTGCAATCCCCCAAAACAACAAACAAATAACTTTAGAAAAAAAAACAAAGGATTCATTGTAAAATTATTTTCTGACATAAAGCACATTTCCCCCAAAATGTCATCATTATAACACAAAAAGTCATCTTATTTGCAACACAAATAAATAAATGCTTAATAAGGCAAATTTTATATTTGAAATACAAAGTATTTATATATGCATCATATTTTTTGTTGTACTGATCAGAGGTTTTTTTTATATTATTGTTATACAGTAAAAAAAATACTATTAAAGCAATAAGAATATAATGACTTAGAATAAGAATAATGAGAATAATGTAAATAATTGGGGGATATTTTATTAATTGCCATAACTTTTTAGATGATTTTATTTAGCTTTTGTGGTGTGGTGTGACCTGGACGTGTTTTCATCAGTTTTACCCATCAGTACAGCAGATGATGAAGACGAGGATGAAGGCTGACCTGCAGATGACGCTTCCTCTGGACTTGCTGTAGCAGGGTTTGATCTGCAGCGCACAGGCCACGGTCTTCCACATCTCCGGCTGGCACCCGCTGATGTCCAGCACAGGGATGTTCATGAAGGGCATCTTGATGGTTCCGTTGGACCAGAGTCTGAAGTCGTTCATGGCGCCCTGGTCTGACTGAACGTTACAGCTGCGAAACAGCTCCGTCGGCCTGAGAACACAAAAACAGCGAGGCGAGACGATGTGTGAGACGCAGACTCACTGAGCAACAGCACAGACTAAACCTGCAAAACTGCACACAGACTCGACTATTATTCTCCACAGAAGCAGCAAATGGTGCTCGAAACACTGCAGCCTTTAAAAAGAATATAAAAATCAGCTCTGTTTCCAATTTACAGCTGACTCAAGTTGTTTTGTGGAATTGCCATCTTATTGCATCCCAGAAGGCCATTGTTCACTAGCAGCCGCGTCCCGACAAAGCTTTGGGAAGAGGGACTTCCTCAGGAAACCTGAAGCCGAGAGCAGCGTTTATTCTTTCTAATGATCGGCTCTTTTTATAGAGCTCAGTGTGGGACGTGGAGCTGAGGTTTCTGCGTGTGGTTAGAAGCTGGTTCCTGGTCATTTGAAGGTTTGTTTACAGCTTTTTCGTTTGGGTGTGGTGCTGATGGGCTGATCTATGACAGAAAAGAAAGAAACCCGGACACACCGAAAACTCTCTTTGTGTGGTTATATAAAGTTTGTTCATCTGTTTGCATCCGAAAATAAAATGATCACAGTTTCACTAAAATATTGTGCAGCACGATGTTGACCCATTGATAATAATCAGAAATGTGTTCGTGTATATTTTATAAAAAAAAATAAAAAATAGCTTTACTCAATGAACCTAAACACACACAACTAAATGTAACGGGTTAAAACAGGTAAAAATGGCTCTTTGAGGTAACAGTTGAATATATATTTATTTGGTGTGTGTGTGTTGTGTGTGTGTGTGTGTGGTGTGTGTGTGGGTGGTGTGTGTGTGTGTGTGTGTGTGTGTGGGGGCGAGAGAGTGAGTGTGTGTGTGTATCTGTGTCGTGGAGTGTGTGTTGTGTGTGTGTGTGTGTGTGTGTGAGAGATGAGAGTGAGAGTGTACCTATTTAACCATATTTTGTGGACAAATTTGTACCCAAAAGTTAGCAAAACCTGACAAAATCACCAAAAACATAAATTTGGGGACGTCCTCGTTTGTAAAACTGGTATAAAAATAAAGTAAATAAAGTTTTCTTTAAATTGTAAAAATGCACAAAGTCTCCTGTGAGGGGAAGGTTTAGGGGTAGGGTTGGTGTAGGGCAATAGAATATACGGTCTGTACAGTATAAAAACCATTACGCCTATGGAGAGTCCCCATTTAGATAATTAAGTAAACGTGTGTGTGAGTGTGTGTGTGTGTGCGTGTGTGTGTGTGTGTGTGTGCGAGTGAGAGTGTGTGTGTGTGTGTGTGTGGTGTGTGGGTGTGTGTGTGTTGTTGTATGGTATGTGTTAATTTACTTCAGTCATATAATAACAAATAAGCAGCAGTCACCATTAGGGATGAGCTGGTGTGGTCAGGATGAAGTTGTGTGTGGATCTCTCTGTCTGGTTTATTTGTGCTGGTTTACATACTCCACAGGGTGACTAGCAGACCTGCTGTGATGTGCATCAGGGTAAGTATACATCACTCCAGCACACTTGACGCTCCGCTTTCTTCCCTATTTACCTTCAGCGCTCTTTGAAATCTGCAGGATCCAATCAACACCAGGAATCCTTCAGAGAAATCAAAGCCAGCGGCGGTTTGCCTGAGCTCACATCCCGTCAGAGGAGCGGGGGTGCCTTCATCATCATCATCATCATCATCAACATCATCAGCCAAAGAAAATAAAACTCAGAATATTTCAGACTGAACTGGATTCCTTCCTCAGCCTGAAATCACAGCCACTTTTGAGGAATTTATATAACATTTTTCAATCAGAACTACTTTTATTTTTATGGCATGTATAACTAAATATTGTAGGTAGCCCACTCCTGATCTCTAGATACATACTGGCTCCCATCAATAGATGTCTATAGGATTTCTTTTCACTCATATTACTTCCAGCTGAGCAGAAATCGTGTTTCAGAACACTGTGTGTGTGTGTGTGTGTGTGTGTGTGTGTGTGTGTGTTTTAGCAGCTCTCGTCTGCTTTGATCATGTCTTGAATGCATTAGCAAACCCTGAGCTATGACAAAGGGTCAGAGTGAGTTTAAGTGTCTCAGGTCAACCAAACTCTGTTTACTCAGTATTAAATTATTCTGTTTTTCCAAACATCTGTCAAAATCTCAGCCACCTCTAGCCACCAGCCATAATTGGATTCAAAAGTCATGAAAAACCCTCCAAACCCCCTCGGGAGGTCTGCACATTCACCGTGAGCCTCGTTTGGATGCTCTCACAGGGTCCTGAAGCAATGCCATTTCATCATCTAACGAGGCTTGTTATGACACTTTCACAAACTCTTTGAGGCCCGAATCTCTCTTCAGTCAAACTTTTGAGAGGACTCGTGGGATCGACTATGGCGCAGGGGAACCAGCAGTCCCGTCATAGAGCTCCATGCATGTTTGACCCGAAAACAATGCTGGACTACTTCTGTCATCATAAATCATGCTGTCTACATCTGTAACCCACAGAGAAAACGCACAGGCCAGAGAAACCCAACAATATGTCTGCTGGATACTCATTTTTCCATGAAACCCAGTCCTCGTGTTCAGTTACATAACAGCATCCAAACTTATGAACCTAGTGAACCCCTGTCTATATAACAAAAAGAGCATAACAATACTACAGTTGGCAGTTGAGGATATATGTGAATTAATTATATGCTTATTGTACACTACAGTCCAATAAATGAGAAGTTAAAATTGAGTAACATACATTTTAGACACAACATCAGTTACTCCACAATGAAAAGAGCCATCGAAACACAGCAGAGTGGTGTTTTCCTCCTGAATGAATCATCTGTTGAGTAAATCATTCAATGACTCACTTTAGTGTTAACTATAAAATAATTTTCATTTATTTGAAATGAAATAAAAAATGCTAGCTGAAAGACTTCAATAACATAATAATAATAAATGTTACCTTGGCAACTAACTGAAATAAAATATGTTTAAGGTGAGCTACTAAAATAAAATAAAACAACAAAAAAATTTATTTAAACTTCACAAAATTACTAAAATTTAAACTAAATGAAAACTGAAAATATATAAATAAAAGCTTATTCAAAATGCTAATAAATACTACAATAGTACATAAATAATACTAAAATAACACGGACGCACTGTTTGGTTCCGTGAATGAATCCTGTTTTTGTAATATATGAATCAGTTGAATGAATGACTCAAATGACTCACTCACTGCTTACAGTCACTTGTCACCATCTACTGGCTGATCAGTGTAACAGACAGAAGCAGCGGAAAGTCCTGGTGCAGTTAGACTGTAGATCAGCACTCTTGTGTCAGATTCGAGGATGGGCACCAACGCTTGTATAAGCAGATTGACAGTAAGAAAGTGTGTCTAACCTGTTGTTGAAGTTGGAGCAGTAGCTGAGGTCTTTGCAGCCTAACTGGCACGGCTCCCTGACGTCGGCCAAGCAGGTGATGAGGTCCATCTCAGCCGGGTTGTATTCACAATGCTGGTCGAACTCCTGCAATGTCTGAGTGCCCCAGTTGGTGCTGATCTCCAAGCACATGTTCCTAACAAACAGTGAGGATACAAACACATTCAGTCTCAGAGCGACGCCGGTAGCCTTCTGACGGCTCGGTGCTGACCTGCAGTGGGATGTGTTGGCCTTAAAGCAGCAGTGCAGTTTGGCGTAGTCCATCTTGGCGATCGGGGGCGATTCGGGGTCACTTATGGTGGGCGGGTGTGCGCTGCCCAAGAAGCACTGCCACAGCGGGTCCTGCGGGAGCGGCTGACTGCCACACTCACTGATCAGACCCTCCATGATCTCCTGCTCGGTGCTCATGGTGCGAAGAATACGCTTACAGGCCGTCTGACAGTGAGCCTCCTCCGCCCGGTCACAGCAGTACAAACCTGAGCACACACAGACACACAGCATTCTGGGTAAGCGAGTCGTTTCCTGAATTCACTTCAAACTATCAGATTCAGAACCTGCCACTGTTCATGTTTTAAAACGTGTAGAAAGCATGATTACGGTTACTCTGTTGAAGTTAATCTTCATGCTGGATGCTTCTGAATCTGTTGAGTGAATCATTCAGTGACTCACTCTATGGTTGACTGAAACTAAAATCAATGCTTTTCATTAATTGACAAAGTTTACCTAATAGAATAGAAATACTGCCTTGGCAGCTAACTGAATATTCACTGATTATGTAACTACATTTGACACTGTTTTAGTTTTTAGTTCATCTATATGGAGGTTGCATGATTTCAGAGCAAATAAATAACTACTGAAATATATATCGAATATTGTGGTAATTGCGTGAATGTTTTTTAAGCTGTCCTAACTCTCGTGGTTCCTTAAATGATTCCTTCCTTTAGTATATAACAGATTAATTGTAATTATTTTTATGTTTTTGCATATGTATATTTGAACTGACAGTTAACAATGGCTAGCACACGTCTAATGCATCACATGATCTGTCCTCGTTTCTTCATATATGTAGTTGCACAATTACAAACTAGGTTAAAACATTAATTATTCATGAGGTCAGCTGGATTGCAAAATAATTAAAACAAAAATCCTTAATGAAATATACAGAACATTAGACTGTCTCAAAGAGATTAACCTCATTTTTCATACTTAATTCCAATTTGCATACTTGATCTACGCACTAAAAGTATTTGACCAAAAATACAGTAAAAATTGTGAAATATTATTGCGATTCAAAATAGCTTTGTTCTATGTGAATCTGTGTTAAACTGTAATGTATTTCTGTGATGTGCAGCTGTATTTTCAGCATCATTCCTCCAGTCTTCAGTGTCACATGATCTTCAGAAATCAGTATAATATGCTGATCTGCTGCTTCTTTTTCTGATAGTGTAAGTAGCGTTTATTTAACCAAGAAAACGTGACTGGGACGTTACATTTGATAAAAAAACTGAGGGCTTTGTCTCCTCATTTCAGGACAGCACAGCACTGGTTCATATGTGCATCATGCTACCATTGCTACAAGTGTTACCTTCAAAGTAGCGTTGCTTCATTCTGACAGTCATACATTTAAAAACTTCTACCTCACATTTTTATTCCCGAAACTGAAAATAGTTGAAAGAGAATCATTAGAAACCCATCAGGGGCTTGTGGGCAATATTAGCCCAGAAAGCATCTACTAAAAACAAAGGTTCTTTAATGGCTCTTAGTTCAGCAAAGACTAATAACAGTTTTTTACTGTTTCAGTCTTTTTTACTTGTTTAATTTGATGTGTTACTTGCAATTTCTTTGTGAAATCGGGTGCACGTACTGTCGATGGGGCTCCGGATGGGGTAGGATTTGGTGTAGTTGGCCACACAGCCGATGAGCTGCGGACTGATGCTCTGGCAGTACTCTTTGACCGCGTTGATTTGGGAGACGGTCGGCGACGAGTCTGTGCGGAAGATGGCCTGACAGTATTCACGGCAGTTTGTGTGTCTCCCTGCATAACTGCAGCATACTGAGCCCACCTGGACACACACACACACACACACACACACACTTACCACACATGCCACAGAGCACTGACTCAATCATCATTTCTACATCTGATCATGCAGTCTGCCACTGTTTAATAACGGCTGGCAGATGTGCAGGGAAGTCTGGGAGTTTGTCTGCAGGGCAGCACTTGACTAATGCACACAAATAAGCGCGTCGTTCTTTCCTGAGCTCAGCGAGTGCAGGTTAAAGGTCGTGACCTTGCCTCCCAGGCACAGAAACAACTCTATCTGATTTCCTTCTCGTCCTCAAACAGGAAAGTCAGTCTCGGAGGACCGAATCACAGAAATGAGGTACAGACGGACTGATAACCAAAGACCTTGTCATGCAGCTTTGCTTACTTTCATTTTTGGTGATACAGCTGTAGAGTGGTTTCTGCAAGAGAGAAATACAATCAGTTAGAATATTGCAATATAGTTCATGAAAGATTCCCCTGTAGCTAATCAACTCATGGGGAAATATGAATAATTAAACATAACTAATTATGATTAATTATTAATACTTTAGATCCACTGTAGATATTTAGCTAACCACTCAGGGTCAACCGTCTTGTCAATTCTAAGAACGTTAATTTCCTGGTTAAAGGAAATAACTTTCTTACTGTACAATTCTATAAGTTATTGACTCCGGTTATGAGTAAACAATGAACACGTCAAGTGTGATACAAGTAAGGTTTTATTAACTACATAAACACTTAAACTAGTCTAACATACTACATAAACACATTTAGCCGGTCTAACATACACATACACACAAACAAACACATACGTTGGTAGAGGAAAGGGTGAAAAGTTTAGCATAAAGAAAGAGGAAATAAGGAATGCCCATTTATGGCCCCCCATTTTTGCATATTCAGAGATCTAAAACCTGCGGGCACACGTCGATTCCTTAGTTCAAACAAAAACCTTGTAAAAAGGTGTAATGAGACATTAAGGCATCATTAAAAGACCCTCCAAGTTTGATACTTGCGATGTTTGAAATAGATTCCTGATGTAATCTTAAGGCCCCAGGATCTTGCTGAAGTTGGTTGATGAGAAAGAGATAGTTTGAGTCAGAATCACTTGATGAAAGAAAAGGACTAGGCCGGAGCCTGGCAAGAGCTTTGGTATCCTGGAGCGTTTCTCACAACTTCATCTTAGCATCTCACTGAACCACCAACAGGGGCGGGTCACATGGAGTGTGGCATTTTAAAGCCTGCAGAGATTCACGCCACTCAAGATGGGTTCGTCCAATGAGGAAGGCTGAAATCCCAAGCGGGAGGTTGGAAATACTGGGGATTTTTATGACTCTTTGTCTGTAAGCATGGTATTTTGCATATGTAATTCGCTGGAGTGTTGAGGCACAAATTAGTACCGATTCTTAGAACATCAATATGTTGCATAGATATCAGCATATAATATACACACTTGTATCGATCATAAGAAGGCGAATTCATAGAAACTAGACATGAAATAGGTGAGGTTATACTAACTAGTGGTCTATCATAACATGCATAAAAATAGTCTATAATACAACAGATAAATACAAAACAGCAATAATACACACAATGCCCTGAAGAAAATGTGTGTTCATTCAAAGAAGGTTTTCCTAGGAATTAATTAGTAGGGAAAAAGTCCATTTCTCCTGTGCAGTTGTGTCCCTTTGTTTCTGGAGAATGCAACTAAGTAGTCGGCTCGCATTCCACAAGTTTGTAAATGTATCGGGTTACCATGAAAACAGGGTCCTGTTCGGCGTCCTGGGGTGTTACAAAATATTTGTGAAATCTAGCTAACAAAATATCTATTGTGTGTTGGAGTGGTCCAGACGCTACACCCCAAATGTGCTTGTTCATATCACAAAGACACAAATGCACTTTATTATTATATGTGTTATTACTTTAGTATTTTTAATTCTTATCATTTAATGCTTTTTAATTATTATTTAATTTGATTATTTCTCACACAAAGCTGCTGTATGGTTTGCACAGTGGAGTAATACTGACTACTTTAATGAAAATTGTATTTGTGTGTGTGTGTGTGTGTTGTGTGAGTGGTGTTGTGAGTGTGTGTGTGTGCTGGGTCTGGGTGTGTGAGTGTGTTGATGTGAAAGTTGTCGTGACGTGAGGTGGGTGTGTGTGTGTTTCGTGTGTGTGTATGGTGTGGTGTGGTGTGTGTGAGGAGGTATGTGTGTGATGTGAAAGTGTAGTGGGAGTGTGTGTGTTCGTGTGTGTGTTCGTGTGTGTTCGTGTGTACAGGTGTGTGTGTGTGTGTGTGTGGAGAGTGTGTGTGTGTGTGTGTGTGTGTGTGTGTGTGTGTGTGTGTGTGTGTGTGTGTGTGTGTGTGTGAGAGAGAGTGTGAGGAGGTGTGTGTGTGTGTGTGTGTGTGTGGTGAGAGCGCGTGGGTGCGTGTGTGTGTGTGGAGTGTTGTGTGTGTGTGTGCGTGTGTGTGTAAGAGAGAGAGAGAGAGAGTGGTTGTGGTGAGTGTGTGTGGTGTGTATGTGTGTGTGTGTTGTTGCGCTGTGTGGTGTGTATGTGTGTTGTGTGAGAGGAGTGTGAGTTGAGTGTGTGGTGTGAGTGCGTGGGTGTGTGGTGATGTGTGTGTGTGTTGGCGTGTGAGTGTGTGTTGTGTGTGTTGTGTGTGTGTGTGTGGGAGTGTGAGGGAGTGTGTGTGTGTGTGGTGTGTTGTGGTGGTGGTGCGTGGTGTTGAGTGTGCAAGTTTGTGGTGAGTGTGTGTGTGTGTGAGAGAAGTGTGTGTGTGTGTGTTGTGTGTGTGTTGTGTGAGCGCGTGTGTGTGTGTGTGACCGTGTGTGTGTGAGAGTGAGTGTGTGAATGTGTGTGTGTGAGTGTGTGTGTGAGAGAGATTGTGTGTGTGTGTGTGTGTGGTGGTGTGTGTGGTGGTGTGTGTGTGTGTTGTGTCTCAGGTTGTGTGTATGTGTGTGTGTGTGTGCATGTGGTGTGTGGTGTATCGTGTGTGTGTGTGTGTGTGTGTGAGTGAGTCAGTGTGTGTGAGTGTGGTGAGTGAGTGTGTGTGTGAGTGAGTGTTCAGTGTGAGTGTTCAGTGAGTGTGAGTGTTGAGTGAGTGTGAGTGTGAGTGTGTGTGAGTGTGGGTGTGAGAGAGAGTGTGAGTGAGTGGTGTGTGTGTGGTGTGTGTGTGGTGTGTGTGTGAGTGTGTGTGTGTGTGTTTGTTTGTGTTTGTGTTTGTGTGTGTGTGCGAGAGTGTGTGTGTGTGAGTGTGAGAGTGTGTGTGTGTGTGTGGGTGTGTGTTGTGGGTGTGTGTGAGAGAGGTGGTGTGTGTGTGTGTGTGAGTGTGTGGTGTGTGTGTGTGTTGTGTGTGTGTGACGAGAGTTGAGTGACAGTGTGTGTGTGGTGGGTGTGTTGGGTGTGTGTGAGAGTGCATGTGTGTGGTGATGTGAAAGTGTGTGTGTGTGTATGTTTGTGTGGGTGTTGTGTGTGTGTGTTGTGTGTGTGATGGAGAGATGTCGTGTGTGGGAGTTGTGAAAGTGGGTGTGTGTGTGTGTGTGAGCAGAGAGGGGGTTTGTGAGTGAGTGTGTGGGTGGGTGTGTGAGAGAGTGTGAGTGTGTGGTGTGGTGTGTGTGTGGTGAGAGAGTGTGAGTAAGTGGTGTTTGTGTGTAGTGTGTGTGTGAGTTGTTGTGTGAGTGTGAAATGTGTGTGAGTGTGTTGTGTGAGTGTAGTGAGTGTGAAGTGTGTGTGAGTCGTGTGTGCTGGGTGTGTGTTGTGTGTTTTTTTTTGTCTGGAGAGAGTGTTTGTGTGTGTGTGTGTGAGTGGGTGTGGGTGTGTGTGTGTGTGTGAGGAGAGCGTGTTGATGTGTGTGTGTGTGGGTGTGTGTGTGGGTGTGTGTGGAGAGTGTGAGTGTGTGTGAGTGTGTGTGGGTGTGTGTGTGTTTGTGAGAGAGAGAGATAGTGTGTGTGAGTGTGTGTGTGTGTGTGTGTGGTGTAGTGTGTGTGTGTGTGTGTGAGAGCGTGTGTGGGTGTGGTGTGTGTGTGTGTGGGTGTGTGAGAGTGTGAGTGTGGTGTGTGTGTGTGTGTGTGTGAGGGTGAAAGGTGTGGAGTGGGTGGTGTGTGTGTGTGTTGTGTGTGTGAGAGAGAGACTTTGTGTGTGTGAGTGTGTGTGTGTGTGTGTGTGTGAGAGTGTGAGTGAGTGTGTGTGTGTGTGTGTGTGTGTGTGTGAGATGTGTGAGTGTGTTGTGTTGTGTGTGTGTGAGACGATGAGTGTGAGTGAGTGTGTGGTGTGTGAGAGAGAGTGTGTGTGTGACTGTGTGTGTGTGTGTGTGTGTGTGTGATTTTTGAAGTCATGTGACACTGAAGACTGGAGTAATGATGCTGAAAATACAGCTGCGCATCACAGAAATACATTACAGTTTAACAGAGATTCACATAGACAACAGCTGTTTTAAATAGTAATAATATTTCAGGTTTTACGGTATTTTTGGTCAAATAAACACAGCTCTGGGGAACAGAAGAGACTTCTTTCAGAAACTTCTGAATGGTAGTGTGGTAATAGAAATAAGGCACATAAAGGCTGATGAGGTTTTAGTTCTGTATTTCCCTGACAGCAGCTCTGAGCAAAGCAAGCATCAGAAAAGTCTATTCTAATGCTGTATAAAGGCTTGGGTCATTTTCACTGCATTAGAGTGGAGCTGCGCTGAAATATGCGTAAGTTTACACAACAGCTTCTCAGAAAAGCAAGGCACACGATGAAAGAGCTGAAGTTGTTGTGAGAGCGATCCAAAGCAAACGTTGTGCCGATGGTCTGCGTGTTTGTCTGGATCTCAAGAGCCGTACGGACTACAGTCTGACCGATGGAGAACAGCATCAGACCTACAGCATCTCTATCGGGGATCATTATGCCTTTATAACACTCAGCCAGCAGAATTACAGATTTATTGCACTGTAATGTGGCGACAGCATGTCCAGTTAGAGGGAAACGATATTTTTCCATTGCTCAACACTAACGAAACGACCTCATAAAGAGGTTTGGGCCTGTGCTAGAAACCAGGCTTTAAATGAATAAACACAAATAAAGCTTGAGTCTCGTTTCAGACTGCAGAGCCACCAGACAAACAAACAGAGAAGTGTCCAGGACTCTGATGAAGGACCGAGACCTCCCAGAGTCTGCCTGCTTTCATCTCAGCAGCTCAACCGGAGCGAGAGTCTGCATGAAGTCTGTGTGTTAGACCGGATTCACAGCGTTTCTGAAGGAAATGTCACTGGCCCAACACTACGGGGCTGAGGATGGTTGTCAGGGAATTGTTATGTGGTTGCTAAGGTGTCTGAAGTATATTTTCTGTACTGACTCAGCACCAGCTCTACGATGTTCTGGTTTAAATCTGACTCAGGTCATCAGTCTAATCCAGTGTTATTAGCGATAGGTTTAACTAAAACTATTCAAACTTGAAATATAGCTGCAATAAAGTAAAACATAAGCATTAGATGACAAACAAATTCATTAATAAATGAGATAAAACAGAAAAATAGAAAAGATCATTTAAAATAATAATAAATACTGCAAATAACCACTGGTGTGATCACTAGACCCTAGTTTGGTGTTAAAAATTACGGCTGTTTAAAAATTGCAAAAAAATGTTATGCTGTATTATCACCAAATCATGGATCCAAACTTCTTTCAGTTAGCACAGGTTTTGTATTTCTTTAGGAACTGATTGATCGAGCTTAAACCTCAGTTTTTGAGTGAACATTGGCAAAATAATGCTTTTTCACATTTTGAGGTGCATAACGAGGTCTACAATCAATCAGTGGTAATAATGCAGCATAATGAGAGCTTTCTGGTCTTTTTTGATCAAAAACACCATAATTGTAACAAGGCATGGGAAAAATTCTTTAAAAATTCTAAAATGATCAAATGTTTCTTGTGAAGTTGTTCTACTCTGTGAGAGCAAAGTCAGCGAGCTTTAGTCCAATCAGTGTGATAATATTAACCAGCATTTTTGGGGAAAATGACCAGAACACAAGCTGAGGTTATTCACGTTGTATTAAAATGCATTATTGGAATGAACTTAATGTGTGATTTCTGAAAGCCTGTTTCTACCTCGAAGAAGGCAAATAAAAGTATTTGTGACTCTCACAATCTCTCACAATCTGCATTTCTCGCAGTCGTGACTTTCCATTTCACCAAAAAAAAGAGTAACGGTTATTCTCATAATTACCACAATTACCTATTTTGACTCTGAGGTGGAAACAGGCTTCCAACACGTCGACATTTGTCAAATAAAGGTAAAGCTCCCACCTCTGTGTCTTTCTTGCATACTTTAGTGATGTCGTTTTTAGACGATGCCTAAAAACACAAATATAAGAATCACAGTCTGACAGTGACATCTCTACATTCTCTATGTTGTGGCCTAAAAGTATTTTGATTTAGAGCCGGAGCACATGAGATGCGTGAGGTGGAAAGTCAGATCTGTTCATTGACCTGCTTGCAGTCCCTGCGGCACTCAGCGGAGATGGCCAGCTCACAGCAGCCCAAACCCACCCATCCGTCTGACTTCTTTGATGCTCCTGGAAATGTTCAGAATCACAGTGAGCTTTACAGTGGATCTAATGCAGAACCATACATGACACACTGATGAGTCTCGAAACAACACGGCATTCATATTGCATGCAGACGTGCTTTGAATGTGGAGCGTTTGGCTTGGGTTCTTTATGAGCTGCAGCTCAACGCTCTGGACCGGGTTTTAATGGCCATGCAAGGTGTAGCTTGACTGATGTGAAGTGTGATATTTGTGCATCTGGGAGGCATTATGTCTTCAGAGGCTCTAAATCCTCTCTTGTTCTTTTAAGGCTGGCACAGGTGTGTTCTGCAGACGGCTCTAAACGTCTCCATCTGTGTTCACGTACCCGGCAATGTGTTGTTGATGCAGATCCAAAGTTCACTCTGCGAAGCGAAAAGGAGATGTTTAGCACGACAACAACTCAGAATACATCATCTACTCGCTCTCATGTGCTTCCAAACCTGAGGATTCTTCTTTGAAGAGCAAAATAAGTTATGTAGCAGGTCATTATTTACTGAAAATCTCACTTCAGGCAACACGAGGGAGCTGCTGATAATATAATGTTCAGGTTCAGAAGAACAGATTTAAAATGTGAGACTCCAAATATAACATAAACCTAGAAATATATATTTTTAATTGTTTTATCAAATAAAATTACTTTTGAATATTTATACATTAAACACATTAAAAAAAAGAAAAACTATGATTATGCACTATTTTTAAATTTGTGCATTAAGCACTTTTTACTCAAGTTGTTATGCAGTTATTATTATTAATTATAATGTGTGAAAATTTAGCAAAAACGTTTTAACTGAGAAAAATGCACACTACCATTCAAAATGTTGTGGTTGGTAAGATTTGTTTAATGTTTCTGAAAGAAGTCTCTTCTGCTCATCAAGGATGCATTTATTTGATCAGAAATACAGTACAAAATGTGTGAATAATTACAGTGTAAAATAGCTGTTTTCTGTGTGAATCTCTGTTAAACTGTAATGTATTTCTGTGATGCGCAGCTGTATTTCCAGCATCATTACTCCAGTCTTCAGTGTCACATGATCTTTCAAAAAAATCAGTATAATATGTGATCTGCTGCTCGAGAAAATTTCGATATGATCAATGTTGAACACAGTTGTGCTGCACAATATTTCTGTGGAAACTGTGATGCATTTTATTTTTCAGGATTCACAGATGAACAGAAAGTTCAGAAGAACAGCATTTATTTCAAATATAAATCTTTTGTAACATTATAAATGTCTTTACTGTCACTTTTGATCAATTTAATGCAGCCTTGATGAATAAAAGTGTTAATTTCTTTTGAAAAATCTCACTGACCCCAAACGTTTCAACAGTAGTGTAAATATTTAGAGAATCTGGTGTCATGGTTTATATTTTGTGCAACACAAAACACACAATGCAATACGTGAAGCATCTCAAATGTAATTTTATGGATGGCAAACTGAAAGACAAAACCACTCTTCTTTAAGCTGTTAAAGGACAGGACCCGTATGAAAACAGCCCGTATGCAAAGATGGCTTCATCAGTGAAGCTCTTCTTCTTTGCACTGCGGCTCCAGAGAGCCTCCTAATATGACTCAACTTTAATTAAAAGTAGATGCAGATGAGAGCCACAGAATGCATAAACATCTGCGGTGGGACGCTGTTGGATCAGAGTCACGGCCGCTCCTTATCCACACGGCCTGCGCTTCGACAAGACAATGAGCCGAATAAACAGGACAATGTCTGAGATTCACAGTCGACGTCAATGCTCTCTGGCGAATGAAAAACAAGCCCGTCAAAACCATTCAGCATCATTTGTGAGGAGCACAAAAAACAACGTGGTTTTGATGCATCAGACTCAAAAAGCAGGCTTGATTCGGACTCTGAAATGCTTTCAAACACATTTCAAATGCTTCCAAATTCCATTTGCATCCATTTTCGGTGAATTAGCGCAGGACACACGTCCAACTGAAACAGGCCTGAGGCTTCCACTATGGCTAATTAGAGGCTGAGTGTAATTGCATATTGCTTTGAAACTCAGGGAAAGAGGGTGGAGGGCATCCATCAGCCTTCATCTCGGCTTCATTACTGCCAAGCAGCACCAAACCACGAGGGAGGAACAGGAAGCAGCGGCGCTCTCTCGGTTTAAGACTTCCTGTGTTGCCGGGGCGACAGCTGTAATGTAAACCCAGATCTTACCAGAGACTCGGGGCAGTAACTGGGCAAACGCAGGAGAAGGTGCTTCAGACGCGATTCACTCCTGATGGTCGCGAGCTGCAGAGAGAAACATTCAATAAATGCACAGCCAAATGCTTTGAATGTTTTAGATCAACAGCATCATGTGACTTCCTGAAAGCAGCGGCCTTTGTCTGAATGATCTTCGTTTGGGCGTGATTCATTGCAGTTCATCTGATTAGTTATGTAGAATATCATAAATTAATTTAGAAAAACATCTGGAAACAATCATTAGCATTGCAATTCCATCTGCTGTGTGCAAAAAAATGATACACGGAAACATGAATTCATGATTTTCTATACCAATTTCCATACAGTCATGAATGGATGTTGTAATAACCGTAAATAAAGCCTATTATTATTTAGGAATTAATAAAAAACAATAGGGCTGTCTATTTAACCTGTTAATTTAATGTGATTATATATACATACATACAGGAGGCCTTTATTAACCCCCGGAGCCTTTTAATGATGGATGGATGCACTTTATTGGGCTTCAAAATCTCGACACCCATTCACTGCCATTATAAAGCTTGGAAGAGCCAGGACATGTTTTAATATAACTCTGATTGTATTCGTCTGAAAGAAGAAGGTCATAAACAACGAGGAGAACGACGGCTGAGTAAAAAATGGGGTCCATGTCTTTTTGGCTGAACTATGCCTTTAACAGATGAAAGATAGTACGACACAGATATGGCTTTCCTCTGCGGACATGCAGACTAATGTTTTATTGTGAATATGAGATTGAGCTGAAGAATGAATGCTATATCAGATGCAGGTACGTTAATCACACTCTCTCAGTCCATCTCTCTCTCATAATACAGTCAGCTTTTAATACAGTGATACAATAAGCTTTCAATGAAGCAACTCTCCGTTCCTTCGTTACTAAAGTTCTAATGTAACGTTCGTGAGCTCAGCTGTTACACTGTCAAACTGAGGTCTGAGTCTGTGGCGGAGGGAAGTAGTTCTGAACAGAAGAGGGTTTTCACACTCGTACGATAGTGCTTCGTGTTGTGGCTGCACACCACCTCGGGTGTGCATTATTTTCTAATTGCAATATATATATAGATATATCTATAATATATATATATATCTATAGATAAAAACGCAATAATTATCCCCCTTGATGCATACAAAAATTCCATAAAAATGAGTTTTCCAGTTCCTGGCACATGTGAAGCACTCAGTGGTGCTGTGGTTGTATTTCTCGACCTCGGCCCAAACGCTCCGGATCTCGATGTACGGAGGCTCTGCCGGAAACAAATCAGCGGCTGGACTCTGTCTCTGGGAGCCGATCAGGAATGATCTGTTCATTAATGCAGAGCGTCTGCCAGCGTGCAGTTTGGAGGACAGAAGCCAAACTCAGTTCCAGTGAATTATAGATCTTCATCATTTTACACAACCGCAGCATCTGAACGAGGCCGTGATGGTTTTCAGGCGGCTTGGCCAGCGTTTCTGCAAAGAATCCCTCTGTGATGAAGGATAATTAGCGACAGACGGGGACAGAAAATGGGAAAATACGAATTTGCTGGCAGATGTTTCAAATAATGTCTTCCTACAGAAAAACACATCTGACTCGTTACGAAGAAATTAAGAGAACTCAAAATATGCACAAAATGCGCTTTTGTTTTTTGATTCTAATTTTTCCTACTTTTCAGAGATATTTGGAATATATCATATAAAATGTCCTCGCTATCTGAGAGGTATCACTGATTTAACACTCCATGGCAGCCTCAGGCTCATGTGTGACAGCCAATCAGAGGACTTGGAGGCGGGGCTCAGCCAGCATCAACCAATCACATGGTTTTGATATAGGTTTTCCCAATTTTCACCACATTTTTTGTAATATTGTGCTATTCATTTTGTAACACTCTTTACTCATCTGCCACAAAAAAGTAAAAAAATAATAATAATTTAAATTATAGAAGCATAAATATTATAAATAAACAAATTTAGATTATTAGTAATATATTGCATTACTGGTAAAAAAATATGATAGCTGAATGCATGAAGTTCACTTGGATAAAAGGTTTTTCTGCCAAAATGCATCTATAAAAACTATTTATATTTTCTTATTAGTTATTATTAAATTTATATATTGCAAAGTAATTGAGTAAATATATTAAATTAATTTAAATTCAATGTAAATGAAATTGTTCTAGAGCTGTCACCACATTTATTTAAGAATAACCACTAAGTAGGAATAACAATTTTTTTAATTTACCAAACAGTAACAATTAAGAATTTTTAAAAAATGCCCACTTTTTTAATAAATTTTTGACCTAGTGTTTAATCATGAAACCCTTGGTCTATAGCTTAACAAATTACAAAAAAGGACATTTCCAGTTTCACCATTTGTTTTTTTTTTTGTAATTATTTCAATACTAATATCTTGCCACCAAAACAAACTAATATGATATAATTTAGATTATATTATAAACCCATAAGATTACACATATATATATATATATTCCATTCAAATATCATTTTTAACTGATTGACAGCCCTATACAAAAATAACATTTATAAGAAAAATAAGCGTAGGTAAATCAGTAGCTGGAAGGATTTTGATTGCGCTTCTGTCCGTCAGCGGAGATGAGTGAGCCGCATGAAGTGAAGCGTGCTGAATGTGTGCAGCATTAGAAACAAGCAGCAGGAAGACCAGCGATCAAAGGAGAGCGGCTCCGCCCACAGGACCAGAGCAATGAAGCCTCCAGTCCGTCTGGAAAGTGCTCCTCGTTTCTTTCTTCAGTTTTTTGTTTGGAGGGCTCAATCAGTGGCGGTGCCGGCGGGATCTTCTAAAGCAGCTTCTAAAGGGCTGAAGGCCTCGTCTCTTCAAAGCCTCAGCCGTCCATTAGGATGAAACGGGCGATTACGCCGTGACAAACAAGCCGCCATTATTCTCTCCTGTTTTATAGATCCGTCTCCATCTGATGGGCTTTCGGTCTCTCTCACGCCGTCTCTAATGCTGTTTTCTGTGTTTCCGATCATTCGGTGACTGGCAGATGCAAACAGCAGGCTTCACTCAGACGCTCACTGCACTGAATGGGACAGTGTTTCTGTGCGGGTCAGCGGGTTAACGCACCGCTACTAACTGACCCGTCTGAACTTCATAAAGAGGCCATTCAGGGAGTTTTTCATGTGCTTGGAGTTCCAGAGCTGGAAAGACACACGTGAATCTGTGAAAGTCGCCTCGGCCTAATCGCATTCTCTAATGATGGGACGCAGGCCTTCACCTGCTCCGCACGAACACAGAGCAGAGATGCAGACTCTCATCTGCTCTTGTTCATCTCTCAGCTTCAAAGCACGGAGGAAACACTCTCCCGAGCAGATCTGTTTCTCAGCTCACTGATTCATGCTGGTGTTGTCGTCTGATATGCTGCCAAAATATACAGCTCTTCTTTCAATTTCAAAGAATAATACAGTTATACCATGTTTTTTGACCTTGACCTTGTCATACAATGTTATATGAATAATATTGCTCAGTATCATGTACTACCGTCTGATATCATCACTGTATCACATCAGCGCCAAAGCTTTTGTAAGGGATCCATATATATATATATATATATAGAGATGTTTAAAAAACAAACAAAGACAAAGACCCCACACAAACAAACTTTGATATGTCTCTAAAAGCAAAATTCCAAAACCGGGGAGGGGAAAGGAAAACCGATGGACAGACGAATAATAGTATACTAATTTATTCATTTTAGATCTTTTCCATGTAATTATAATGAGCTGATAACACATTCATTTAAGAATAAATATAATGAAGAATAACCATTCATTTACAAACAGTTAACAATTAGCAACTGAGAATAAAAATAAAAATAAACTTCTGTAATAAGGAATTCTAAAGGACATGTTTTGTAATGTCTGTGAAATGCTTTATTCGTCTACATTTGGCTGTGATTATCTGCAAATAAATTGAATGAATTAGTTAAGTAGTATATCACGTAACTGTAATATTTGAGCGTTCGTTTCCAAAGACTTTTAGTTTGTATTTCCTTAGTTCCTGTTTCCTTTGTTCTACGTGTGTTTTCCTTGTTATCTGATGGTGTTGTTCCCAGTGTCTCATTTCGTTCTCATACATACACAGACTAATGAGAACTAAACAAGTGAACAACATAATTAGTTACTATGAAAACAAACTAGTGACTAGAATAAAGGGAACAGGAAGTACAACTCCGCAAAACAGGGAAATACAAACTAAAAGTCTTTGGAAACAAACGCTGAAACTAAACCGTTTTGATAAGAGTATCGGATTAACGGAGAATGTTTTATTGATCGTCAGTCCTGCAATCAGCTCAGAGATTCTCAAGCAGTGCAGAGATTCTAATCCCTTAATTCGAGAAAAAGCGTGTTCCTCCGTGTGTGTGTGTTGTGTGTGTGTGTGTGTGTGTGCTGTCACCTGGTGAACAGGACTCATCTCACTAGGAACGGAGATCTTGCAGCATGAGATGGAAGCGGAGCAGGACGGATCTAGAAAACAGAGAGAGAGAGAGTTCAGTCCTTCTGAGCCAGGCTACTCCCTCCATATTTCACTGTAAGCCCCCCTGACGGAGAATGCGCTCGCCCGCACTTTGTGTTCGGCCATAAATAGTGAGACTAAGCATCTTGACATGGCAGTTAATCACCATGGGATTTCTATATATGGCCTTCCTGAAGCTCTGGTGCATGTGAGGGTCAGCGCACCGCTCATTAGTGCTTACTGAGGGAGTTTTAATCAACATCAGTGCTACACTCCAAGAACAGTGTAAAAACACACTACAATGTATCGTCTTCATATGAAGATTTCTCACAGGTGTTTTACCCACTCTTTTCTGTTTTAATGTAGCCGGAAACGGATAATGTTCTAGCAGAAATCACAAGAAATGCTGATGTTTTTCTGATGGTTTAGGTAAGAAGCGTCCTAGGTCTGGCTTCAGACTGACAGCAGAAGGTCTGGGAACTTTGGCTGCTTTGAATGTGACACTGAAGACTGGAGTAATGATGCTGAAAATACAGCTGCGCATCACAGAAATACATTACAGTTTAACACCAGATAGTACAGAGGGAAACAGCTGTTTGAAACTGTAATTTTGCTCAAATAAATGCAGTCTTGATGAGCAGAAGACTTACATTTGGTTGCTAGTAAATGCCTTTTGTTTGTGACAAACCCCTGCAAAGCTACATTAATGCTGCCCTCTTGTTTTTGAGCACCAGACAGAGGAGTCTGAGAGATATCAAGCAGCAAAACCCCACAGCCAGTGAGAATGTGAGCAGATTGAGAGGAGACGACAGAACTGTGACTTCA
Organism: Sinocyclocheilus anophthalmus; assembly: GCA_018155175.1. Classification (NCBI taxonomy): domain Eukaryota; kingdom Metazoa; phylum Chordata; class Actinopteri; order Cypriniformes; family Cyprinidae; genus Sinocyclocheilus; species Sinocyclocheilus anophthalmus. Next base: position 48,834 of record JADLZN010002751.1, on the reverse strand, counting down.
AGCTTTCTGAGAGCGATGGAGAAGCTAATCATCACAAGGCTTTGAAAACTTTAGAAGAACATATTCTCATCTGTTTATGCTCCTCCGGAAAAAGTCGTCATTATCAGAATGAAGTGCTTTCATCTCAGCCGTCCTCCATTTGCGTCTCATCCAGACCCGTTCCTTTCATCAGCCTGATTTGATCTGTTTCTTCTGCATCTCAGCGCTCGTGACTCAGACGTGTGCACTGCTAAGTGCTCTTCTTCGCTGGCTGTAGTGAGTTTGAGGAGGTTTCTGGATGATCTTTCTGTCTCAGAGCGTCTGGTTTTAAATGAGCAGACGCGGCTGAAGTGAGACACAGCAGTCTTTCCTTTCATGCCGGCGGTGAAGTGCTAGTTTATCGAGACGCCGCCGCTGGTTTTTAATGTGTTGGATGTGCAGTAAATCTGACGCGTTGCTTTTATATGAGGTTGAGGAATTGACCTCCATTGTCTCTGAAGTAAAGCCACTAAATGAAAGCAGTCGCCTCTTTGAAGGCTTCCACGGCATTCGTGACGAAGTTTTAAAGCGGAGATAAACATACGCTAACTGTGAGAGTAAAGCAAACTCACTGACCTCACTGACCGTGAATTTTTTTTTTTACAAAAATCATGAATTATTAATTGGACAAGATCCTTTTTTTTTTTTTTACCTCATGAATTTTTACAACCTGAACTAACACCACCTTATCATAAAAAGATCAAATTATCTCATATTTATCTCTTAATAATAATAATGGCAATTTAAAATATATAAAAATATATTATTATTATTAACAACGAATTTTCAATAACTTTATTTAGTGATATAACAGACTAATAGATTCATATAATGTATGAGTATTCTTATATTAATAACAATTTTAATAAAAATTAAAGTTTAATACAAATGACAAAAAAAAAAAAAAAAACATTGCGGAAGCCACACTGAATTAAACCCAGCCTCTAGCAAAAAATAAATCATACATGTTTTATTAGAAAACTGCATAGTGCAAAAGGCAAGGATGCAGGTGATGCAAACGTTAGACAACGCACAAGCAGACATTTCCAGCACATGCTTCTTCAGTGCTCACCCCGCTTTAATGCTTATGAATTATTATAAATAATAATATAATAATACAAAATAATACCAATTAATAAAAGATATGATAAGGTTTTCTCTTCATTTTTACAAACCCAGCTGGACTTTGAGGGCCCCTCAAAAATTAATTTAATTTATGCGTTTAACACCATGTGGAAGATTGAAGCAGTTGCGTTTTCAAGTCAGTCAATGATGCAATGAATTGCAATTTTTAATAATATATATATATATATTCATATATTAATACTAGGACAACAAAAAAAGAGTCTCATATCATTGACCATTTAGCCAAGGTCGGGTCCCTGGGAGCCAGATCCATCTCCAGCACTAGACTAGGCTAGCATCATAACATGTGCTAGTATTTTGAGCTCTGCTGCTACTGTTTCCCTGTTTTTCTGAGGAATAGTAATAATGCCACCCACAAGCCACATCAAAGGAATTCCCCTCTTCCAACCCATCTTCCCCTCGCCGTCTCTCCCTTCTTCAACGCTCCTGAACATCCACTTCAGCCTCCAGACGACCCATCCAGCCGCCCAGCAGCACTGTGTACTCACCCGACCGCTTCCCAGGCTCCCCGGGGAGTGAGGGAGAACGGGTAAAGCTGCCCCGGACCCTCGTGCAATGGGTGTTTGATGTCCAGAGACGCCGGGATCTCTGGCACGAACTGAAGAGCACTTGAAAGGGAGGCCCTTTGACGAAGGTGATCAAACAGCAATGAGAAGCAGACGAGAGCACGAGGTGGCCCTGAGACCCTGGACCCTGAACCGCTTCCAAAGACACCCATGAGGATCCCATCAGAGTTCAAAGCCTCGGTTAGAGCGCCGCAACTGGAGCGGATAAACCCTACACTAACCGGCTGCTAGCCAGTCCTGCAGCGCATGCAACAGAACTGATAATATATAGACCTTGATTAAACCACTTTACTGACCGTCGACTGGGGCAGCCAATCCTGTGCGACTCTGTCAGGCCATAAAATAGCGTTGTTGAATGACTTATGGGTTTCACAGTAGAGACAAAGCAGATGCACGTTTGACTTTTTCAGTACAGAAACCAGGACAGAAAAGGATTTTTAAAGGACCGCCGGTGTTGTAACACAGTACAAGCATATGCAAGATATGTAATCAGATTACTTTTCAAGTAACTAGTAAAGTAATGCATTACTTTTAAATTTGCAACAACATATCTGAGAGACTCTTTAAAATAAATAATGCAAGTTACTTTGTTTTCCCATTTATTCACTGAGATCTCTCCGGTCTCTGTGTTGAGAGAAATCAGGAGGGATCTGATTCAGCGGCTGTTCTGGAAGCTGTGCCATTATTTTCCGAAACGCTGGTTAACCAGAATAAGACTGAGATTCTAGCAAATGGTCAATGAATATCATAGCGCTTCACCACATTATGACAGCAATATCCATTACCATAATATAGTCTTGCATGAAAACAGAATTTCTGTTGTGTTCCTAAAATTTAGTTTGCGGTTTAGTCGACTCATTGGGTTATGCTGGTTTCGTATGGTTTCAAAAACTTTTATAGCATTAAGAAAAAATTCCGTTTATTGACTCTTTCGTTTATTTTCCTTACACCTTGAACATGCGTGTACACATCTTAATCAATGTTTTCAAAACAGGTTTAAATATCATTTTCAAGATAAAATGTGTTTTTTTTTTCAAATATCGTTATAAATTCATATATCGTTACGTTTTTGAGTTTTGAGTTACACCACTTGACATCATAGTTTATATGATCTGAAGCCTACCTCAGACATTCAGCTCAGACCAAACAAATGACCGCTGCTGAGGAAACTGATAAAAGCCATGGCCACTGCTGGAGTGCTGAGTGTGTCTCTATGGAGGAAAACTGAAGGGCAGCAGAAAGCAAATATCATGTCTGGCACTCATTGAGTTGAGTAGCACAGAGGTTTACATTATACAAGGGGAGGATCAATCGTGCAGCGAAGCGAAGTCTTTCTCGTGGAGAGAGCTTTAATGAGCAATGACAGCGGCACACAGGCCTACGGGCTGCTAATGAGACGAGCGCAGCGTCAGACTGTGTTCAGACCGCACAAACTGCATATCTGATCAACCAGCAGACGTACTGACATCTACAGAAGCTTGTTTACACCACGGGAGAAAATTATAGAAAAGTGATTGAGACCGTATCTCACAATTCTGACTGTTATTCTTGCAATTCAGAAATCAGAAGTGAGAGATATAAACATGCAATTCTGACTTTTATTCTATGGTGAGGAAAAAAAATTGCAAGATATAAACAGTTCTGAGTTCATTTATCACAACTGATTTTTTTCACTCCAAGTTTACATATTGCGATTATGTTTTATCTGTTTTTTATTTCTTTATTTTTGTTTCCACCACAGAATAAAAAATATGTTAAAGAAGGTAATGGCAAGGTTTTATCTCACGATTCTAACGTTTCTTCTCAGAATTGCACAATTTTGACTTTATATCTCGCAATTCTCAGACATATTCACAATTGTGAAATAGTCACGATTACCCATTTTATTTTATTTTTTAATCCAGTGGTGGAAACAAGCCTCCGTAGAGGTCTACTTGTAAAGCAAGCAAAAATAAAAAAGTTAAATGTGAATCGCCGTTAAAGAGCCACTGATCATCCTCAGATCCTCAGAGAGGGCTTTCTGAGCAGACGTGAGGCCTTACAGGAGCCTTCCTTCCGTCTAAAAGAAAAACAAAGTTTTGAGGTGAAAGAATCACTCTGTTAAGGTCAACAGGAGCGTTACGGCGCTCGACTATAGTAAGCATCAATGGAAGCCCAGCATACGCTCGATGCCATTCTCACTTCAGCATGAGTCTGTTATGCAGTGACTTCAACAATGCCTTGTTACACTCAGATGAAGACACACACCACCAGACCTGAGCCCAAATCTGCATCACACTGACTGAAAGCAGGAGCAGAAGGTCTGCTGGAGGAGAGTCCTGGACAAGCTGGAAAAACCAACAATGAGCTGAACCAACAAAAGCCTGAGTGACAGAGGCGGTGCGAGGCGGTGCTAATCCTGTCACGCTGTAAAGAAGCATGCTCCGTCACACAGAGCGGCTCCGAGAGACACAATAGAGCAGCAGACAGCTGACTCCAGTACAGCACACTCACACTGAGATACACAGCCTCCAGCAGAGCGTCTGACTGGGACACACAAGACTTCATCCAGGGCTTCACGCTCTTCTGTGCGATCGGACCAAAGGAGGTGTTAATGTGATTGCTTTCCCTCGTGCAAGTGTAAAGAATTGTGTATCAGCCGACCACTATTTCAAATAAATGCTGCTCTTCTGAACTTTCTGTTCATCTGTGAATCCTGAAAAATAAAATGCATCACAGTTTCCACAGAAAAATTGTGCAGCACAACTGTGTTCAACACTGATAATAATAAATGTTTCCGCGCCGCAGTCAGCATATTTATATGCTTTCTGAAGCTCGTGTGACACTGAAGCTGGAGGAATGATGTGAAAACTACAGCTGGCATCACAGAAAGACAACAGTTTAACAGATATTCACACAGAAAACAGCTGTTTTACACTGTAATAATATTATATTATCCCAATTAATTTTTATTCAAATTTTTACTTGAAATTTGAAAGCCATTTTATTTAAAATAATGATAAAGTAAAAATTTATTTTTACTTTAAAAAGCTACACTACATTAAATATAAAAAGTTTAGCAAAACCATATGAAACCAACTTAAATGACAAACAGCAGATTTCTTGGCACGTGTGCTGTAAACCAGATTTTGAAGATGTTTTATCATCCTGGGCACTCTTATTTGTCACCGAGCCAAATATGAAAATATCCTGTGACGTATTACTGGCTCACACTCTCTCACTCTCACTTCTCACACACAAACACACACACCACAACACTCTCACACACACACACACACACTCTCTCACACACACTCACACTCACTCTCTCTCTCTCACACACACACACACACACACGCGCACACACACACACACACGCTCTCACACACACACACACACTTCTCACACACACACACACACACTCTCACACACACACACACACACTCTCTCACTCACACACACACACACACACAATCTATCAACTCACTCACACACCAACACAACACACTATCCACACATCCACCACACACACACCCCCCCCCCCCCACTCTCACTTCAACTCACACACACACACACACCACACACACACACACACACACGCTCACACACACACACACACACTTTAAACACACACACACTTTAAAGAACCGTTTGCTCTTCTGTAAGCTCCTGAAGTTCAGCCTCTCCCTGTGTAATCAGTCAGCCCTATGACACACATGCAGCTCCAGTGATGCCCACGTGGCGGGCGGTTATCAATCAGGTCCTCCTGACGCGTGGCTTCTTCATCATGAATGGGACATCTGCCACAGCAGAGCCTCGCTGTTCCTCGCAGAGCTGCAGTTGGCACGCAGATACAGAGACACTTCCACAGACTGACTCGCTCCAGAAGATCTGAAGCGTCGACAGATGCGGTCTGAGCGCTGATAAACACACACAGCGGCTGATGATGAGCACCAGCAACCAACTGAACGCACCTATCCATTCCTTCAGTTTCCTCCAGGATAATATTAGTGTTTCATACAGTAAGTGGCTTTGGATAAAACTGATCTAATTAGCAATTAGTAAATCATTTGCATATTGTATGTAGTTCTACACTATCATTCAAAAGATTTGTTTTAATGTTGCACCGAGGTGTCATTTATTTGATTAAAATTACAGTAATAACAATATTTGTGAAATATTATTAGAATGTAAAACAGCTGTTGTCTATGTGAATCTCTGTTAAACTGTAATGTATTTCTGTGATGCAGAGCTGTATTTTCAGCATCATTCCTCCAGTCATCAGTGTCACATGATCTTCAGAAATCAGTATAATATGCTGATCTGCTGCTCAAGAAACATTTCTGATTATTATCAATGCTGTAAACAGTCGTGCTGCACAATATTTCTGTGGAAACCGTGATGCATTTTATTTTTCAGGATTCACAGATGAACAGAAAGTTCAGAAGAACAGCATTTATTTTTGTAACATTATAAATGTCTTTACTGTCACTTTGATCAACTGTCATGGTCTCATTGATAAAAGTTTAAATTTCTTTCAAAAAAATATTCCTGACCCCAAACTTTTGAATGATAAATTATGCAAAAGTTATAAGTTGTCATTTGTTATTATTGTTATTAAAAAAAAAGTATGTACAGGCTAGAATACTGCATCCCTCCGTACAGAAAACTGTGTGCATTCCTGATGAAATAAAGTCCTTCACTGAAGCTTTTAAAGTAAAGAATCTAAATTATTCATGTTGAAAATATGGAATGCATGTGGTTGAGCGAGTGAATTATTCATTTCTTTTCCATTGCCAAATAGCTTGTGAACAGAGCCTCCCTTCACTCGTATGGAGACTAAACGCCACATTAGCATTGTGTTCAAGTAGCATCATTACAATCCCACTGGACAAATGTTATGAGCTTATATTAAATTATGTAACCACGACGTTTGGGCTTCCATTGCATTCAACAGCTCCTTTCTGACACAGAAGCCGTCCTGCAGCTCAGTGTGACGAGAGCAACGGCACCAGGTTATGATCGGATTCACACGAGAGAAAATAAAGATATAAATCTGAACTTCATTAAAAACAATGACGTTTCCTCAGACATCCAGAGCTTTTGGGGTGCAGACTTTTAAAGAAATACAATGAAAGTGAATGTGAGTAACTTTAGATAAATGCCTCCGCCAAAATACAACAGGGAAGAGAACGAGAAAGAATCCAACGATTCCTGTTTCACTAATGATGCTTTGAGAACTTTTAATGCAATTATGAGACGGTTTCAATAATAAATAAACTTCAAACAATTCTCGCAGAGCGTGTGTAGATTGTTTAGAGGTGGCATAAATACAATCTAATAACTGACCTTGTATGTTAAGCATCAGTGCCAAACATAACTTTTCATTCATTAATATTTATAAAATGCTACTGACAAAATGCACAAGCAGTTATTACACTGATTCATATTTCACAGTTAGTTGTGTATGAGTCATTGAAAAGAACCAGCTCATTAGAGTTGCTTGTTTTGTAATCAACATATACTGGTTGAGCTTTATGTGTTCAATTCACTTAAAAGAACCAAATCATTAGAGTCATTAGTTCTGTAATCGAAACACTGGTTGTGCTCTACGTGTTTGTTTCACTAAAAAGGACCGACTCATTAGATCATGTTTGAGAATTGGACTAAACTGGTCATGCTATATGTTTTCGATTCACTAAAGTCATGTACAAATCATTCATTCTGTAATCTAACTGCACTAGCTGCGCTCCATGAGTTTGATTCACTGTATAGATGATTCATTAGAGAGTCATTCAAGCTGTTCGCTTCAGAATCAGACTGCACTGGTCATGCTAAATGTTTTTGCTTCACTAAAAAGAACCAGCTCATAAGAATCATTTGTTCTGTTTTCGGTCACGCGGTCTATTTACGAGAGCCGTTTCTATAGCACCTTTGCCGTCTTGTGTCACCCTTTGCCCCGGGCCGTACAATGTTGAATGGTGACTGATTCTGCTCTGTGTTTTTCTGCCGGCTCCTGCATTCCTGCGTGTCAGGCCCAGAGAGAATAATGCCCGTGGGTCAAAGGTCACTTCCTGTGCATTAATAATCCAGCAATTTGACATCAACAAGAACGGACTGACCAAGGGGGAAAACAGGAGCATGACATGTAAAATATTCAACACTTTCATCATTTTGGCTGGTATGAAGCCACAGCTGAACAGCTTTTTGAGCACGTATGTGTCAGGCGTGTGACTTTCTCTCGGAGCGGTCACTCAGCTGGGTGATTCGTCTGTAAAAGAGCGTTCAGAATCACTTCCAGAAACCACTGCATTGTATAATGCACAAAACAACGCCAACATGATCACGAGTTTGTCAAGAAGGACGTTTGACGAGGAGCTTGCAAATGTCCAGCTTGTGGTCAGTAAGTGTTTTTTACAGCATGCAATGGTTTTTAAAACTGGAGACAAAACCAGAAAAAAACTCAAAAAGCAGAGCATTGGAAGATAAACACACCAAGCAAATGTCAGTTACTGATTTGACAAATTAATGGGAATTCTTTCAAGATGCATTAAAAAACTCAAAAGCAACTGCAGTAAATTTACTAAGCAGCACACTTCCAAAAAACTGTGTTTGTGAAAAATGTGTGAAAGTGATGATCTGAAACTTATTCAGCAGCTCAGATGTTCTTCCGCTGAAGCACAAGATGTTTTTGGATCATCTCACATCACGCTGGAGAACATGATCATCAGGTCTCACACAAACTCATGCAGTTCGTGCAAGACATTCATCTTCATTTTTCAATTCCATTTTTAACTCAAATTGTTATGCTGATAACATCGTTTGGAATAAAAGCGCTTGCATTCAGTTAGAAAAAAGAAAAAGAAAAAAACAAACAAAAAGATTTTAGATGTAGCCAAACTGCTAAAAAAAAAAAAGTTGTTAAAAAAATATTCCTCTGTCGAAATTGCATTTACAAATTAAAGGCTTCAAATCAAAGAGTTCTGTTTATAAATAAAGGTTTTTGATTGAAAGTTCAGTAAAGATTTCAAAAGGCTCGTTTTAAAACACCTGATCAGAATAAACAGGCTTCATGAAGACATACGGGAGTTATGATATTTACTACGGATTACTTCAGTTGTTCTCCATTACGATCAGCATTTCTCCCTGGACTCAGTGTGATCTGATGAATAGAGTCAGAATATGTTCTGAACGTTCATAATGACATGAAAGTGCCAGATGGCTTTAAACGACATGAAAAGCATGTGGGCATAGCATGAGTCCGGCAGATACACGCATGTCTGCAGTCAGAAGCGGAGCCCGTGAGGCTGGATCGCTCTCAACAGATGTGAGGAACCGGCCGGGCCACACCATCGGCTCTTCAAACCCAATAACAAGACATCAAACACGACAAAAAGTGGAGCGAGTCCAGTGCACGCAGATCCAGTGCCTTGACAAAGGACTAAATGAATCCGTGAGCTGTAACGGCTTGCACATGTTTAGGTGGAGAGGTGTTGCTATTGCTCAGTCTCAGCGGATGAGAATGAGTCTGAAAACATTCGACACAAACCCTGCAATCAACAGATTCAGAGAAACAGAATGAAAGCGGTATGTAGAATTCTGAAAAACTTTGAAGTGCGTGAACCAAAGAACAAGAACCAAACTTCTGTAAATGCTAAAAAACACTGAAGCCTTCAGATTGAAGACATTCCTTATTTCATACTGTTGGATGACATTGATTTTCAGCGATGTCTGCCACCGCTGTTGTTCCTGTTCTTGTCCTGAGCCGCATTTGAAGCAGTCTAATTGGTTGCAGATGTTTGCGTAGAGAAAAAAAACAAACGGTTCAAATAGTTACAGCGTGAGTGGCTGCTTGATCTGCTGGACGTGATTGGCTCAAGGCAGCGTTTGGAGGAAACACAGCTTCATAACAGTGCTGTGAGAGGAGAACTAAATAAAATAAATAAAGGTTCAAAGGGTTAAAAGCCAACTTTTGCACGCTCACGTTATCTATCAGCTAAAGCAGCCGAATATCTTCTGTGTGTCAGACGTCTCGCGTCAGTAATTCATGAAGAAATCTCCCGAGCATGACCACAAACACATTACACATCACACTCACACACACACAACACAGCTTCCCACAACTACACACACACCAACAACACAAGTCAAACAGCCACGCACACACTCACACTCACACACACACACACTCACACACACACACACACACACACACCGCTTCACACAACACGACACATCAACACAACACACCCACCCACACACTCAAACGCTTCACACCACACACACACTGTAACAAAACACGCTTCACAACAGACACGCTCACACACACACACACACAACACACTCACACACACTCACACACACACTCACACACACACTCACACACACACGCACAAACACACACACAAACACACACAACAACACACACACACACACTCCACACACACTCACACACACACGCTTCACACACACGTGCACACACACACATCTACACACACTCTCACACACACACACAAAAACACAAACACACACACACACACACACACACTCACACGCTCACACACACACACTCACACACACACTCACACACACGCTTCACACACACGCTTCACACACACGCTTCACACACTTCACACACACACGCTTCACACACACACACACACTCACACACACGCTTCTCACACACACGCTTCTCACACACACGCTTCTCACACACACGCTTCTCACCACACACACACACACACCGCTTCCCACACACAAACACACACACACACACACCCACACACAAACACACTCACACACACACACACACGCTTCACACACACAAACACACTCACACACACACACTCACACACACACACATGCCTCACACACACTCACACTCACTCACACACACACTCACACACTCACACACACTTCACACACAACACACACAAACACACACAACACACACAATCACACATTCAAAGCATCCAGATGTAAGTTTGACTATGTTTGACACTAATAGAAAATGAAAGAATTGTCTTTAAGTTTTATAAACAACATCAAAATGTTGCCATTGTGAAATTTTATTTTGTATGTTTAACTTTTTTTTTTGTCAATGCAAAACATCGAACGAGATTAGTTCTACAACAAACGGCAGCTGTGAACCAAAACCACAAATGTCTCCAACATGTTCATGAATAACATCAGCATGATCTCAGCTCAGCTGAACGCACCGAGAACAACTGCTGAAGAAGCGTCTCAGCACTCTCTTATAACTACACTATAACTGCAAAAGCACTTCAGTTCCCAGAATGCATTGTGGTATGAAATATGCATTGCATGTATTCACTATTTGCTGGATTATTTCCGAAAATGTATTATAATTCTACATTATAATGTACAATATTGCAATTGTAAGTTATGATCGGAATTAAGAGTCAATCATAATGCAAAACTTGTTTTCTTAAAAGTGCAAAATGAAATCTAATGAAAGTAAATGTAATCACCAAAACTGTGCCCTCAAACGAAACAGATGTTTGAACTAGTATCCCCCGACGCAGCACAACACAGTCGCATAGTATTGTGTTAGTATTATGAAATGCATTTTGTAAAATCATAGTATTCTACAGCGAGGCGTTCTGTAGCCTAATGCGCGATTATGAATTATAAATGAGGTTATGAAGTCCTGACAGGATGTGACTGTATCAGCTCTCTGTCACAGACTGCTATTAAACACTTTGATTCAGATGCTATTTTCTGTTGTATTATATGATATCTGAAGCGCTTATTCTCAACAGCATTAACCAGAATGAAGTGACGGGAATATAACGGTACAGTCGAGCATACAAACATCAGAATAGACTCAAACAATGATTTATGCTTTACCAAACATAACACAAATCACAACTCAATAATTCTGATGCCGCATTAAAAGCCTGGTTGAGAATAACGGAGCAGATTCAACAAGTCCAAACTTGCGATCACGTTGTTAAAATATCGCTATCAGTCATTATTAATAGCGTGTCAGCTTTACTGCGTCTCATCGGGTAAAACTATCCGATTCTTGACGTTAAAACTACTAGAAGCAGAAGCGGAGACGTGAAAGAGCACTTACCCTGAGTGTAGACGAGGGCGCAGAAGTTGCAGGAGAGAAGCAAAATGAGTATCTCACAACACACGTACATCTTACTGAAATCCTAAAGTGCATGGTGGAGTCAGACGCAGACGAGACCCGAGCTCCATGAGAGCATCTGTGCTAGCGGGAGCGCAGGAGAGCACAGGCCGCTCAGGAGACGCGGAGCGCGGCGTGGAGCTCTGAGCATGAGCGCGGAGCTGGAGCTGGAGCTGGAGGAGGAGGAGGAGCTGGAGGAGGAGGAGGGCTGGGGAACTAACGGAGCCATGAGGAAACACCGCACTTATACCGTTATGTGCCCGAGGGAGGGAGAGGGGGACGGACACAGGAGCAGGAGAGAGAGAGAAAACAAGAAAACAGCCTTACTAAACTTCAACAACAACAACAAAAAGATCAGACACCAGACACAGCCATAACACAACAACAGTTAGAAACAACAACACATTAGCTTAGACAGAAACCAATACAAATAGACAAGACTGAGAGATTGGAGATTGCAGTCGATCAGAATTATTTTGGGGAATTATGGAATAATTCAGATTAATCCAAAGACGACAAACACATTCCCATCCATGACCCAAACATCTGGACTGAACATTTTGGGAAATCCTATTCACGATCCGAACCAACCCTTACCCAAAAACATCTGACCTCCCAATTACATAACCTAGAGTTCACTACAAAACCATTTAGACGAGCCCATAGCATTAAATGAACTAAGAGGCAATTACATTTAAATCCTGTGGCTTGCATGGAAGATCTAATGAGATGCTGAAACATAGCAGCCCCAAATTAAAAGATGCTATGCTGAAACTATCTAATCTCTCATTAAAATCAGGACACTTTCCTGAAATCTGGACAGAAAATCTGAAACTCTGACTTTTAAACGAGGTGAGAAGTACGACCCAAACAATTATCACGGTGACCTCGGAAAACTATTCTGCTCTATTATTAATGCCAGATCAGTTCAGTTCACTCAAGAACACAAGACTCTGAACAACTGTCACACTGGCTTAATGCCTACACACTCACACACAAATACCTTCAGCAGACAACACAAGAACAATATTTAGCTGCTTCATTGATTAAAAAAAGGCCTTCGATTAGGAACGGCATAATGGACTTTCCTAAAACGCATCCAAAGTGGAATAGGAGGACATCATAAAGGAAATATATAATGGGATCAAATGCTGTGTCAAAATCAATGACAAAAGGACTGATTATTTCAGTCAGAGGAAAGGAGTGCGTCAAGCCTGACTCTATTTAATATTTTTTAATACTGCACCAAAGCCTCTCCATTCTGGAGAAGTACAGTAGCGATTGGGCCTTACCAATAAACATGGAGGACGAGCTGCACATAAACACATTAGAGACTCAAGTTTCACTGTAATTCCAGCAAGTGAGCAACATAGAGAAACTCTCGTATATTTTGGACGAGACAGAAGCGTGTATCATAACATCATATGAGGGACGAAGGCTGAACTGCTCTCTGTACTCATTTACATTTGAACATATATGTATAATGAGGGCATGTATTGTGGCAACATTGTGATATGTCACGCGGTCACGCCAATAAAGCTCATTTGAAATGAATTGAAAGCGAGAGAGAGAGAGAGAGCTCTTCATTGGAGCAAATATAAAGAGGTGAGAGAGAAATACTTTGACAAACTCACAGTTTTATAGTTCTCCAGAAACGGATCAAATGCAGATATTACAGTTACCCATTGAATGCAGCTAAATTCATTTTTCAGCTGCACACCCACAGAAACCAACTATTGTCTTGATTGATATAATCAGAGACTATCCATGTACATACATTACAGTATTTATTTTTATTCATTGGTTAGCAACTTCTTTACTGTTATGTGTTACTGTTACAGTGTCACTAACTGGTTTTCGTGTGGTGACAACGATAGACCGGACCAGACAGACAGACAGACAGATAGATAGATAGATAGATAGATAGATAGATAGATAGATAGATAGATAGATAGATAGATAGATAGGCAAGGAAATGGAATGCAGCAGCGTTACATTAAACTCAGCAGACAGCGTTCAGCTCGACGCTTCCAGAGAAGCCAGAACTGATTTGATTGTGTTTCTGTGGCATGTGCTGCTGAGAGTGTAGCTGCTGAGTGCTTTGAAGGCTAGTATTGTGCTCTGATGGGCAGGACACCTTACATTCAAATCACTGTTTAGCAGTCACTAATTAGGTCACATTAGTGACATTAGGTAATGACAGCCTCTTGAGGCCAGACATAACCCATATAACTTCAGATAATTACAGTAGGTGTTGCAGGCTAAACTAAAACTGGAGACTGTAATAACTTTTGAAGAGCGTATTTAATGAGCTACTTCATAAGTTGAGTGCCGGAAGTGCCACACGCTGCTTCCGTCACGTCCGGCGTGGCACTGTAATTAATACTCACAGTCGAAATGTTCGTCTCTGTTGTGGCATTGAGCCTGAAACCGATGAAAGAGCATCAGGAAACGGCACTGATTCTCTAAAGTGCTTCACACGTGCACAGCTAGAGCTCGGCCTACCAAACCACTGCTATATTTATCCTCAGCCACCGCAACCATTACCCTAATGAGCCTAAACGAGCCAATCACAGAGCAGGACTCTGTTACATTGTACAAAACAATCATAGATGAACACTGCTACAATATGACAGTTACATTAATACTGAAGTCCTCCAAGATCATGATGATAACTGAGATGATGCAGTCAGGTTTGATTGGAAAGTAGTGCCAGTTTAGTTGCGGACTGATATACAGCATTAAGTGTGATGATGACAGCTAATATTGGGAAATATCCACAGATCTATAGCCCATCTGACCGCTCGGTTTGTTAAAGTTGCTCCAAATTTTGTGGCATTCAAAAATGCAAAATGCTGCTTGTGGCTGTATTTAACGATGATAATGTCTGTTTGTTACATGATGAAGTTTAATAAAATAATAATAATAATACAAATCTTAAAGGCATAGTTCAGCCAAAAATGACCCCACGATTTACTCAGCCTCGAGCCATCCTAGGTGTGTATGACTTTCTTCTTTCAGACGAATACAATCAGAGTTATATTAAAAACATGTCCTGGCTCTTCCAAGCTTTATAATGGCAGTGAATGGGTGTTGAGATTTTGAAGCCCAATAAAGTGCATCCATCATTAAAAGTGCTCCACACGGCTCCGGGGTGAATAATGGCCTTCTGAAGCGAATCAGTGTGTTTGGGTAACACAAATATCCATATTTACATCTTTATAAACCGTAATCTCTAGCTTCCGCTGACTGTGGTTCACGAGAGAGAGACGTTCCAGCGGATGACGTAGGACGCAGGCGAAGCGTGAGCTCATTTAAAATAGTAAGAACTATTTTGGCAGGGAATCTGTCTACAGTGCTTAATTATTGCAAGAGATACAAAGTGTTAAGAAAAGTTACGGCTGGGATTGAAGTAATGCCTGCCTTGTAATTGTTTAATTGGAGTGTAATAAAAACAAAACCAAACTAAAATAAAATGATAAAATACTGAGAGTTTGACTTTTGTTACAGTGAATAATGAGAAGACCCATGATAAAAAGTGGAGCCTGGATATGTGCAATGAATTCATCTTTAAAGCTGTGACCTCTTAAAGTCAGTTCACATGATTTTTCGCACAACACTGCATTGTGAGGGGAAAACAGAAGTGATGTTGGTGAATAATGTGTGTTGGCGGGTGACGTAACGCTGTGCCAGTCTGAGGGTGGCACACCTCACCAGACTCATGCCAGCTCCAGCTCCAGCTCCAGCTCTCCTAACCAGCCGGAAGCATTCCCATTCCCACTGACGGCAGATCAGGACACGTGCTCATCAGCGGACACAACTCTCACATCCGGGTTCACCGCAGGCCAGTCTTTGTGATATGAAAATAATAGCCATTTTAAGATCAAAACTGGAAAAAAATGTTTTATTCAACAGACACTGCTTCAATTTATTTGCTTTAAAAAATCTATAAAAAGGTGATTTGATGGTGATCTGATCTCTTCATCAGATTGATTACGTGATCTGATATCAGTAAAACGGACGCAGTATCCAGAAACTAAAATAAACAATTGCATCATTCATTTGAACAGTTAAATGACATATTTATCCATACTCATTTTTGAATGATGTCCGGTCGCTGTATAAATAAAACATTGAAATTAAATTAAATACAAACAGAATAAGAAACAAATAAATGACGTGATCAAAAAAAGACTTTTCTTTGGAAAATACAAAAAATACAATATGAAAAGTACAGTGCATACAAATGACGGCACAGTCTCCGCAGTGCAACACTGGGAATCGGCCAATACACTTTACATTCTAGAGCCATGGCTTTGGTTGTGTTAGAGTTCATGTGGCCACAGCCTGAGATCGATGGGTCCTCCGTCAGACGCCGAGGGCTTCAGGATCTGTGGAACCATCTTCTGTGGCGATCCTGTGCCTTGTGGAGCTCCTGGAGGGTTTTGTGGTCGTGGCTGGTCTCGATGCACAGCACGATGAAGCGGTTGGAGCAGCTGCGTGTTTGCTGGTTCAGTAAGCCGCTGTAGAGGAACGACGCTTGACCGGTGATGGCCATGTCACCCGCTCTCCACGACTCACAGTTCAGAGCGGACAGACGCTTGCCTCTCTCTGAAGGGGGGAGCCTGCCACCCCGCCTTCTGAGGCCTGAAGGCACACACACACACACACACACACACACACACGAGCCGAGACATTTACAGCACAATGTTACACAAATAAATGCTGTTCTTCTGAACTTTCTATTCATCTGTGAATCCTGAAAAATAAAATGTATCACAGTTTCCACAGAAATATCGTGCAGCACGACTGTTTTCATCATTGATAATAATCAGAAATGTTTCTCGAGCAGCAGATCAGCATATTATAATGATTTCTGAAAAATCATATGACACTTAAAGCTGAAGTAATGGCTGCTAAAAATTCAGATTTGCCATCACAGGAAAATTTGTCTTCTGCTGTGGGTTTACATTGTATATATTTCCGTTTTTACTGTATTTTTGATCAAATAAATGCAGCCTTGGTGAGCAGAAGTGTATATGCAAAATAAACATTTATCCGACATTTATAATGTATAGAAAGACTGTAAATTCTGAATGTGTGCCAATTTTTGTCTAATAAAATGCTCTCGAACACTGATTCTCAAACTTTTTGGCTCCTATTGTCCAAGAAATGATTCAAAGACCCCTGAAATATAATTCTGATCTGATCTTATAATGATTCAGCAAAACTAGAAATGTCAGTAAATAAAACATTAAATAAACTCAATTAATTAATCATCATTCCAGACGTTTCAAGAACTGAATTTCTTCAGGATTAACGCAACAGCTTGCTCAGGGCACAAATTAAAGTTGGAAAGATGGAAATATTCAGAGTTTTAGCACTTTATAGCTAATTAAATCAAATAAAACTATATTTATTTAAAATCAAATTAAAATTATTTCAATTTAATTTAAATACTAATTTAAAGTAATTTGAAGTTTGCTGAGGATCTAGAGTGAGAGCGTTCCTTCTCCTAAAGCCATCGTCCTCTAGAAACAGCTAAATGTTTTTCACTTCTCATATTGTGACATAAACCAAAGGCTACTGGTTACTTAAAAACAAGCACACAACACTGATGAATAAATCAGACTAGCTGATGATCCATAACTGCACACTCTAGGGACACCTTGATCATCGTTTGTAAAATATTTACAAAACTGGACATTTTAAACGTTCAGAGAAAGATATGTTTTCACAGCTTAATGGGATTGTTAGCAGGACTTTCCTAGAACAGTGTAGGTAGTGATGCTCTGGAGTACAGACAGCAGTGGTGTTTGGGAACGGCTCTATGACACACCAGCTGCTCTTCTGTTCATACAGAAACTCTCCTGAAACGCCAAAAACATCCACAAACTACACAAACAAGCCTAAAACGGCTACTAGCCGACCACAATTACTGCTCCACTGTCACGGCCTCACGCCAGGATATATTTACCGGCCTGGAGTATAAATACACATACACACAGAACCAAAAACAAAGCCATGGGTGGAGAAATATGAGAGCCAGAGGAGCAGCCAGCGTCGTCTGCACTGCGGTCAGGCCGTCCTCGCTTACACTGAACTACTCCAGATCATCACTAGAGTTTGAGTAATTCATGAGGGGGACTGAACGCAGATCGCTTGCTTGAAATGTGCATGAAAGAATGACACAAAGCTGATTGGATCAGAAGCTGTAGAAGAGTTCCTCTAATCTTCAGAGCAGCTGTGAGTGTGTGCTGATGCAGTACTGACCAGAAGGGGTCGCTCATCACGTCTCGGCCGTCGAAGGAGTACAGCGGGACGCCGGGGGGGAGGAGGGGGCTGGAGAAGATGCTGTCCCAGTTCTTGAACAGGAGCTCACCCTGCAGACACACACACACATCAGACACGCTCCTCTCATCACAGCACACACTGATACAGGCGTTTAGACTCTTAAGTCGGCAGTCTGAACCCACACAACTTTCCTTCTCTCATATAACTTTAAAGGCTATATGAGGCTTTAAAGCTTTGAAAGACACAATTAAAGTGTGACTGCAAAGCTTTGTGTGCAAAAGTGTTCAAACGTTTGGGGTTGGTAAGATTTTTTAATGTTTCTGAAAGAAGTTTCTTCTGTTCACCAAGGCTGCATTTATTTGATCAAAAATACAGTAAAAACAGTGAAATATTATTACAGTTTAAAACAGCTGTTTTCTATGTGAATCTCTGTTAAAGTGTAATGTATTCTGTGGCGCCAGCTGATTATGTTTTCAGCCCTACTTCCTCCAGTACAGTGCACTAGATCTTCAGAATCAGTATAATATGCTTTGATCTGCTGAGGATTCGAGAGAAAATTTCTGATTTTATCAATGTTGATAAAATAGTCGTGCCCCCTTGAAAATATTTCTGTGGAAACTGTGATGCATTTTATTTTTCAGGATTCACAGATGAACAGAAAGTTCAGAAGAACAGCATTTATTTCAAATAGAAATCTTTTGTGACATTATAAATGTCTTTCCCTGGACTTTGAGACATTAATGCATCCTTGATGAATAAAAGTATGAATTTCTTATTATCTTTTGAACAGTAGTGTTATTTGTTATTGACTAAAATCTTCCTTTGCTCTTCTTGAGCTCATGACACGAGCACTGATGATCAGCAAATAAATTCTTTCATGCTTTCAGTGAACCATTTGATCTGTTGCACAAAACAATGATTTGTTCATACACTGAAACGATCCAGTTCTCGACTCAATGATCCAGTTGAAGCAGAAAGTTATCAGTAAATCACAACCGAAGTTTGGTTTGGAACGGCATGAGGGAGAGTAAAGGGTTCATTATTTTGGGTGAACTATCCATTTAAGAGCTATTCACACCAAGAACAAAACAAAAAGTCTATTCACACAACAGCCAGATGAAGATGCATTGACCAGTACTCACTAGAGTTGAGCACAGGCCTTAAATCTTTACAAAGAAGCTTCACAGCGCTCGTGAGAGATCATGAATTATTAGTAAGAATCACAGAAAGCCGCTTTACCCTCAGGTTGACGATCGGCGAGTTTGTTCGGTACATGGGCTGCACGGTGTCAATCAGGTCCTGTAGGTGGTGTGAGAGGAAGGCCTTGTAGTCGTCTCTGATGCCCATGGCTTGAGCTTGAGTCCTGCACAGTTTATTAACCGAGTGGATGGAGCCCAGGTTTCCCGTCAGCGGCGTGTTGAGAGCCACCAACCTCAGCTGAGACACAGAGACACGCGTAAGACAACCCTAACCCATGTATCCTCATCTGGACTGAAGAGCAGCGTCACATCAGCTGAGAAAAGCTCTCGTCTAGTGTCAGAAGACTCTTTTAAACGAAGCAGCTTTCTGGGAACTGAACCTAGGAAACTTTCCCCCTCACGCAGAATTCCCAGTCATGTGGATTCCTATTGAAATGACTTGCCAAACAACAGTAAATGTGATTGTAACTTAACATGACAATCCACAGAAATGCTACAAATGTGTAGTATATAGAGGGAAGCACCGGTATGAAAGCAGTTATCTGCACTATCGGCATCATCCTGTCAATCAAAAGGGGGCGTGTCAAACTGCAACTCAAGTGTGAAGAAAATGCCTCTCGTGTTGAATATACACACTAATAACGCATTAACGCAATCTCACTAAATATATATATATAGCGCCGTTAACACAGGTTCTATTTGACCCTATAAATGACCCATTATTCTTGCAAGGGTTGCCAGATCTGCAGTTTTCCATTATTTGTAGTGCGTCTGTCATCCAAAAACTGCAAAGAGCCTTGTGCTTTGTTACTTCTGAAAAGAAACAAAGTCTCAACTCTCAAATAATGCCCATCAATATTAGACGTCAAACAATAAATGCTGCTTTGATGCTCCTACGTGGTGTGCCGAATCAGTGCTTGTAGCGCTCAGTCGAGTCGCTTTGATAGTTATAGCACGAAACAAACACGTGTTGAAAGATACAGTACAGCTTCCTGAGATGTCTCATGTACCTGATCAATCAGTGTTTCAACCGAAAGAAAGCTTGTGATTAATATGTGACTTATGTGCGACTTTACTTCAGAAAGTATCTCTGCACAGCTAGAGTTAATACTGTAACTTAACCCCTATAAGTATTGTTGAATAAATCTGTCATGAAGACACGTTTTATGAAAACACTCAAGTGCAGTGAGTTGATACAAACATTGCTGTTTTTGTTTGCGTTTGGTGATATTAGATCGGAACATGAATAGTTTGGGCTCTGTATTAATTTAACCTTAATATGAGAGGGTTCCCTGAATAGTTTGCGCACTATGTGGGAGAGATTGTTTTTATTAAAAGACCAAGCTATCGTTAATGGGCAGAGTCATTCTGAGTCAACCTCTGTGGGAATTGAGTATAAGGGCCTCTCTCTAATATAATCAACGCTTCAGTCGGAAACACACAAACCACACTGAGCACAGACAAGATTATGTGGTTGGGTGTGTTTGCCAGTCGTCTCTCTAGGAAATCACCAGACCGGTGGATGATCTCAACACCAGAGAGGGACCAGCACCTAATTTAGTCAAAAACGGGAGCTCGGGCCGCCGTAGGGACGCTTTTAGAGGCTATGATCTTCAGACAACCATCACAAATCTCAATTCGTCTCTGGGGACGACAGCATGGGAATTGTGTTGTGAGGTGAGTCGGATGAGAGTGTGTCAGCGCCGCATCATGGGACTGATACGCGTAAAAGAGCCAGGAGGCATGACGAGGACGAGCGTTTTTTCTGGGTTTTAGCGATCTGCTGGGGGGGCGAGAAGAGTCCAAGCAGCGGAGCCAAACACTCAAACGCATGACATCTAAACACACACAGCTGATCTGACATGAGACACACACACACACACACCCACCACACACAAACACACACACACACACACTCACACACACACACCACAGCAAACGCAGCACTCTAAACACAAAAACGCCATCGCACGCCCCTTCACACAACACTTACTGCTGTTTACGGTGCGTTGTATTTTGGGTGGTAGGCTGATTTGTGGGTAAGAATAAGGGGTTCAGCTTATGTAGGGGACACAGAAATTAGGAGCTGGCCACTCAGACATAAAAAGACTTAAAAAGAAATAACTTAAAACAAACAATTTTTTTTTGTCCAAGAAAAGTGTTCAGTGGGTGTTGAACCCAAAATGCGTCCTTCCAATTGTGGAGCGGACGGGGGGACGCTAATCTCAATTAAGCAGCCCGAGTGCGGAAGAACTCCCCATGGAAAACGACATTCTAGCTGAGAAAAACTAACATAAGTCTGAATCTGACGGTATGATGAGCGCTGTTGACAGTGAGTCATGAGAGTTACCTGAACCTCTCTCCAGCCTCCTGGAACCTTTACATAGAGTTTACTAGTGTCAATAACGAAAGACAGCGTCCCGTCCTCGAGCACAGACGACTGTCTCATGGCCTGCAGACTCACATACTTCCTGACCTGCAGGAAAACAACATGCCATTCATTACAGTGAAATACATATAGAAATTCTGCCACGACTTTCTTTCTTCCATGGAACACAAAAAAAGACTCTTTAACATATTGAAATGTGCTGCATGCTCGTTCAAAAAAAAAATATAGTTTATAGAAATGTATCGTAATATAGATATATTTATAGTAATATTAGTAATAAAGCTGAAAATACCAGTATTAACCATGTAAGAATGCGAATTAATATACATTTCTTCAAGTTAATACATCATGATGCTCAAAAAACGTCCATTTATTAAAAACCTCATAGTTTTTTCAAATAACACAACATAGATAGTACTCTGAAACGTTTTTTGATTTGTTTATTTAAAAAAAAAAATAATAATAATTTTACTTCCATAAACTTTCACTTTCAGATGCAAAAAGTGGTAAAACATTTTCATTGGTTATATCTCTTTAAACATTAATTGTAAAAATCAGAATTTATTCTGAAAAGTATTTAAAATGTATTCAGAATGAATGATTAAATGATGTGCATTTAAGGGTCTTAAAGCATTTGCAAAGTCTAATTCCGCTTAATAATTATAGCATTAAGCAGTGCATCTTCTGAAGGAACAGTGAGCGTTATAAAGCAGTCCAGGTCAGGGTTGGGTTATAGGCCAAATCATGTATGAGCTCTTGAGACTCTACTGAGAAATGGACTATTCTGAAAATGAACCGGAATATTACTGTTCGGATGAACCAATCTGCATGGAAGATCTCAGAGTGTGCTAAGGAACACTCGAGAGCAGGAGTGGTAGTGACAGTAAGTAACGGACTGATGCTGATTTCAACGACGTTGATGATACTGTTAGTGTTGTGTTTTCCACTCGCGGGCCTGATGGGGCAGCTCAGCGGCTCGTCTGGGGGCCGGGGGGTCCAGGAGGGCCAGGGTCTCAAGACTGAAACAATCATGAACTTTTGCGACAAATTATGTGCATATCCAAGTGATGCAATGCAGAGCCGCCGAGTGTTTGCCTCTTCACGGTGAGATGAGAGCTGTCTGGACGGCTCAGCGGGGAGGAGGGCTGAAGCAGGGGCTCCTCATAACCCCTGCCTATCAAACAACACATCATACTGCGTCACAGAAGGAATCAGAAGGCTCAACCAAATAAACATGTGAACCCGGACCCGCAAAGAAAGGCCTGCTGGCTTTAGTGACCGGGATGGGCTTGAGATAACAGTGGATTTGTGGAAATTAGAAAACACATACAACGGAGGACTTGGACACTGGTCAAATACTGTTACGGTTTTTCGTAACGATGCGTTGTCAGCAGGTCGGGAGGCCCTGGCGGTCCAGTCGGTGTGCGACGCCATTCTACCGAAAACGCGTGCCCAAGGTGAGTCCTCGGGGTCCTGGAATGACCAGGATTCCCAAACAGATTCTCCTTAGGGCAATGCTGGACAAAACCCACGTATAGGCCATTTCACAGCATGATGTACATGTGGAAACCCATCCATCTGACTCAAAACACCAGACGTGGTCAAATTAACGGAACTAGTTCAAAACCAGTATAAATAATTTCAGTTATTCAAAATGTCTGTCTTAAATTGCAATAAAGCCTGTGGAGGAAATACTGGGAGCAAACAATGGCTGCTAAATAAAAATGTGGATTATTGTATTGTATTTACTTTTTTTTCATGTTTATCCTACTAGATCATAATGTATAAGTAGCTATTACTGTATAATTGTAGCATCATTGAAATGCTTGTATTAATTTGATTAATATTTTCAACAGTTTTATTTTTTATATCTTACCTCGGGAGGTTTTAATTTTATTTAAAGATTTCGTAATTAGTATTTTTTAAAGATCGTAATTACAAAAAATATTTTTTTTTGTCAGTTTAGTAGTTATTCCCAGATCACTGTGGGTCATCTGAAATGTATACAGTTGATTGAAAATTTTTACAACTAAAGAAGGCAGGGCAACAACATACTGTGTGAGGGAGCCTAGAGAATCTAGATAGAAGTCCCTAAAATTCAAGATATGGGGAAAAAATGCCCCTGTTTGAGTTTGTCTCATATTTACATCGTATAGTTAAGCAGTATCACACGAGCAATAAGTGCAATATCACACAAGTGCAAATGTGATATGAGTCTTATAAACCGTTAAGTACATAAGAAGTAAATAGGTGTATTTGTGAGACCAAGTTGTCTGTTTTGCTAAATTTTGCCATAGAAAAAATAAAGACAAAGCGAATGTGGTCTTCATTCTCTTTCTTAATGGAGTTCTTGAACGAATTGGGTGAGCCATTTATTTAAAAGTATCTCAACCCGCTCAGAAGCAGTTCAGAGTTTTGGCATAAGGGACACAATGTCTCTGTTCCCTCCATCAGAGAATGAGGGTTGCCATATGTAACCGAGATACAACCTATGGACTCACTAAAAGGGAGTTCTACATAGGGAAGGTTTCTGTGGGGACAACTACCAAGCACTGAACCAGGCGACAGACCAGTTGTCTGTCTAGGGAAACACTGAGTCTTTATTAGGAAAAGGGCAGTGGATTAATTAATTTCCTTCCTTGAAAGGAATAGCTTGCAGGGTCACCACTTGGTCCATAAGGGGAGTAGTGGCAATCTTTGACATGCATCCAGGCCGGGGTCTCAGAATAATGTAAGAGTTGCTGGCCCGAATTCTAGGCACGTTTTGTAAACAGAGAGGGCTTCGATTTTTCATTTTCTCAGTAAGTATAGTCAGGAAGTCGTCTTCGTAGAGAGGAACTAATTCAACTGACTAGAAGGCTCAACGGATCTCTTTCTGTAAGGCCTCAAGGCCACTGAGAGATCCCAAGAGAGGATGAAGCGCGTTCTAGGAGGATTCAACCTCTGCGCACCTCATAAGATCCTAATAACCAGATTTTGCTTCCCCACCAATCTGCCACTCACAGGTCCGTGGCTCACCACATACACCCTAGTGTAAATGCAGAAGGGTGTCTGTCCAGGCCCTCTTGAAGCAAGGACAGCACTGATCCGATACCACATTCCACGGGTCCTTCCCTTGGGAAGAATGCCTTTTTCCTCACGAAAATGTGCAACTTTAGGTTGTATAACCACCTTGTGAGGGGGCTCTAGCCTGAGTGATAGTGTTCACCACTGTAGGGGAAGCCTCTATCCAGTCTCATGGCGGGATTCAAACCGAGTATGGGATTCCAGAATGGCACGGGTGCCCAATAGTGACTTTGGCAACCCCCACTGCCACCGGGCTCAATGGGGGTAGATTGCATACTTGCCGTAGGCCCCCGGCCAGTGTGTGCCCGTGCTTCCGTGTGAGGAAGGTCTCAGATGGGAACCCACAATGACACAGGAGGAATCCTGTGAGGCAACAGGATGTGTCTGTGCCTGACCTGAATCATTCCAATCAGATGAACCGTCTGGGGATGAGCTCCACGTCATCCGGGAGCTGGGAGAACTGTCAAAGGTGATTCCGGTGTGCAAACTGAGGCTCAAAAGCAGAATGTAGTGGTGCAGAAACCTAATTAAGCTGGCTCAGGGAGAGAGACGGGAGGTGAGTTGTGGCTACGATGGGACAGCGACTCTACCCCGTTGGCTGCCGTCGCGTGCTGTCCTTCGAAATCAGCCGTGCTTGTCCTGGATCAACTGTCAAGAAAAAAGCACTGCCACCAACAACTTTTGGGCAATCGACTGCCCGGTGCAGCGAGGAAACAACAGGGCCCACGGCTCCATGCCCATTGCATGAAGCACCTCAACCTATCCTGGAATCCGTTGTTAGAACGGTGCTTTTGGACACTGATCTAGAGGCACACCCTCCCATAGAAACAGAGGTCCTTCCGAGGACTGGAATGAGACAGCACCTCGTGTGAAAGCCACATGGTGCCAGTCACTGAGCCATGCTCATCTCAGAACTCGGTCATACAGGCAGTGCTGAAGCTGTCTTATAAGCATCTTCTGCTGGCATGACGCGATCAAGGATACCATACCCCAGGAGCCTCTTAGTAATTCAAGAGTAACTGCTATTCCGTGCTTGGAGCCCCCAAGCAACCCAGCACTGTTGGAGCACAGACCTCCTCGAGATGTGCTGCCTGGAAACCGAATCCAATTTCATACAGAAAAAAGAGGTGCTCTACCCAGTGGAGAACTTACTCTTTTCCCAGCTGACCTGAAGGCCCATTTGGACTGGGTGATGGGGTAACATGTCCCTGTGTACACCCACCAAGTCTCGAGAGTGCGCAAAGAAGCCAGTCAACAAGACAATTGAAGGTGTGAGCACCCACTTCCCTAAGAGGGAACTGGTGGTGTCACCTGGCTGCGAGAAGATAGCCGTTAGTTGGGCTTAACCACCGGTAGGGTCAGTGCAGTTCTTGCAGGGTGTCCCTGGCGACAAGCAGGCGGTGATTGCTACATCGGGGGTCCAAGGATAGAACCCAACCCAAGCTGGGGCAGAATACTTCCACCCACTTGCTGACTGTCGAGAATTTGCTGGGCAAATTCTTCAGATGGTGTCACCAGAGAGACCAACTTGGGAAATAGGGGCATCAAGAAAGAGAACTTTCTCAGAACCCACATCCCCGTCAGGTTGAACCACAGGTGGCACTTCTGAGCAACTAATGTGGACATAGCCCTCCCAAGAAGGAGTCTGTTGTCTGACGGGAGTCTCGGACTGCCCCAGCAGGTGGCGGCGTTTTCGCGCAAAATGCACCACGATCGCTCTCTCCATTGGGGGACCCCCTTATATCCCTTCGCTGGACCAACGTCAAAGGAGGTGATAAAGAACGCGAGCCTTGAACACACCGTGCTGACAACCATGTCCTCACTAGAAGGACATAAACCATCCACAAAATCTGCTTCAGCATGGGCGCAGCCCAAACACTGAGCACAGCGATCGTGCCTGTCAGAGGGTGAGATGTACAAACCGCAATCAGAAGGGCATGGATGGAAAGGTATGTTGTAAACACACAAATCCACCCGTGGAACTCTTTTAGGAGGAAATTTGCTCTCAGAGATCGGCGTTGAAGCACCCAGGGGTACTCTCACTACACTTATCTGTGTATGAACAAGGGAGAACGAGTGAGCAAATGCCACGCTGGCCTATTCATACCTGGATATCTGGGGCGTGGCCAGCTATGCACATTTTTGCTATCCATTTTCATTGGCCTTTTCTCAATGATTTCAGAGGTGTCTGGGCTCCCAAGTGCAACCCCTAGTGTTGGAACTTGGACACAACTTTGAAGTGACCGACTGAAAGGGAACTCTGAACTATCAATCAGACGACAGAAGGCATGGAGTAGATTTTGTGAAACGGCAAGGTTTGATCATGTTGATCATGTTGATCATTTAGAGCTTTGGAAAGTCATGATCGAATATGATACAGTAGCTGTATAGGGTTAAAATAAATGCAACTCTTCTGGAGTCTAATGGGAGATCTGACAGAATTAGTGGTCATGTAATGCTTTCAGTTGCAGTGATCTTATATAAATTGATGTGTATATATATATCTGTCACTCACTGCTGAACCTGATCTCCCCGGCAGCCCTGGCATCCCAGCTTCTCCTTTCTCTCCTCTGAAACCCTGGTCACCTTGACCAGCCTGACACAGACATGCATTCAACAACAACAGGTCAATGCAGTTCCTCAGTCTCTATTTAATCAATGTTGAAACGCTCTCAATATCTGTGAGAGAATGTCTGATGAAGAATGTCTAGATGAAACTCACCGTGACTTTGGTTCCCAGTGTGTCGCCTATGAGAGAACAGATCAGAGCATTAGAAACACGCGTGAGTTCAGAACGACATGCAACAAACCCCTCAAAGTCAAGCTGTTCCAGGAAAGAAGGTGTGGTGTGATGTGACTGTCAGGTACATACTGGAGGAGGACGCTGATGATGATGATGGCAGATCTCTCTTCTGTCCAGACGATGAGCTGCTGGCGCCCTCTACAGGTCAGAACCACACAATCAACACAAACCGTCAGAACAACACCAGCAAACAGATCATACTGACAAAAACTATTCCAAATATGTAACATTAAAATTTGACATTTTAAAAATGAAAAGTTATTTTTGAAAATTACAGATTGTAGAAAGTACATACTTCAAGTTCACATTTAAGCAAAATAGAGGAGTAATCATTAAGCAGACAAAACCATTGCCTGATTCATTCTAAGTAAAAAAATGACAAAAAATAATCTGATCTGATTCTAATGTGAATTCGTTTTAACAAGAAAAGTGAGACAAAAAGTGAAGATTATTTTGTACTGCTAAAAACACTACCATCCAATAGTTTGGGGTTGGTACATTATTTTTAATGTTTCTGAAAGAAGTTTCTTCTGCTCACCGAGGCTGCATTTATTTGATCAAACATACAGTAAAAACAGTGAAATATTATTACAGTTTAAAACAGCAGTTTTCTATGTGAATCTCTGTTAAATTGTAATGTATTTCTGTGATGCGCAGCTGTATTTTCAGCATCATTACTCCAGTCTTCAGTGTCACATGATCTTCAGAAATCAGTATAATATGCTGATCTGCTGCTCGAGAAACATTTCTGATTATTATCAATGTTGAAAACAGTCGTGCTGCACAATATTTTTGTGGAAACTGTGATACATTTTATTTTTCAGGATTCACAGATGAACAGAAAGCTCAGAAGAACAGCATTTATTTGAAACATAAATCGACTGTAAAAAGCTCTTTACTGACACTTTTGAGCAACTTAATGCATCCTTGATGAGTAAATGTATTAATTTCTAAAAAAAAAAAATCATACTGTCCTCAAACGTTTGATCAGTGTATGATAATCAGAAAACATCTCTTAAAACTCACCTTGTGTAGAATCACTGTTAACCTTACCAAAAGAAAAGAAAGACAAATAAATGTTAATATAACCGGTGAGAAACAGTGTTAATTCAACACGACAGAAACCATCTGGATGTGAGTACACACACTGGATGAATATGGAAGACAGAGGAAAGGTCAGTCATGTTCTGATGTTCATGAGATGAAGTATTTCAGCAGCAGATGCTCCGGTGTGGTTGTGAAGGTCTTGCACAACAAGCAGCAACTAAAACTTTTCCATTCGGAAAACCAAACATCATGCAATGCTCGTTCCATTTGGAGATCATGGCATACGAGAACACAGCAGAGTCCGGAGAAGCATGAAGAGTTTATGTCCTAAGCACACCAGCAGCATGATCATGAGCATTCCTCTGTATGACATGCAGCATGCTGAAATGACTGCCATACAGATGCCTGTGTGGTTATGGACCATACGCACTGAATGCTGGGATATGCACAACTCTCCAGCCTTCATATGTCCAATTACAGAGTGATAAAACAGGCACAAATCTGAGATTACAGCTGCATTATGTGCTAATTTTAGATCATTATCCACAGCATGCATCACTATTCAAACATAACGTGTGTTTACTATGAAATCACTGACTCAGAAACAGCCACTGGAGCTTTGCTTTGACTCTGTGAGTCTCAACATACAGCGGCTGCACTGAAGGAATGACAACAGGCAAACAGGCAGTCATCTCTACCTGAAGCACCTCATGCCATAGATAAAGGGAAAATGGTCATATAAAGAAAGATAATGATGCATGAAATCACCATATTTGCCCCTTTGACATCTGTTAAGTTCATATAAAATGCACTTAATGAATTGGTTATTAGCAGAGACAGTTGATATGTGCATTAAACTTAAGATGGGTCAAGTGTGCATTAGTTAAAAGGTCTTCACTTTTAATTATGACAAATCAACTGAAATGTGGAGGAATAATTATTGAGCAGCGTTAGAGTGAGTTTAAAGACGATGATGATGATGATGACGATGATATTGAGCTGTAGACAGTGCGTCACACACATCAGTCACTCACGGGTATTTTGCAGCCGGGTCGAGGAGGGACTGGAAACACGGTCTACAGAAACATGAGGGAAAGTGACACTGAGCAACAGCACAGAGCCTCTGTGTGTATGAGACAGAGACAGAGACACACTCACTCCGTTAGGACAGCTGAAGATTCCCGCTCGTCCTGGAGGCCCCGGCGGCCCCGGCGGGCCCTTCAGACAAAAACAAAACATACACCATTTACACCATCACAAACTATTACCAAACATCATCGACCGGAGATCTACAGCAGACGGGTGGAGCAAGAGATTTCAACACGCACCCATCTTACTAATGAAGGAAAGCGATTAGCACAACAGTCTGCTCTCCGCTTCTAAATGCTTACAGACACTTGTTGTTTTTGCTGTTGTTATGCAGTTTGTGTAACTGCCATGCACATCCTTGATCTTTTAGATAAAACTGCTCATTTCTTTTTTGTAGAGTATGTAGAGGTAGACAGTGAGGCCCACTCAGGAATAGTTCACAAAAAAAAGTCTTGCTGCAAATGTACCTCATACACGCCACGCGCCTATGATTGGTTTATTCACAGGTTTGTCTATTAGAAATGTAGCATTGCATCAGTGTCTCAGCAATGTCCTTCTTGTGGATTATTGTGATGTTTTTATCAGCTGTTTGGACTCTCATTCTGACGACAACCATTCACTGCCGAGCCCAGCGAGACACGGTGCAGTGATACATTTCTACCAAACTGATGAAGAAAACAAACTCATCCTCATCTGGGATGGTCCGAGGATGAGCACATTTTCAATGAATTCAAATGTTTGTGAACTGTTCTTTATGTTTTTAAAGAATCTCAAGTTTTCTGCATTTTGGTTCTTGTACATTTTTGGATAAGAGTGAAATGGTTTGAGACCACAGAGAGCGTAACAATCTCGTGTTCTGCAGTGCCATCTAAATATCCATAATCCACATTATATAATATTTTTTTCAACAATATTTTAAAACTTTCAAGACAGACAAAGCTGAGCTGCACGATGCTAAACGAGTGACAATGTACTGTAGTACTCAGGCCATTGGAAAAAAAAAAAAAATAAAGGGCGTGAAACTCATAGGTTTCAGAAATTATATAAACCCAAAGGAAAACCGACAGAATCTCCTTTTTCACCCTTACGGCCGTTAATTTTGTTTTTTTTTTTCCTGGACGACCTGAAGAACCAGCCAGCGATCACAAGTCACGCAATTTACAAACCACCACACAGTCGTATATACATATCTAGACAAAACGATTGGGTTATAAGAAAATTAACACCACTTTATTCATCAAGGACGCATATTAAATTGATCAAAGGGAGAGTACAGACAGTTTATTCATTGTTATCAAACGATCATATTTAATGTAAATGCTGTTCTTCTGAGCTTTCTGTTCATCTGTGAATCCTGAAAAATAAAATGTATCACAGTTTCCACAGAAATATTGTGCAGCACGACTGTGTTCAACATTGATAATAATCAGAAATGTTTCTCGCAGCAGCAGATCAGCATAGATACTGGATTTTGATCGATCTGTGACACTGAAGACTGGAGGAATGATGCTGAAAATACAGCTGCGCATCACAGAAATACAAATACATTACAGTTTAACAGAGATTCACATAGAACACAGCTGTTTTAAACTGTAATAATATTTCACTGTTTGTAGTGTATTTTTGATCAAATAAATGAGCCTTGGTGAGCAGAAGAGACGTCTTTCAGAAACATTAAAAACTCTTACTGACCACAACCTTGAACATCACTGTTAATCTTGTTAAGCGTTATATAATGCTGTAATGTCCACTAATGCAGTTAATGACAGATATTGTATACTGTATATTGAGTCTGCATGTACAGGTTTATGATTTTAGGTAACGTACTGAACGTCCTGGAAATCCAAACTCGCCCTTTGGTCCAGCGGGTCCGATGGGGCCCTGCATGTGATGACATAAGACAGAAATCAGAGGAATGCAGACTAACACAAACAGGTGCAGAGCTGAGTGTCGTCTGCTCTCGCCTCAGCACTTCAGCACAAAACCTTTTGAACAGAAGCAGCTGTACGCAAACAGCAAAGCCCCCGGAACGGGAAAAACACAGATGAATTGTAAAAGAGTAAAGGAGTCCGACTGTTGTAAGAATTGCAGAAAAGTATCGAAACGACTGATTTGCATTGCGTTGCGTAGCTCCGCCCACAGGGAACTCTCATTGGTCCATTTCACATAGTTAAATATTAAATGTCAAGTGTGCACTGATTGGCTGTGGTTTTGTCATTTCTTGTAGTATTTTTGTTTTAAATGTGGACAGAAAAAATGACGATGCTGGAAACTGAGAAATTCAAGTTTTAGAAAACGAATTTCTACAGGAAAATTGAGGAACGCCAGAACAATAGTCGGAGAATGATGTAAATAACTATATTTTTCTGATCACTGATGGGATTAATTAAACACACTCCCTCTAAACTTTCATTTGGAACATTCATAATGAATAATAAGAGTCAAAGTTGAATAAATGAGTCACAACATCTTCCTCTCACCGTTTGACCTGGAGCTCCAGGAACGCCACAGTCTCCCTGTGAGAATCAAAGAAAATAATCAAATAGATGCTTTACTAATCATGTCCGTCTATCTGAACTGTCTCAGAGAGGTTTGGTCTTGAGTAATGCAGCGGTTAGAGGACTGTGAAGGCTAAAGAAGTCATCGCTGACCTTCAGTCCTTTCGCTCCCTGCGGCGCATGAACTCCAGACACAATCCCCGGCTCTCCTTTCTGACCCTACAGCAGCAATTCATGCGAAACACACACAGCAGAATTAAAAACACACTCACATCCATATTCTGTGGGCATGAACAAGAACTTCTGAGGGACAATCCTAGAAACTGAATATGATACAACGCAAAAACTCTGACAGCTATTTGAATCACAGACACACACACACACACACACACACACACACAAAAAACCACACTCAATGTACACACAGAGTGTGTGTGTGTTCGTGTGCATGTGTGGTAATGTGTGGTTGTGTGTGTGTGTGTGTGTGTGAGCGTGTGCATGTGCCTGTGCGTGTGTGTGTGTGTGTGTGAGTGTGTGTGAGCGTGTGCATGTGCATGTGAAGGTGAATGCTGTGAATGCTGTGGGAGACGTGTGAATGTGCGTGAGGCGGTAGATGAGTGTCACGTGTGTGTGTGTGTGTGAGCGTGTGCATGTGTGTGTGGCTTGTGTGTGTGTGTGTGTGTGTGTGCCTCTGGCACAGAGTGGGAGCGTGTGCGTGTGTGGGGTGTGTGTGGTTGTGTAATCGGTGCATGTGCAATGTGTACATGGCCGGTGGGCATGTGTGGGAGCTGGGTGTGGAGGGTGGGGAGTGGTTGAGCGGGTGCGTGTGCGTGCGAGGTTGTGTGTGCGGTGTGGTGTGGGTAGTGTGTGGTGTCGTGGTGTGTGTGTGCGTGTGCAGTGCATGTGGGTGCATGTGGTGGTGTTGGGTGTGTGTGCTGTGGGGGGGTGTTAGTGTGTGGGTGGTGACATGTGCATGTGCATGTGCGATGTGTGTTGTTAGTCTGGAGTCATAGTTTCTTGGCTGTAGTGTTCATATGTTCCCCCAGGCGTTCAGATGAATCTCGTTGAGGTTTCGTTTTAAAACAATGCGAGATGATTCCAGATCATCAGTCAGATATTATGAGAGAATGCAGAGATTAGGATTATGACACATCAACAGATCAATATCCATTAGGACAATCCAATTGGTTATTATTGCACTCTAAGGGTAGTGTTTTTCCTCTTCACTACCTCATAAAGTTTGGGTAAGAAAGATAAGTTAATAGAACTACATTTTATTGTCTAAAGGCTCGCATTTAAAGGCATAAGTGTCGAGTCAAAAGACAATTTAAAGTTACAAAAGATTCAATTATATAAATGCTGTTTTTTTGAACTTTCTGTTCATCTGTGAAACCTGAAAAATAAAATGTATCACAGTTTAACAAATATCAGTAACTGAAATGAGACAAAACACAAAATAATGTTAAATAATGATGTGTTTTTCTTGATTGAAGAGTCAGTTAATTCAATATAGGTGCTTGTCATTATTTAATTATTTATTTTTTAATCATTTTAAATCACTAGGAACTCTTCGTGGCCCACGAGTGATCATACTTTGAGACGGACTGAATTAAATGAATCAGATACTGAACCTTTGAATGGAAGCAGTTCTGCTGTCAGCGGTCTGAGTGTGTGTGCTGTATGTGTGGTCTGATATTGAGTGTTTCGAGAGGTTTGCATGTGCTGAACCTCAACGATTAGATTCTTGATTACATGCCAACAGACAGCACCAGCATGCTCCGCTTTCTCTCCTCTCAAATCACACACACACATACTCATACACACACGCAGGCTACGGATGCGGCTCACAACGTACCCACCTTAACACGAAGTACTCTGGGGCCCCTGAAACCCCCGGAGCACCCGTGTATAGACCTCAGACCCCTTGGTCCTGGTGGATAAAACAACGTAATTAATTTGTCACGCGCGGCGTACAGAGAGATTTAACCCATAAAATAGATTTAAACATTTTCTGAAGTGCAAAAAACACACAAATATTCTGTTGTGTCTCAAAACCAACTGCTTTCAACTATAATTACTTACATTAACTTAAAAAAATACATAATTCCTATTGCTGAAACACTTACTGAACTCCAGTTATTGTTCTAGTTAAATGTTCCACTGAGACGTCACAATATAGAATGTGTTTTTGCGTGTATTATCTCAAACCGCACGGCACGTTTGGAAGCTCTAATAGATTTGTGTATTGTATCATAAAATCTAAAGAACTGTAAGCATTTGACTCTGAAGCAGAAAGCTCTGCTCTGAGGACCCTTTCACATGCTGCGCAGAACTCTGTTTATTTCACTTCACTTCTGCTCGTCAGTGCCTGAAAATTACACAATAATGCAAAGCTAATGTGTCGTAATTGTTTAAAACACAATTTCACAGGCAACTCAATGACTTATTGTAAATAATGGAATTAAACCGCAGTGTGTTTATATTCCTGTGCGTTCTGTGACGCGAGCGTGTGGTTTAGAGCAGCTATTGTACCGTAATCTCTACGCCCGTCTATCTTCAGCGTTTCTGTTTCTGTTTTTGCAATAGAATGAGAGCAGTTTGGGAATTAAAAGCAGTGAGAAATATAATGAAAAATAATAGTTGGAGTACTATGGCCAAAAGTACAAGTATAAGATGACAGCCATATTTCAAGACAATTCATATTTCATGCTTGTTGAGCTTCTGCTGAACTTATATTCCACCACACAAATGACTATATTTTTTGTTAAATGTGAGTTTTAAATTTCATTGCATTTCCATCTGGAGTTCATTCATTGACTTTAAAAGTTAATCTTCATAATCATTTACTTCATAATAACTTTATGATAGTATTAATAATGAAGCAAGATGACATCCAGAATGGCTGAAGAATGTCAGACAACATTTCTAACTGGCCTTCACTGCAGGGAGCCAGCAATAGGTTCAATACTCATATTAAGTGTGGTGCAAAAACATGACACTGTATCTGTCCAGTCAGCAGGCTTAATTTACCCTAAATACAAGTTTATAATTTGCTGGTGCGTTTCCTGACTCACTGTTGTGTTTTCTGATTCAATGTTGTTTTGTTCTGATTCATTGCTCTGTTTCCTGATTCGCTGTTGTATTTTTTTTTCTCTGATTCACCATTATATTTTCTGATTCACCGTTATGTTTTCCTGATTCACTGTTGCGTTTTCCGATTCATCGTTATGTTTTCCTGATTCATTGTGTTTTCTGATTCATTGTGTTTTCTGATTCATTGTGTTTTCTGATTCGTTGTTGTTTTCTGATTCATTGTGTTTTCTGATTCATTGTGTTTTCTGATTCATTGTGTTTTCTGATTCATTGTGTTTTCTGATTCATTGTGTTTTCTGATTCATTGTGTTTTCTGATTCATTGTGTTTTCTGATTCATTGTGTTTTCTGATTCATTGTGTTTTCTGATTCATTGTGTTTTCTGATTCATTGTGTTTTCTGATTCATTGTGTTTTCTGATTCATTGTGTTTTCTGATTCACTGTTGTGTTTTCTGATTCATTGTGTTTTCTGATTCATTGTGTTTTCTGATTCATTGTGTTTTCTGATTCGCTGTTGTGTTTTTCTGAATTGCCAATCTGTTTTTAGGTTTGCTTTGTCTTTTCCAGTTTGTTGTCTTTTCTGATCTGTTGTGTTTTCTGATTTGCTGTTTTCATTTCTGATTTGCGGTTTTGTGTTCTGGTTTGTGAATTTCATTTGCACTAGCGTACGAATATGAACAAAAAGACGTTTGTGGTTTGGTGTTAATACAGATTAATTAAGCCATACTGATTAGGCCATGAACATACAGACAAAAAAGTTTAGGAAGTGGTTTCTTACCAATGGTCCTTGTGGTTCAAAAATCCCTGAGAGGTTAAAGATTCCTTCAGTGTCATTCAGCATCAACTGAGGGTGGAAAAACAGTTAAAAATTCATTCAAAATGCATTGGAATTTGCATCTACATCTCCAAAATCAACCCAGTGTGACATTTAAAACTAATTCTAGATGTTAATGGACTCATGTTAATAGACCTCATGTAGGTTGATGACTGGTCCAGGAGGCCCTGGAGGTCCAGGTAAACCGATTCCATCCAGACCGCTCTCTCCCTGAAACACAAAACACATCAACTACTGGCATCGAAGCTGATGGCTCTGAGAGAGACACGCCACAAATGTGATTTGGATACAAACCTTCTGACCCATATCACCTTTCTCTCCCCTTTCCCCCTGAAAAAGGTTACACAACAGCAAATTAAAAACAAATTCCTGTATTTTATTATCAAAAAGGATCCATAAATTGACTGAAATAGAATGACTATAATTTTATACAGCCTATTTTGTTTAATATATTTACT
Organism: Sinocyclocheilus anophthalmus; assembly: GCA_018155175.1. Lineage (NCBI taxonomy): Eukaryota > Metazoa > Chordata > Actinopteri > Cypriniformes > Cyprinidae > Sinocyclocheilus > Sinocyclocheilus anophthalmus. Next base: position 12,198 of record JADLZN010002751.1, on the reverse strand, counting down.
TGTCGCCCAGGCAGTCCAGATGACCCAGGCTGTCCATCGTCTCCTTTAGCGCCCGGCTCCCCCTAGTGGAGTGAAGGAGAAATGATTACACAAAATTAAAGCATTAAACACTAAATCAAATGTTAAATGAATGTCTGTGTTGCACAAACAAGTATCACACGTTTTATAACATTTACATAGCATATAATAAATCATATATAAAATAGTTATACTGTGCAGAATATCTATGAATTTGTGAAGCTATATTAATCATGTTTACGGCAGATAGTACGTTTGCCACTAAACATGGGAGCAATTTACTTGTGTTATATTAAGTGGGATCCGATTTAGCTGATAACTTCCTGAATCCAACTTCTGTAACTGTGTGTGTTATGTAATATCAAGCCATTACAATGCATTTTTACTTTGAATTACACTATGAAGGAGTTCAAAGCCTGAGACGCATTCACTGACCCTAACAGATGTGCTGAAGATAGGAACTTTGTGGCTAATGGGGAACACGTGGATGGGAATGGCGTGCTTCCTTTGGAAAGCGGGAATGGAAACAGTTGTGGAAGTGTGTGTGTGGATGTTTTTGTGTATGTGATTGTGTGAGGAGCACAGACCTTCACTGAAACACCCGGAGAGCCGACGGCTCCTTCTTTCCCCTGAAAGTGTAGAGTTGGGTTCATTTAAATTAAATCTAAAGCATCTCTAACACTAATAAATGTTTAGACAGATATGCATCGTCTAAATATTGATTCCCAGGTAATACCAGGTAAAAATCGCATAACAGATGCCATATCATGGGTTTTACAGTATTGACAGATCACGCCAGATTTCTCTGTGTTTTGTGCAGATCTCTATAGTGCATGTACCTGTGGCCCTGGAGGTCCTGGGAGCCCAGGAAGACCCTGAGGATGAGAATATGCACGAGAATGAGCTGCAGTTCAGCTGTAAGAGCCAGAAAAGCCTCAGTAAATGTGAATGTACGTACAGGTGGTCCTCTGGGCAGAACAGGTCTGAAACCACTGCTTCCATCCAGACCCGAGCCCTCCAAATCCTGCCACAAAACAAGCAAACAAACAAAAAACAATACCGTTTATTCAACGGCTAAAACCACAGGCGGCTCTAAATTCACCTAATTTCACTAATTCAAACGCAAGCGTCAAATTCACTTTCAAGAGCTTTCAGTTCATGTGAACATGTGAACAAATACAAATCTGTACTCCTTTAATAAAATACCCAACACTCACATGTAAATAACTGGTTAAAAACAAGCAAATAAATATAAAGGAAAGGACAGATAAACAAACAAACAAATAAAAAACCCTGCTAAATCTATAGACTCTGAAGGTCTGTGAAACACACCATCATGTCAAAGCTGAAGCCTTTTCCCGGAGGCCCCGGAGGGCCCGGCTGACCCCTGGGGCCCTCAGATCCCGTCTGTCCTGGGAGCCCCGGCTGGCCTGCATCACCCTGACAGACAAAGATCACTTCTAAAGTTATCAACAGCCTAGTCTTCAAACTAATGATACATCTCAGATTGTTCACAGTTCTTTTACTCATCATGTGAAGTAGTTAATCTACAAGACAAGTAGCTGATCCAAATGACTTTACCTTTGGTCCCATGATTCCAGGTAAACCTGGTTCACCCTGCCAAAAAAACACGAGAGGTGTCAAAATCACTGTTTGGAAACAGATTTGATTCTGCAGGAGGGTCTGGAGCGACACAAGGCTGAAGATCAGAACATTATAAGCATGAAAAAGACATAATCTGTGGAAGGTGTGACTTCACTAAATGTGTATGTATAATAATCAAGCATCTAAATGTTCAAAGACAGCAAGAGAGGAACACAGGATTTAAATAAACAATAAAACCAACCAACGGTGACAAATACAAATGCAAGGAAATATACCCCTGGAAAAAGCCATGTTTCATATTCAGATATCTTACTTTCCGTCCTTGCTCTCCTTCTTTGCCTGTTTGTCCGTCTCGCCCATTTTCACCCTAAAATGAGAGAAATCACCACATAAGGACCTCCTGCATATGTTTAATATTAATAATCAATACAATACGAATAGCGACAGATGATAACTGTCTATATGGTTTCATCTGAAGTGTGTTTCTCACACTCTCATTTCTTGACTCAGGTGTTATTAGTCTTTTGCGGAGCAGTCTTTCAGGAGAAGCGTGAGGTTTTTGGTGACGGTGTTTCAGCAGGAAACAGGAAGTTAGTTATAGTTTTGTCCTTTCCAAAGGCAGTTTCCCCATCATAACATCATACGAGCTCAGCAGATGAATATCAGCTCATATGAAGAAGAAACGAACCCTGAACTCCGTCATCATCAGCCCTCGTCTGATCTGTGCTCGATTCACAGCTTAACGGGTCAGTGTTCATCCCAAAACTTTATTGGATTAATGCTATCTGATCGGCTCGGGAAAAAAAACTATTCATTTTCATTTTCACTCAAGACAAAACATTTGGGAACAATTACTTCAATCAGGAGGTCTGGATAAGAATGCAATGTAATGTTTCTGAGAACTGTAATAACTCTTCAAACTGTCCAGAAATGGCATTATGACAAAAAAATTAATAAAAACATTTATATATATATATAGTTGAGTCAGATATAGAATTATATATAAACTCAGGATTGCGAGAAAAAGAATTGAGATAAAAAGTCACTATTAAACTTTTTTTTTTAAATGTTACATTTTAAAAGTTTTTAAATAAATTTTTTTATTCCATTTGCAGAAGAAAACAAAACAGATTTGCGAGACAGATTCAACTCAAAACTTAAAAAAAAAAAAAAAGATATAAACTCAGAATTGCCAGATGTTAAGTCTCAATTCTGACTTTTGTCTTGCTATTCTGCCATTTTTCATTGTCAGAATTGTAAAATAAAAAATCTATTGATTATTATAATTTTTTTATCCCATGTTGGAAACAAGCTTCTACAGTAGAGTGAAGTATGGGGCTTTGCTAAAAACTACTGCATGTATTTGATCAAACTGCTGACAAGAAGACCCTTCCTCACACAAACACTTGATTCTGACGTGTGTGATGAAAGCAGAATGAGATTTCTGATGGGGGACACGACTGCCTTTGGCCCGTGGTTTGAGTTTAGCATCCAGCCCCACTGAACCAGTCCTCAATCCCCTGCAGCACCTCCGGAATTAAGCCTCTGCTCAGTCTATTAACACCTGCTGAGATGAAGAGCTCAGCCAAAATAAAAGTGTTAACCGACTGTCCCTCGTGTTCTTACACACACAACGTCATCAAAGCTCAACCTCCGGCATCACCATGATCTTCAGAAATCAGTATAATATGCTGATCTGCTGCTCGTCAAACATTTCTGATTATTATCAATGTTGAACACAGTCGTGCTGCACAATATTTCTGTGGAAACTGTGATGCATTTTATTTTTCAGGATTCACAGATGAACAGAAAGTTCAGAAGAACAGCATTTATTTGAAATAGAAATCTTCTGTAACATTATAAATGTCTTTACTGTCACTTTTGATTCGGTTATGAATAAATTGATGAATTATTAAATATTTGTATAAAAAAACAGTAGCCTATATTTGTACGATACCCTTTAAGACTGAAAACTCTATTATGGTATGGCTTAATTTTCTCCATTCATTACTCCACAGGAAAAGGAAATCTGTTCACTCATGAGGAATGAGGGTGAGCAAATAATAACTTTTAATTTTAGGATGAACGTTAGCTCAGTTTAACACGCGGGTCTATAAGCGCCTGCTTAAACTCCAGTACTGATCCTCACTCACCGGGAGTCCAGGCTTCCCCGTCTCCCCGTCTTTTCCTGGAGCTCCTGGAGGCCCGATCGGCCCCGGCTGAGCTCCGACAGAAGGGCCCGGCGGTCCTGGAAGGCCCGGTGGCCCCGGAGGACCCTGGTGGGAGCCGAAAACACTAACAATTAATCTGAGTACCAAATTCTTTGTCTGACAACTCATATCCGTGCATCTTACACATGACTACCTCATGTCTCATTTTAACAGCGTTAAATCATTTAAGTGTCTCAGAGTTCCTTTGATTATTTGCACCCAGAGCTCTCTTCATTTGAACAGACTGTAATAACTCACCCGTATCAGCTCTGTGTCGCTGTCCAAATCCAGATCGCTTGATCCGGAGCCGTCTACGCCGTCCTGCTCGTGGGAAACGCTCAGTGAGTTTACAGCCAGGCCATCTGCTATTATGAAGGACATGATTATATAAATATGTACATATTAACATATTATGGTACACACCGGATACTTGAATGTCCCCGGCGGTCCGGGAGGTCCAGGCGGCCCCGGGATGCCCACACCAGGATCACCCTATCAAAGCATAAGCCAGGAAACCGTGGATCGTTTGCTATGATTGGCCCCAAGTCATCATGTTAGCAGCACTGGTTCAAGTCTTTTCCCATTAATTTTTCCCATTGGGATTTTTAAAAGTCTTAGTTAAAGCATTATAATCCATGAACCAAACCAACCAGCTACGAGGAGAATCACAGCATTACAGACTCTGATATGAAGCAGAATCACAACATGAGACAAAAAGACACAAGACTGCGACATTAATGGTTAATTGAAGGAAGAAAACTACAATCCCATGAAGCATTGCGAATGACATTAATTGATAAAATAAGTTAAAATAACGTGGTCTAATGGCTTCAACTAAAGCATATGCCATCAATTAACAACCTTGGAACTCATAACAAGTCTGTCTTTAACGGTTTATAAGTTATAGTTAAAAAAACAGTTTCCCTATGGAGAAAATGAATGGAGATTTCACTTCTGAAACCTGACTGACAGACTCTATAGGTTTGTTAGGCATGCTATTATATAATATAATCAGCCAGAGTGTGTCGTACCTTGTCACCTTTGGGACCCCGATCTCCAGGAAGGCCCGGGAATCCCGGAGGCCCAGCCTCTCCCTGTAGGTGACCGAAAGAGAGGAAAACAAACGTGTTCATGTTAGTTTTGTCCAGAATAAGGCAGTGCTGTTGAAGCACACTCTCTCGCACAGATCTGACAGAAGGACAGTGCGGTCATGACCGCGGGCCGCTGGTTTAATCAGCCCTACAGCTGCTCACGTTCTCTGACCGCTGACAGACTGAGCAACAGTTCACTGGCCGTGACTCACTAATAATGAGGCATGGATTCCAGTTATTAAAACATTAGCGTGTATTCCTGGCTCTGCTGCACACATGTGAGTGCAGCGGAGACGTGAGCACACACTGCTGCAGTAAATACAGAGATAGCGTGCTGCATCAAACGCTTGATGTTCAGTTTGAGTTTAGAGTGGGTTCGGCCACAGCCAGTTCATGAGGCATAAAGTGTACATTTCTCAAGCATTTGCATTTCTATTTCCACATCCGGAGGCTGCTAGGAAAAAATCTGCGGCTGTTTCACTTCACATCGAAAAGCAAAGCTTTCACAAAGGCTATCTATCAATCATAACTTTATAAAACCAAAACAAAAAAAGTCAATACATACTAAAGTTTTTAAAATGTTTCTGAAAGAAGTCTCTTCTGCGCAATGAGGCTGCATTTATTTGATCGAAAATACAGTAAAGATTGTGAAATATTATTACAGTGTAAAACAGCTGTTTTCTGTGTGAATCTCTGTTAAAATGTAATGTATTTCTGTGATGTGCAGCTGTATTTTCAGCATCATTCCTCCAGTCTTCAGTGTCACATGATCTTCAGAAATCAGTATAATATGCTGATCTGCTGCTCGAGAAACATTTCTGATTATTATCAATGTTGAACACAGTCGTGCTGCACAATATTTCTGTGGAAAACTGTGATGCATTTTATTTTTCAGGATTCACAGATGAACAGAAAGTTCAAAAGAACAGCATTTAATTGAAATAGAAATCTTTTGTGACATTATAAACGTCTTTACTGACACTTTTGATCACTTTAATGCACACTTGCTGAATAACCTACTACATTGTTAACATTGTTTCTTAAGTCTTTTCCTTTTTTTATGTTTAGGTTTGTGTTTTTTTTTTTACTGTAAATAGGATGTAATGCTTTGAAATCAGTGATTTAAACATTAAATAGTGTATTTAAATTAAGGTATTCAAATCAGGTATACAACAGGTTCAATGTGTGGTAAATAAACGATATATATTTTTTCCAGCTCAAGACTCTATCATACACACAGTATCTACACAGAAACAGGGGGGATACTCACCGGAGCGCCGTCTTTCGCTGGATCACCCTGTAAGAGAACAACATCAACATTAATGCAGCACAATATCTGACCATGCTTCTGTTTCTTGTGCTCGGAGACGTGATCAGAAACCGGTTCAGCTCATTAAGCGTGTGGAACATGTGACGGACTCTGGGACACGTGTGTGATTGTAAACCCCTGTGTACAGTCTGCCATCGAAATGAGCAATGCTCGCAAAAAATGAACTAAAACACCACCATAACAGGTTTGCAGCACGTCAAAATACATGCATATCTACACAACATGTCTACCCCAACATCAGGCCACGTATAAGCAGCTGTGGTGATGAGCAAACGTCTGTCCACAGAAACAGAAGCTGACGTCCTCTGCTAGTTTAGTTGTGTGCAATAGTGAGTCATTCACTGCACACGAGTAACTCAATAATGCTGTGAATTATCCACAGACAGAATCAACCGTCCGCCGTATGATCTGATCTGATCTGATCTGAGCCATCACAATACTCCAGCACTGCAGTGTTTCACTCACTACAGCACCATTTCACCGCTTCAGCAATTAAACATTACAGACAGACAGAAAGATCAAAAAATAAATAAGAAACAAACAATTCAATTCATTAATTAGTATGTTTGTCCTGTTTTCCAGTAAAGTAACATCCTTTAAACAAGATACAGTACATTTATTTAAGAAAGCAAATGTGCATAGGAAGATTATTATCCAAGAATATATCTTGAATTAAGTTAATTTTTTTGTTTATTTGTATTTTTTAGAAATTAATACTTCAACAAAGATGCATTGAACTGATCAAATGTGACAGAAAATTCAGCTTTGCCTTACAAGTATAAAGTATTATAAATTGTAAAATGCAATATTATTTCACAATTTACCTGTTTTTAACTATATTAATCTATTTTTTATTTTAAATTATTTTTTAAATAAATTAAAATTATAATTTGTTTTTTTTAAACGCACACACACACAACATACGCACAACAGGTTTGGTTTTTGTGAAAAGTGGGACTCTCGCCATAGGCGTACTGGTTTTGTTATCAGTACAACCGTATATTCTAATTGCCCTACACCAACCCTATAACCCCTAAACCTACCCCTTACTGGAAACTTTGTGCTATTTCAGATTTTTCAATACACTCCATTCTGTGTGATTTATAATCGTTTTGAAAAGTGGGGACATGGGGTATTGTCCTGAAAAGTCACCTTCTCCTTGTAATAACTGCCATACCTTTGTCATTATACACATTTACAGTATGTCCTCATTTGTCCACAAAAACACACACATCACACTCTCTCGTTCACACTCTTCACTCACACACACACCCACACATCAATTTATTACACACACACACGTCTCTCTCTCTCTTCTATCAAACATCTACACACACACCACTCCTCTCCTCACACCACACACACACACATCACACACTCTTCCTCACACCACACACACACACCACCCTCGAGCCACCCGACCTCCGCATACACACAACCTCTCTTTCACCCCACACACACACACACACACACACACACACACACACACTCCTCTCTCTCTCACACACACACACACACACACTCACACACACACACACAGCACCCCCAACACACACTCACACACACACACACACACACACATCTCCTCTCGTCTCTCTCAACCCACACACACACACTCTCACACACACTATCTCTCTCTCTCTCACTCACACTCACACTCTCTCACTCACCCTCACACACACACACTCTCTCTCTCACACACACACACACACACACACACTCTCTCTCTCTCTCTCTCTCTCACACACACACACTCTCTCTCTCACACACACACTCACACTCACACACACACTCTCTCTCTCTCTCTCTCTCACACACACACACACACACACCCTCACACACACACACACGCGCACGCACACGCGCGCTCAGCACGCACGACCGCTCGCAGCAGTCTGCGCACACGCACACGCACACACACACACACGCACACACTCACACAGTGATTGTTGAAGGTGCTGTGTGCTTCGCTCTGGTTCTGGTTTACTTACAGGCTGGCCGTCTTGTCCTGGTGGCCCCTGCGGGCCCCGGGGCCCTGGCTCTCCTGGTGTGTGTGGAGCAGCGGGTCCTGGAGGGCCTTGTGGACCTCGCTCTCCTTTCTCTCCTTTCTGCATGGTAATGACCTGAGAAAGCAGAAGAGAGTCAGCTGCGGAGAAGACCTGAGAGAGTAGAACAGAATCTGTGATAGAGATGGACTCACATTTCTGTCCTGTGAAGCTCCTTCTGATCTGATCGCCTCTGCAGTGATAGAAAAACAGATATCATGATGAAATCTAATTAATGCATATGAAAAATCTCCAGAAATCAGATGATCTCAGCATCGATAAAGGCTTGTCACGTAAACTCTGGGCTCAGGAAAATATCATGTGAATAACAGACGACTGAAATGAGAGATGAGACTGACAGGATTAAAGACAGACAGGGATGATCTGAAGATGACTCTGTGAATGTGTTCACCTTTCGGACCGCTGATGATGATGATGTCCTCTCCAGAGCCTTCCTCCAGGTCCTCGTCATCCGTCTCAGTGAAGAACGAGGGAGATTCAGTAGGTGGCGCTCTCATCGGACCGGACTCTATATCCTCCGGCTAAACACCAGACAACCGAAGACAATACAGGAATGAAGCCTGAGAATCACTCCGTGGAATCAAGATATCATCGCTACCTAGGCCTTTTATTCAGATAAATAGTAGCGTATATAATATTATAAAAGGAATTAAAATAAAAAAATAAGTTTGAATGGAGTTGTACTCATAATCTGAAGTTGAATGTCCTAAAAGCAAAGGAAATGGTTTTTGATTTCCGACGGAGGACAAATGCTGTTTTGCCATTAATTATTAATGTCAGGGCAGTGTGTTAAAGTTATGTCTGCATGGACTCAAGCAGAACAGCCGCGGCTAAACGGGACTGTCCTCTTTTTAAAAGACCTTTACCATGAAATAAATGAGTTTGATGCACTAGACAGTGTCGCTCACCATCGTATATTCCCTCTCTTCAAGCACTTTCTTGACCTCGTCTGGTGTCTCCGTGTCATCGTAGATGCTGTCACCGCTGCCGTATCCAGACGCCTGGAATGATGCAGTCAGTGGTTAGTTCATGTTCATTAGGGATTGACTGTGTGTCTGTGCTGTCTGGAGACACATGATGAAAATTAACTCTCTTTAAAAACTACAAGAATGGACCAAAAATGCCATTAAACTAAAACAATCCTAGAAGCAGTAATGCTGAAATGGCAAACATAAAACATACAAATAAAACACGTTTCACAACAAGTCCTGTGTAAAGCATTTGAAACCAAATCTGTGAATAAAACCAGAGCTTTACAGTAGATGTGTTGCACAGCACAGCACAACGCCTGCGATGTGCTGCTGTGGCCACCAGAGGCCTCTCTTACACCAGCTGTGATAGTGAGCTGCTGGTAACCAGTGCCATAAACTGCTCTGCTGTCATGTCATGAACTGGCTTTAAACACACGTCAGTATATGGAGAGCAAAATATATTATGCTTTTAAAAATATATTTATATTTTTAAAACACATTTTCAGAAATATACAAATATGCCCAAAAAAATATTGTAAAAAATATATATTTATGTAAATGTTTTTAAAATAATTTGAATTTAAAACCTTTTTTTATATAGAATATATAAATTCATATAGTTATATCTACTATATTTTGTGTTTTGTGAATCTGCAGATGGATCTGCTGACACTCACGTAAGGATCGTCCTCCTCACACTGTTCATTCGGAGCGCTGGGATCCGCCGTCAACAGCAGCTGCTGGATCGAGCCCTGCACACACACACACGAACACACACACACAGGTTTGTTTTTGTGAAACGTGGGGACATCCCATAGGCATAATGGCTTTTATACTGTACAGACCGTATATTCTATTGCCCTACACCAACCCTACCCCTAAACCTACCCCTCACAGGAGACTTTCTGCATTTTTAGATTTTCAAAAAAAACTCATTCTGAATTATTTATAAGCCTTTTGAATTACGGGGACACTGAAAATGTCCTCATAAAATCACCTTCTCGTTGTAATACCTAAGTCATACCCATGTTATTATACAAATTTGTATTTGTGTCCCTGCATAAAACCACATCAACTATCCACACCACACACCCAAATATCCAGTTGCACACATGATACACACACCCACACACCCACACTCACACCTCACACACACACACAGAATCAGGAGAGTGAAGGTGACACACATCAGTCTGTTCTCCACATGTTCTGATCTGATCACGAATGGTCAGCATCAGCTCTTGACCTTTGACCTCTGTGCATGTAAAAGCTGAGGTCAGTGTTTTCTCAGCGCTCTAACGAGCTGAAGTCCTGATTAACGCAGGCGTGGCTGCAAAAACTCTTGTGCAACACATCCAGAGAAAACACCTGTTTTCCATTCGCTGGAGCGACAACAAATGCTGAAAGTGTGGGAAGAAAGACAGAGAGAGAGAGAGAAGGAAAGAGAGAGAGAGAGAGAGACGTGCGGGTAGAGAGAGGTACGGTGGGAGAGGGTCAGAGGTTAGGGGGAGTGGGCGGATCGCTTTCTTAATCTCTATACTGAGTTGTATCGCAGTATCGCTCCTTGAAGTAAAATATCGATTCCAAGTTGTGCTTTTTAACCTTTAATTTTATTTATTTATCAAGAAATTTGGTGCATAAAAAAGCTTCTAAGTATATTAGCGAATATGTGTAGGATAGAACCATTTCTCCTGCTGATCGGAACACGCAAATGCTGAAAGACAGAGCTAATCAATCACGACAGCGTTCGACTGCTAGCACGCATGGCTCAGTGCTTGTTGCAGAGAGAGCTGCCGTTTCCCAAAAGCATCATAAGCACAAGCAGAATCTAAGAAACCATTGCCACATTATTACGTTAGCCTACATAACATTGTTACTATATACAGTATAACATTAATTCTGAAAAATGCATCACGGTTTCCACACAAATATGAAGCAGCAATAATAATCAGAAATGTTTCTCGAGCAGTAAATCAGCATATTAGAATTATTTTTTTGAAGGATCATGTGACACTGAAGACTTAGTAATGATGCTGAAAATACAGCTGCTCATCACAGACGCTCATTTTAAGACATTTTAAAATTATTAAAATAGAAAATATTTCTTTTAAATTGTAATAATATTTCAATACTGTTGCTTTTAACGTTTTTTTTTCTTTTTCAAATAAGTGCCAAAAAAAAACACTGTTGAGCCTGAGACTTACAAAAAAGTATTACAAAATCTTACGCCCCAACCTTTTTGTTTAATTAAATCTTTATTTTAACTTTGGCTAGTTTGTTGCAAGTACATTTATTTTAAACTGGTTGTTAAAAGTTCAAATGCATTGATGCAGCAAATGAATTGCTGTTAATAAATTTGTCAGAAAGAAATATGCTAAAGTTTCACCTTTAGGGGTACAACAGCCTGGCTGCCTTTTACACAAATCAACCATGGTTTTATTACAGTAACCACAGTTTACCACAGTATTTGTAGTAAAACTGCAGTAACCACAAATTTACCATGGTAATAATAATATAATACATTTTAGTACTTATGTAACACCTTGTTTATTTTTCATGAGGTACCCTCAAAGATGCACCTTTGTAATTGATCTATCCTTAAAGCATGCATACTTGTATGTTACTAATATGCTCTCTTTTAGGGGTATAGGTGCACCTTTGCGGTCACTGCTCCAGTAAAGGGCTAAAATGCAATTATAGCATATTTCATTTCTGACAGTGTAAACAAAAAAGGCCTATGAAATGTTAAAAAACATGGCTTTAAAATCTAATATTAAGTGAGGATAATTACTGATTATATTCTATTAATAACTTAAAAGATCAGTTTAGTTTAGAGGTATCGGTATCGGCAATACTGGGCTTGAAAATATCGGTATCGGATCGCAAATAAAATAAGAGGTATCGCCC
>JADLZN010002750.1:0-244536 GCA_018155175.1 Sinocyclocheilus anophthalmus | reverse complement strand
CTGGCCTCCCTCAAGAGGGTAGGGGACCTGCACGCATTTTCGGTCGACGATTCATGCCTAGAGTTTGGGCTGGCTGCCCCAGCCGGCTATGTGCCCAAGGTTCCCACTACTCCCTTCAGAGATCAGGTGGTGAGCCTGCAAGCACTGTCCTTGGAGGAGGCAGACCCAGCCCTAGTTTGCTCTGTCCCGTCCGAGCCTTAAAGTGCTACATTGACCGGACGCAAAGCTTCAAGACCTCAGACCAGCTCTTTATCTGTCACGAAGGCCGGCAGAAGGGGAATGCCGTCTCTAAGCAAGAGGATGGCCCACTGGATTGTGGATGTCATCACCCTGGCTTATCAGGCACAAGGTGTGCCCTTCCCGTTCGGGTTGCGAGCTCACTCAACTAGAAGTTTTGCATCCTCTTGGGCGCTGGCTCGTGGCACCTCACTGACAGATATCTGTAGGGCTTCGGGCTGGGCGACCCCTAACACATTCACTAGATTCTATAGCCTTCATGTGGAGCCAGTATCCTCCTGTGTTCTCACCTCAAACGGGTAGAGCACTGAGAGGCCCCGGCTTCGGGTTGGCTTGCTAAGACTGCTCCAGAGAGTCCATATCGTAGCCCCTTTCGAGCTCCTCCATCCCCTCAGCAGCCAGCCAGGCCCTCTCTCACTGAATCCTTGATAAACCGGTAGAGGGCTAGTGTTCCATATTTAAGACCTAAGTGGATCTCATATGTGTAAATTCCACTGTATAGCCTTGAGCCCGTGTTTCCCCGCCAGACTTCTGCATTTCCAAGAGGGTTACAATCACCTTTAATCTTCCATATGCACCTAAACGGAGGTCATATGTGTAAGAGCTTCCGAAAACTCCTTCGGGAAGGATAGGGCTTCCGCAAAGTTCCTATTCCAAGTGGAATGGGTACGTTTTCCAATCTCACTGAGTGGGTAGTGCTATGATAACAGTGACTGGTCTTCTTGTTGCGAGCCCCGGCCTACAGCCCAAAGGGGCGCAGGTGGCTCACACAGGACACTGGAAGGGGCAGCATCCATGGCGCTTTGGTAGGATCCCAATTTGTCGGTCATCCGATGTGACGTCGGGAGTTACCGACTGAAAGGGAACGTCTCGGTTTACATATGGTAACCCTCGTTCCCTGAGTTAGGGAACGGAGACGTCACGTCCCGTCACCAACGTGATGTCGCCGTATCCTCCTTCAGGGAACGAGGGTTACCATACATAACCGAGACATTTTGACTAAAAGCAAATAATAATAATAATAATATTCGGCAGGGATCCCCACACCAATACAATTAGTGTGCCTCCTCTATTTTAAAACCCATGAGCCGCCACTGCATATTAGTACCTAAATGCTACATATTAGCACCTTTTGAAAGGTTGACAGATTTGTTACATTTTTTCTGAGGTCATTCATGAAAGATTCTGCATGGCATCTGCCTGTGGCAAATGCAGTACAATGCAATGCATTATAATGATTTCCTAATTTGGAATATCATCATATGTTCCATATGTGAACATTTACAAGAGAGAAATGCTGCGTCCCAATTCACCTACTTAAACTATGCCCTAAAAGTATGTGCTCTTTTTGTGAAGAAAAAGTACATAATTTTGAGCATGTAGCAGAACAGTAGGCAAGATTTGGGGCATACTACTTCGTCATAACTGCCTTTAACGGACCACTCTGTTGCTTAGTTACTTGTATCCTGTCACCATTTAAACTGCCCTGTCAATCATCTTGTCACGGTTAACATCATCCACATTTCGTGCAATTTAATTTCCTACCGTATTGGAGAGAAATGAAGAAACACATTGATCTACCAGTCATTGATCTTGCCGTGAACTCTCCTCATGTTTTCATAATGATGCATGCAAGTTAATGACCAAACGTATCATGTTGCAGATGAAATGTAACAGAATAAAATAAAATATTTTCTTCATCAGGGTAGATATTGATTATTTATCACTCAAACCGCTTTCTCTACCTGTCTGTTGGTCTCGCATATCCACCATGTTTGTAGTTTTTTAGCACTGTTTATTTTGAATTTATAGTTCTAATCGAATCATCATTGAACACGCAATGCATTGTGGGCAATATTTGCAGTTAGAGCATGCACGGATCTGCACTTCGAATTTCTACCAGAAATAGTAACCCATCCGGGTACCTTTGGAATACTCATTTCAACATACTACAATTTGTGACACACTAATTCCATTTTTGAATACTATTTAGGACAGATAGTACACTCTAAAAAATTATTCAAGGGACCTGTTTCCACAACTTAAATAAATGCATGGATGCAAGTTAAAAATTCTAATTTAATAATTTAATTGAAACTTTTAAGTTGCAAACATTATTTTGTTAAGTTCAGTTGACATAATAATGTTGCTCATTACATTAACCACCGCATACTTAACCATTGTGCATAATTTGAACTCAAATTTCTGCATTAATTTAATTTCTTTTGTAACGAATCAGCTCATGGGAAATATGAATAATTAATCATAACTAGTTATAATTAATTATGAATATTTAGATCCGCTGTAGATATTTAGCTGACCTCTCAGGGTCAACTGTCTTGTCAATTCTAAGAACGTTAATTTCCTGGTTAAAGGAAATAACTTCCTTACTGTACAATTCTACAAAAGCTTGTAGCATAAATCTGCATGATTAAGTGACTCCAGTTATGAGCAAACAATGAACCACGTCAAGTGTGATTCAAGTAAGGTTTTATTAACTACATAAACACTTAAACTAGTCTAACATACTACATAAACACTTAAACTAGTCTAACATACTACATAAACACATAAACTGGTCTAACATACACATACACACACACACACACACAGTTTGTATAGGAAAGGGTTAAAAGCTTAACGCAGTAAAGAGAAGAGAAATAAGAATATGAAGTTATAGAACCATTTGCATATTCACAGATTTTGCTTCACCTGAGGGAAACGTCAGTTCAAACTTTAGTTCAAACACACCTTGGTAAAAAAATGCAACTGATACCTAATGTATCAATTAATAAAACAAACTTTGATACTTGCACGTCTTGTCTGTCTGAAAGAGATTCCTGACGCAATCTTAAGGTTTCCAGTTGATCTTTGCTGAATTTGGGTCGATGAAAAGAACAAGTTTTGAGTCAGAGAATCTTGGTGAATGGAAAGGTCTAGGCCGAAGCCTGGCACAAGCTTAGGGTTTCCGGGTGCGTTTTTCTCACATCCTCTCAGAATTAAAACAAACCACCGACTGGGTGGGTCACATGGAGTGTGGTCTTTTAAAGTCTGCAGAGATTCACGCCTCTCAAGATGGGCTTGTCCAATGAGGAAGTCCGGAATCTAAAGTGGGAGTTCTGAGATACTGGGGCGTTTTTATGGCCCTTTGTCTGAAAGCATGGTAATTTGCAT
Source organism: Sinocyclocheilus anophthalmus (assembly GCA_018155175.1). Classification (NCBI taxonomy): domain Eukaryota; kingdom Metazoa; phylum Chordata; class Actinopteri; order Cypriniformes; family Cyprinidae; genus Sinocyclocheilus; species Sinocyclocheilus anophthalmus. Next base: position 241,125 of record JADLZN010002750.1, on the reverse strand, counting down.
ATGAAACTGGGATAAAAATTATAGAGACGTTTTCTTATAACCTATTGTTGCGTAGATATAAACATACAATATACACTCTCAATTAGATCATCCGAATACTAATTCATAGATACTAAACGTGGTAGGGTTATATATACTGTATGTAAGCTGACAGGAGTGAGTATTTCGATCATAAGCCTGCATAAAACAGTATACACTCTCAAAGACCAAATACACGATGACAATAATATACACAATGACCTAAAGGATACACTGTTCATTCAAAGAAAGGTTTCCCTATTAATTAATTAGAGAAGAGTCCATTTCTACTGTGCATTGTGTCTCCTCTTGCTCTGGAAAATGCAGTGTGCGTCTATGCTCACATTCCTTTAGATCGTAAATGTGTCAGTGTCAGTGTTGCTATGGAACCAGGGACCTGTTCGGCTTCCTGGGGTGTTACAGAGTATTTGTTAAATCTAGCTAACAAAATATATATTGTGTGTTTGAGTGGTCCAGACGCTACACTTTAAGAATTAAGTTGTAGTAACTCAATAAAATTGTCTTGTTTTCATTTTCATTTTGGAAATTGGTTAGTGGATTTCTAGTTCCCAGCATGCTTTACATAGGACTGGATAAGAAGAGTAAAAGTTGAAATTAAGTGTTATTTTATCAAGGGTTAAGCAAACAATAGCTATATACAGTGGGTACGGAAAGTATTCAGACCCCCTTAAATTTTTCACTCTTTGTTATTTTGCAGCCATTTGCTAAAATCATTTAAGTTAATTTTTTTCCTCAATGTACACACAGCACCCCATATTGACAGAAAAAACACAGAATTGTTGACATTTTTTTAGATTTATTAAAAAAGAAAAACTGATATCACATGGTCCTAAGTATTTCCGACCCTTGCTGTGACACTCATATATTTAACTCAGTGCTGTCCATTTCTTCTGATCATCCTTGAGATGGTTTACACCTTCATTTGAGTCCAGCTGTGTTTTGATTATACTGATTGGACTTGATTATGAAAGCCACACACCTGTCTATATAAGACCTTACAGCTCACAGTGCATGTCAGAGCAAATGAGAATCATGAGGTCATGAGTCAAAGGAACTGCCTGAAGAGCTCAGAGACAGAATTGTGGTAAAAAAGGGCACAGTTCTGGCCAAGGTTACAAAAAAATTTCTGCTGCACTTTCCTAAGAGCACAGTGGCCTCCATACTCCTTAAATGGAAGACATTTGGGACGACCAGAAACCTTCCTAGAGCTGGCCATCCGGCCAAACTGAGCTATCGGGGGAGAAGAGCCTTGGTGATAGAGGTAAAGAAGAACCCAAAGATCACTGTGGCTCCAGAGATGCAGTCGGGAGATGGGAGAAAGTTGTAGAAAGTCAACCATCACTGCAGCCCTCCACCAGTCGGGGCTTTATGGCAGAGTGGCCCGACGGAAGCCTCTCCTCAGTGCAAGACACATGAAAGCCCACATGGAGTTTGCTAAAAAAAAAACACCTGAAGGACTCCAAGACTGTGAGAAATAAGATTCTCTGGTCTGATGAGACCAAGATAGAATTTTTTTGGCCTTAATTCTAAGCGGTATGTTGTGGAGAAAACCAGGCACTGCTCATTACCTGTCCAATACAGTCCCAACCGTGAAGCATGGTGGTGGCAGCATCATGCTGTGGTGTTTTTCAGCTGCAGGGACAGGACGATTGGTTGCAATCGAGGGAAAGATGAATCGGCCAAGTACAGGGATATCCTGGACGAAAACCTTCTCCAGAGTGCTCAGGACCTCAGACTGGGCCGAAGGTTTACCTTCCAACAAGACAATGACCCTAAGCACACAGCTAAAATAACGAAGGAGTGGCTTCACAACAATTCTGTGACTGTTCTTGAATGGCCCAGCCAGAGCCCTGACTAAACCCAATTGAGCTCCGGAGAGACCTAAAAATGGCTGTCCACCACGTTTACCATCCAACCTGACAGAACTGGAGAGGATCTGCAAGGAGGAATGGCAGAGGATCCCCAAATCCAGGTGTGAAAAACTTGTTGCTTCTTTCCCAAAAAGACTCATGGCTGTATTAGATCAAAAGGGTGCTTCTACTAAATACTGAGCAAAGGGTATGAATACTTAGGACCTTGTGATATTTCAGTTTTTCTTTTTTAATAAATCTGCAAAAATGTCAACAATTCTGTGTTTTTCTGTCAACATGGGGTGCTGTGTGTACATTAATGAGGAAAAAATTTTTACTTAAATGATTTTAGTAAATGGCTGCAATATAACAAAGAGTGAAAAATTTAAGGGGGCCTGAATACTTTCCGTACCCACTGTATATATTTGCCTGACCCCATTACACAGCCATACCTGTCACACCCAGTTTAAGAGCAGTTTTTTTTTCTTGTAATGAGGAGTATAATGTATTATTTATCTGATGAGAACATTAAGGATCCTGTCCATGTTTGCATTTGTTGATTCGTCTACATTTAATTAGAAATTCTTTCCTTGAAGCTTGGTTGACAGTTCTGTTTTTATACTGCGCAGCACTGCCATGTCTGCAGAGGTAAGAGGCGTGTGCATTTGATATTGATAATTTGGAAAGTGCAAACCAATCGTTAGCAACCGTCTTGATTAGCTCCACTAGTGGCTGTGACAGAATGAGCGGCAGGTCTTGTTCAGCTAAGAACGCGCATATACACATTTTGTGGTCACATACACGGTCAGCTATAGACGCCCGTACCTCGATTGTGGTAGATGATGCACCAGACAGGGAGGAGGTATGCTTAAGAGAAGGAACGGCAGCTGTGTGTGCGTCTTCTGATTGATGGCGCAGAAACACTTTTTTGCCGTTACTGCCGTACTGAAGTTTTTTATGGCATACTACACACTAGGGTGACCATATTTTAGTTTTCCAAAAAGAGGACAGTGGGGGGGGGGGGCGCTGGGGTGTGGTTGGTTGGTGGTTAAAGTAGTTGAATGACTATATTCCAAATATCAAAACTCAAAATATGTAATTTCCACACCTAAAATATATATTTTACGGCCACTGTTATGCATATTGATCATAAACTCAGCTAAAAAGCTTCCTACCAGTGGCCCACCTTCACAAAACTTAACCTCTAGCACAGTTTTACCATAGGTAGAATGCAAAATGTTTCAATACAAGCATTTCAGTCAAATGTAATTTATGCAACATTTCAAACCTTTACCCCACGGGGGAAAATCAACCCATGGGAACAGTTTAAAAGTAGCCCAATTCCATGAAAAAAAAAAAAGTGAACTTGACAACCTTGCATCCAACACGAGCTGCAGGAGTCAGATTTCACTGATCACAGGTTGAGAGGAGAGATGGCTGACATGATCATTGTTTGAAAGGAACTGTATTGCACCAATTACTATTACGGTGCCAACCATCTCAGAGGGTCGATTACCACAGTGGATGTCCAATGACCATGAGAGAAATGATGAGCAGTCAGTTGTACTAATTTACTCTTTAAGATGTTGAATAGCAATAATCAGATGCACTGTGTACATATTCACCATCAAAGAAATCACAACAATGCAAAGAAAACATACCTATAAAGAGAGTAGGCCTGCGCAAAATAATAAACAGAAATAAAGGAATTATTTCGACAGATGCCAGCTGGTTTCACAATTCGCAAGACAGACATTTAGATGGGCTCAGGCCACCCCCGCCCATGCCTGGAGCCGACCCTGGCACACATTATTTTAACATTTTGTTTTATTATTTCACACACAGTATTTTAACTTATGCGTTGCAATCCATGCTCATTTTCTCTTGTCATTGTTTATGCAAGGCATAGAGCGCCAGTTACGGACAGATTTGCTGGTACACAAAACAAGTACTTTACAGGAATTCCTCAAGCTTATTGCTGTTACTGTGGCAGCCAACAAAAGCTTAACCCTGCGCACATTTATATATATATATATATAGTTACATTTGCGTTACACAAACGTCTCTAGGTTACATATGTAACCATGGTTCCCCGAGGGAACGAGACGCTGCGTCGAGTCAAATCAGCCCAATGGAGTAGCGAGACGTCACGGACGGGGTGACGTAAGCACCAGAAAGTATAAAAGCGCATCTGGCAGAGCGCAAATCAGCTTCGATGAAGTAGCGCCTGCAGAGATGCAGGGAGTATGGCAAAGAGACGACGCGTCTCGTTCCCTCGGGGAACCATGATTACATACGTAACCTAGAGACATTCCCCATCAGGAACTCGAGCTGCGTCGAGATTCGCTTTGGGAACGAGAATACCCACTGCGCCATACTACCAAGTCCCTGCCTGTGTGTGTATCTTATGAGCACATCACGAAGAGAGAACTTTGGAACCTGGGGTAGATGCCAGGTCTATGTTGTAAAAGCGGACAAAAGTTTGCGGAGAGGACCAGCCAGCCGCAGCACAGATGTCCTGTAAGGCCACATCCAAGTTGAAAGCCTTGGAGGCCGCCATAATCCCAGTCGAGTACGCTCTGACCCCCATAGGAGATGGGAGACCAGAGGACTCATAGGCCAGCGAAATGGTCTCAACCACCCACCTACTTAGAGTCTGCTTGGTCACCAAACTTCCTTTCTTAGGCAGACCAAAGCAATCAAACAGCTGATCTGCCTTACGCCACAGTGCAGCACTGTGTGCGTAAGCATCCAGTGCTCGAACTTGACAGCAGATTAAGCCTTTCTTGGCCTACATCCTGGTACGGAGGAGGACAGAATGCCTAAAGTACTATGGGCCCTGGCGAAGAAGCAGGCACCTTAGGGACATACCCGACCCTCGGGTAAAGGAATGCCCTAACCATGCCTGGAGCAAATTCCAGGCCCGAAACAGAAAGTGCCTGAAGATCCCCGATACTTTTAAGTGAGGAAATAGCGAGGAGAAAAATAGACTTGAGCGTGAGAAACTTGACTGGAACTTCTTCTATGCGTTCAAAGGGGGCATTGCATAAGCCCATGTGTGTGGTTCCGAACCTGGCCGCAGTCGGCCCGCTGTGAGGCACAGAATCAAAGATGACCAATATTATACAACTTCTGTTGGAGGTAACTACACTCAAAAGGCCTTTAGAAGTTTTACATCACAGTATTTATGAGAGTATATGAACCCCAGTTCTAATGTCTAGTGTAAAAATATTGCTTTTCTAGGAGCTGAATGATTTCAGAGGGAAGTGCAGCATGCTTTTTCACTATGACATGATCAGCATACCGCTGGTCTACACACAGGTCAGATACATGCTTAAGACAAGACAGACTGAATGCGTTTTATGGTGAATATGAACATGATATTCTTGTCAATCTCAGGTTGTGACTTTGGCGGTGTACAGTTTCTTCCTGGTGTGTCTGATTGGTCGTCAGTTTCTGGACCCGGGTCAGGGTTATCCGGGTCACGACCTTGACCTTTACGTCCCCATCTTTACTCTTCTGCAATTCTTTTTCTATGCTGGCTGGTTGAAGGTCAGGAATCAGGGATACTTTGATTTAAATATTAATTAGATGCATCTTCATATATGATCCTGTCCAATAACGTATCATTCCCTGACTAATTTGATCAATATTAGCCATTTCTTCAGTCATTAATGTCTGTTTGTGTCATTATTTGTCAGGTGGCAGAGCAGCTTATAAATCCATTTGGTGAGGATGATGATGACTTTGAGACCAACTGGTTGATTGATAGAAACTTCCAGGTTCTATTTACTGTTTACAGTATATCAAATCAATTCTAATTGTCTTTCACTGTCAAGAAGCACACACTGGTTTGTTCGTTCACACCGAGTCGTTCCCTATGCTCGTGTGTTTGAAAGGTGTCTATGATGGCGGTGGATGAGATGTATGGAGATTTGCCCATGATGGAGAGAGATCGTTACTGGAATGATTCGAATCCTCGTCCGCCGTACACAGCCGCTACGCTCTTCGTGCTGCGCAAACCCTCTTTCCAAGGCTCCACCTTCGACATGGCGTCAGTGCTCACCAAACACAAATACACTGATCTTTTCAGACCAGACACTTTATCTCAACTGTAGATACTACTAGTCAAAAGTTTTTGAACGGTGAGATTTGTAATGTTTTTTAAAGAATCTCTTCTGCTCACAAAGCCTGCATTTATTTGATCCAAAATACAGCAAAATATTGTGAAATATTTTTACTATTTAAAATAACTGCTTTCTATTTGAATATATTTTAAAATGTAATATATTCCTGTGATGTAAAGCTGAATTTTCAGCATCATTACTCCAGTCTTCAGTGTCACGTGATCCTTTAGGAATCTAGATTTTTACATTTTTATTATTATCATCAATATTTAAAACAGTTGAGCACATTTTTTTCAGGATTCTTTGATGAATAAAAAGATCCAAAGATCAGCATTTATCTGAAAAAAAAAAAATTGCAACATACCCTATTCCATTCAAAAGCTTGGAGTCAATATTTTATATTAGCTCTTTTGGGAAAGAAATTATAGAAAGTAATAATTTAGTTACAAGGATGAATTTACATTGATCAAAAATTGAGATAAAGACATTGAATGTTACAGAAGAATTTCGATTTATAATAAAATGCTCTTCTGATTTCAGTTTTGATAATCACATAATAAATTACTTTTAAACTATATTCAAATAGAAAAGCAGTTATTTTAAATGGTTCAAAAATTTCAACAATATTACTGCCTTTGCTGTATTTGAATTAATAAATGCAGATCTGGTGTAATTCGTTAAACATTAAAAATATTACTGTTCAAAAACTTGGACTGGTAGTGACATATAGAAATAAAGGAAAAAATTTGTTTAAAAACATGTAGATGTGGGAAAAACTGTATTTTGCGATAAATTTTTTGGCTGACTACACTATAGTCCAATATATATATATATTAATATATATATATATATAATATATATATATATATATATATATAATTTTTTTATTGATACTTTATCAGATGTTAAATTGATCACAGTGACAGTAAAGACTTATACATGGTACAAAAAGGCTTCTTTTTTAATAATGCTGTTCTTTTGAAAATTTAACAGTCATCTAGGAATATCCATCTAGAAAAAAAATATTATTAAATATCTTTAAATTCATTATATATATATACGATAATATTATATTTATATAATAAACAGATTCCACCAAATAGGGTTATTTTTACATATTCTGTTTTTATTAAAATTTTTTATCAAATAAATGCATCCTCAGTGACAGAGTATTTTCGAAGATCTGTAGTGTATTTCTTTGAAACAATATTAATGTTCTGAAATTATGAAAAATAAATATCCTTTTTGGGGGGACATTTCAAATCCCTAGAATTCCCAAAGAGGACATGCCACCTTCAGCCCTCTGGAGCGAGAGGAGATTGCTGAAAACCTGGAGGAATCTGTGACACGGAATCAGAACCTCGCCCTCTTTAACCGGCTCCTGGGCTCCGCCCCCTCTCCCACAGGCTTCATGGGCGGAGCCTTACGGCGCACCTCCGCCCAGCTGCAGCGGTTGACGCGCTCCGTCAGCCCGGACCTGTCCTTCTCCGACGCGTGGGATGAGGAAGAGAAGGAGCGTGGGCGAAGAGGAGCACGGGAACGGCCGGATCCACGCTGGACACCACCCAGAGCACCATCTGCAGCTGTGGAGGACTCATCAGCACCTGTCCTCCGCTGTCCGGTGTGGAGTTCCACACGCAAGGTGAGACAGATGGAAGAGGTGAAGAGAAAGATGAGAAGCTGATGGAAAAAGAGTCACAAGTGCCAAAAATCCCACCACCCATAGCACGGACATCTGCGGGGAGGACGAGTCCTCTTGCTCTGGGATGAGTCGAGTCTCATTTCTGTACCTCAAACGCCACCAACTGCTCTATACCTGACTTCTTCTCTTTTCAGCCTATCAGTGACCCGGCAAAGGTCATGACCCCAAAACCACAACCGACCAACAGCAAAGCAGAAACGGTGTCTTTACTGACTGTCCCATCGCTTGAAGTCTCCACATTCCCACAGAATTCAGAAAGAAAGCAGATGCTGGCAGATTCACAGTTGCTGCCCTCTAATGGTCAAACTCAATGTCAGTGTGTAGGTTTAGGGTCAGAGGTCACAGGGTCAGGAAGTAAGGTCAAACAGTGACCAAATACACCTTTCCCCACGTTTATATTCATTTATATTAATACATTCGATCAAAAAGTGTGGATGCTCTTGTCTGAAGATTATTTGACCTTTTAAACTGTATTTTTAGACTTAATCATGTGACAGAACAATGATAATCAGCACTGAAATCGATCTAGTTTTTCTAGTTTCTTGAAAATAAATTGAGTGCATGTCTAGATAAAATAGCAACATGTGACAAAAGGAAATCTCATTTGAATATATATACAGTAACAATAATTTAAATAATAAATATGACACAGGCAATGCTCTTATGAATATGAATAATAGCGTTCAGATGATTATTAGGTTTGATAGTGATCCAAACTGTAAGGATGGAAATGATCCTCCTGTGGGCAGTATTGCAGCATTGTAAGGCTTCTGGTGCTTTTTGATCCATAAGTGCAATATAAAAAAAGAAACCACATATTAATAAACAAATAAAGCTAGGCAGTTATTCTTCATATTATATAGTTTACAACGGAATGAAGTTTGTAGTCTTACAACAGGAATAGAAAGAACTCTGATTAATATCATTTAATAAAAGTTTTAATTCAGTTTTCAATTATTCCACAACAGGATTTGCTTACAGAAATGTTTCATGACCTCATTATCAAGGTTATTAATCATTGTTATTAAATCATCATATTGTGCCGTCAGAAAGTCAAGTTATTAAAAAAAGAAGCATCAGTTTTATTGAAGGAAATGAGGAGCCACTATGCACATATTTTTTTAAATATTTGTTAGACACTGAAAAATGAAACTGTTATATTTCTCTAGATAATCGTAAATTATATTGTTATTAATAAAAAAAAAAAAAGCAATGTTCTTCTTGATATATATTTTCTTTGTTTTCACACCACGTTTCATAGACAAATCTGAATACTTTCTGAAGGCAAATGCAATAACAAATCATAAAGAACTTTCATAGATTGAGAAAAAAACTAATCAGTAGTCGTTTATCACAGATTATTTTCAAAAAGGTCTGGGAAATCAGGTAAGCGTCTCAAGCATCGGTAGACTTTCAGCGAACCGAACAAGGCAACAATCTGGAAAACAGGGTTGAAATTGCATTATAAATACACGTCGTAATGAAGTGATTATTATTTTGAGTATGATGCCTTCAGGGAAATGATACTGCAGTAACTGAATCAATAATGCTCTCTCAAAACACCATGACATCCATCATTCATGATTGGGATTACTAAACTATACAAGATGCATGATTAAAAACAACATTTCTGTCTTTCTAATTGTTAAAAGTTTGGGTATTTCAAGGGTCACATATTAGTTACCTGTAGAATGCCGATCAGAAATAACAAAGCTCCAGATATGGGTATATTTTCATCAAGCAGCACATGAAAGCAGCCCTTAATCTTCTATAACAGGAATTAAAGAGCTTCATGAAAATATGTATTCATCATCTTTTTGCTGTATTTTTGGCACAATGAGGCAGTACCTTGTCCACAGCTTCTTGTTTTCCACATGTTGAATTTGAATCTTTACTGCAGCATTGTTTGGGATATTCTGAGTTACTCTTTACAAAAATTGAATTTGTGAAGTCATCATAGCCTTTGTATCCACAGCAATCCAGCTAAAATTCATAAAAATGAAAACTGTAATATTTATTAGATCGAACTCAGCTGACATGCATGAGGGCTAGTCTTACCTTGGTCATAGTTTCATTCCATATGCTAGTGACTGTGTGTTCTTGGCCATATTGATTCTGAAGACTTTTAACGAATAAGCTGCTAAATGCATTTTCTTTCTGTTGACCAGAAAAGGAAGGTTGGTTGGCCAAGGGTACATTTCTGGTTCATAACTGAAATCTTTCACAAAAAAATGTGACATTTTAATGTTTGTCCTCTTGATTTGATCAAAAAGTGTCACAGTGTCAAAAAAACAACAACAACTAGAAATGTTATTAAAATAACTTGTAATTTAAAATTATTTTTAATTAATAAAGCAGGAAACTTGTTATATTTTGATAAAATATTTGAATATCTGTAATAAACCATGCCTCCTGTGTAATGTCATCCATTAAAAAATATAAAAATATAATTTTTAAATTAAATGTGTGTGTGTGTGTACATATATAATTATGAGGGGCCGTACAAGCCATAATTCATTCTGGCACTCTCACACACTTACATTCTCCTTACACATACATACATTTCTACCTTTTTTTTGGTATCCATTACTTCCTGTTTAAGCAGGAAGTCACTCTTAGACCAGGAAATACATGTGCAAGACATGTGCTGCGTCTCAATGTGCCTACTTATACACGCCCTTAAAGTATGTACTCTTTTGGTGAAGAAAAAGTACACACTTTTGAGTGTGTAGTAGAAGAGTAGGCAGTTCACACAACTGCGTCTTTAACGGACGCTCTGTTGCATAATTACAGCATCCTGTCACTGTAAACTGGCCTGTCAATCATCTTGTCACAGTTAACATCCTAGCACATTGATCTGCCAGTCTTTCATGCGAGGACTCTGCTCATATTTTATGCATAATGATGCATTTAAAAGTTAACGACCAAATGGATGTTTATAAAAGTTTACATTGCTGTTGCAGATGAAATATAACACAGATAACATCAAATAAATATTTTTTACCAGGTTAAATGTTGAATAGTACTAACTATTCTAAGCCTCTCAAAATTTTCACAGGCCTTGCCACAATCAATAATTAAAACTTATTGTTTTCATTGTTGACTGTAACATTGTATTATAATAAATGATAACCATTTTGCACAAATAGGTACAATAGTTCAAAGATAAAACTGAAATGAGCCATGCTTTTTCAGGTTTTTCAGATAGGTCCAGTTAAGGATGCACTGATCAGGATTTTTCATGACCGATTCCAATTGCCGATTTAACAATCAAATGAGCCGATACCATGAAGCGTTGCCAATTTATTATTTTTATTACTTTTATATTTATTTACATTTAGTAAATGTTTATTGTGCGCGGTTACTGGCCAAACTAACCTTTAAACAAAACAAACAAATTAATATATGCAACATGAAGCAAATGCAAAAAACAAAAACATCAGACGGGCTGAATTAATATTTTATTATTACTCTTTATTATTATTAGTGTGTTTATTAGCTTAATTATATGTATGTCTGCACTATGACTGTAGGCTACTTTCTGTACTGGAAGCTCCTGACACCAAGCCGAATTCCTTGTGTGTGTAAACACACAAAGCTCTTTCTGATTCTGATTCTAAATGTAAATTCAATCTCTGACAGCAGGTGGCGCTTATAGAACAGTAGCAATATAGCGTTTCCTGTGTTATTGCTGTAGGCAGCGCTGCACTTATTAACACCCCTTTAATATGTATTTAACGAAGGAAAAAAGAAAATGCCACCGAAACTTTTCTGAAGACAGTCAGTTCTCCTCAGAAATACATCCATATTAACCCCCACCCTAATTTCATAAGTATGGTTTTCTCCAGTATTGCGAGCATCGCCAAACAATGAAGTTGTTCTGTTGGTACAGCCATTTCCTGCTTGCGCGACTACTCTCCCTTTGTCTTCAGTGCATCTGTCTTACAGATAATATATCATGATGATCACTACGTTTGTGTTACCGAATTGCTAACCTGGTCGTTTTTGATTACTGTCAGTTTAAATGCCGGCATTGCCAGATATTGAAAAACAAACTAAATAATCTAAAAATAAGTAAACCGCAATGAGTCCAAATCTTGAGCTATGGAAATAATATAAAGATATCGCTGTCCCTAACTTGCAACCTCCCACTTTATTCACTTCCTAAATAAATTAAGTGGGGGAAAAAATCCATAGACGCTTATAATACGTGTATCTGGCAACACTACTGAGGCTGAGCCTGCGTCCTCAATCACAACTCGCTCAAGGGACGAGGCCATGTAACCTTTTCACGATGATAATATTTAAAAACAACAACAACAAAAAACCCAATAGCTTGCTGAAATACTTCTGGGGCCGCCTCATCTACCACAGTCATGCTGATCAGGACCTGTCCCTGTGACCTGATCGCGCCTGACCTGCCTTCCGTTTCTACTATAGGGGAGACCGGGGCTGCGTTCCACTCCACTTTTAGAAAAGCACTCGCAAACTTCCCTCAGCACTTCCATCGGGGAAATCCCTGCTACCACTTTTAATTGTGTTCCACTTCTGTGAAGTGAACGAGGGAAGTTTATATGGACAGACCCGGCCTCGACCCCTTGATTTTGACCGAGGGAGAGTCAGCTTCATTTGCACACTTCAGGCCGCTCCATAGACCACAATGCAACACGATTGAGACGTCATCGCAGATCGCGTTTAATTTAAACAACTCTATAATATATAAATTATTTTTTTAACATTTATAACAGCCCAAACATACCTATGATACATATAGAATGCTGCACCAAGCAAATTCATACGTCTTGAGTTTAAAGTTCCAGAATATTTTTGTTAGTTTAAATTCATTTTTGTTCTTCAATAAAGTTCTTGCATAATCTGGAAAGTGTGGATATTGTTTCACCAAATTACCTCTTATTGTTACATCTATCCCCAGCTAGTGTTACAACAAGGTTGTAACAACGGAACTCTTTGTACTTGACATTAACTCACATAATCTGTAATTGTGTAGTACAAGTTCAAGTGAGTTTTATTTGTAGTAGACAAATGTGGCTACAATGTATCAAAGTTTGAGAAGTCTAGCATGAACAACCACTAAGTTACTGAACCTCAAACAAAAAGTGTTACTTACTATCATCCCCGGTCTCCCCTACTCTCTCTCACACATACATACATTATTCTCTTACATACACATATTTTCTATATATATATATGTATGTGAAAGGAGAATGTAAGTATGTGAAAGCAAAAAATGTATGCATGTGTAAGGAGAATGTAAGTATGTGAAAGCAAAAATATATGTATGTGAAAGGAGTGTGTGAAAGCAAAAATATATGTATGTGAAAGAAGTGTGTGAAAGCAAAAATATATGTATGTGAAAGAAGAAGTGTGTGAAAGCAAAAATACATGTATGTGAAAGAAGTGTGTGAAAGCAAAAATATATGTATGTGAAAGAAGTGTGTGAAAACAAAAATATATGTATGTGAAAGAAGAATGCAAGTGTGTGAAAGCAAAAATATATATATGTGAAAGGAGAATGTAAGTGCGTGAAAGCAAAAATATATGTATGTGAAAGAAGAAGTGTGAAAGCAAAAAAAAATATATGATGTGAAAGGAGTGTGTGAAAGCAAAAATATATGTATTTGAAAGGAGAATGTATGTGTGTGTGAGTACAAATGTATGTATGTGAAAGGGGAATGTAAGTGTGTGAAAGCAAAAATATATGTGTGAAAGAAGACGTGTGTGAAAGCAAAAATATATGTATGTGAAAGAAGAATGCAAGTGTGTGAAAGCAAAAATATATATATGTGAAAGGAGAATGTAAGTGCGTGAAAGCAAAAATATATGTATGTGAAAAAAGTGTGTGAAAGCAAAAATATATGTATTTGAAAGAAGAAGTGTGTGAAAGCAAAAATATATGTATGTGAAAGAAGAATGCAAGTGTGTGAAAGCAAAAATATATATATGTGAAAGGAGAATGTAAGTGCGTGAAAGCAAAAATATATGTATGTGAAAGAAGTGTGTGAAAGCAAAAATATATGTATGTGAAAGGAGTGTGTGAAAGCAAAAATATATGTATGTGTAAGGAGAATGTATGTGTGTGAAAGCAAAAATATATGTATGTGTAAGAAGAATGTAAGTGTGTGAAAGCCAAAATATATGTATGTGAAAGAAGTGGGTGAAAGCAAATATATGGGTGAAAAAGACGTCTGTGGAAAGCAAAAAATATGTATGTGAAAGAAGGAGTGTGTGAAAGCAAGAACTATATGTATGTGAAAGAAGACTGTGTGTGTTGAAAGCAAAAAATTATGTATGTGAAAAGACGTGTGTGTGAAAGCAAAATATATGTCTGTGAAAGAAGTGTGTTGAAGCCAACATATAGGTATGTGAAAGACGCGTGTGTGAAAGCAAAAACTCTATGTATGTGAAGACGTGTGTTGAAAGCAAAACTATAGGTTTGAAAGAAGGACGGGTGTGAAAGCAAGAATATATGTATGTGAAAGAATAATGTATGTGTGTGAAAGCAAAAATATATGTATGTGAAAGAAGTGTGAAAGCAAAAATATATGTATTTGAAAGGAGAATGTAAGTGTGTGAAAAGCAAAAATATATGTATGTGAAAGAAGAATGCAAGTGTGTGAAAGCAAAAATATATATATGTGAAAGGAGAATGTAAGTGCGTGAAAGCAAAAATATATGTATGTGAAAAAAGTGTGTGAAAGCAAAAATATATGTATGTGAAAGAAGTGTGAAAGCAAAAATATATGTATTTGAAAGAAGAAGTGTGTGAAAGCAAAAATATATGTATGTGAAAGAAGAAGTGTGTGAAAGCAAAAATATATGTATGTGAAAGAAGTGTGAAAGCAAAAATATATGTATGTGAAAGAAGTGTGTGAAAGCAAAAATATATGTATGTGAAAGAAGAAGTGTGAAAGCAAAAATATATGTATGTGAAAGAAGAAGTGTGTGAAAACAAAAATATATGTATGTGAAAGAAGTGTGTGAAAACAAAAATATATGTATGTGAAAGAAGAATGCAAGTGTGTGAAAGCAAAAATATATGTATTTGAAAGAAGAAGTGTGTGAAAGCAAAAATATATGTATGTGAAAGAAGAAGTGTGTGAAAGCAAAAATATATGTATGTGAAAGAAGTGTGTGAAAGCAAAAATATACGTATGTGAAAGAAGTGTGTGAAAGCAAAAATATATGTATGTGAAAAAAGTGTGTGAAAGCAAAAATATATGTATGTGAAAGAAGAAGTGTGTGAAAGCAAAAATATATGTATGTGAAAGAAGAAGTGTGTGAAAGCAAAAATATATGTATGTGAAAGAAGACGTGTGTGAACGCAAAAATATATGTATGTGAAAGAAGTGTGTGAAAGCAAAAATATATGTATGTGAAAAAAGTGTGTGAAAGCAAAAATATATGTATGTGAAAGAAGTGTGTGAAAGCAAAAATATATGTATGTGAAAGAAGAAGTGTGAAAGCAAAAATATATGTATGTGAAAGAAGAAGTGTGTGAAAGCAAAAATATATGTGTGAAAGAAGACGTGTGTGAAAGCAAAAATATATGTATGTGAAAGAAGACGTGTGTGAAAGCAAAAATATATGTATGTGAAAGAAGAAGTGTGTGAAAGCAAAAATATATGTATGTGAAAGAAGTGTGTGAAAGCAAAAATATATGTATGTGAAAGAAGACGTGTGTGAAAGCAAAAATATATGTATGTGAAAGAAGAATGCAAGTGTGTGAAAGCAAAAATATATATATGTGAAAGGAGAATGTAAGTGCGTGAAAGCAAAAATATATGTATGTGAAAAAAGTGTGTGAAAGCAAAAATATATGTACAGCATGTGAAAGGAGAATGTAAGTGTGTGAAAAGCAAAAATATATGTATGTGAAAGAAGTGTGTGAAAGCAAAAATATATGTATGTGAAAGAAGAAGTGTGAAAGCAAAAATATATGTATGTGAAAGAAGTGTGAAAGCAAAAATATATGTATGTGAAAGCAGTGTGTGAAAGCAAAAATATATGTATGTGAAAGAAGTGTGTGAAAGCAAAAATATATGTATGTGAAAAAAGTGTGTGAAAGCAAAAATATATGTATGTGAAAGAAGTGTGTGAAAGCAAAAATATATGTATGTGAAAGAAGTGTGAAAGCAAAAATATATGTATTTGAAAGAAGAAGTGTGTGAAAGCAAAAATATATGTATGTGAAAGAAGTGTGTGAAAGCAAAAATATACGTATGTGAAAGAAGTGTGTGAAAGCAAAAATATATGTATGTGAAAGAAGTGTGTGAAAGCAAAAATATATGTATGTGAAAGAAGTGTGTGAAAGCAAAAATATATGTATTTGAAAGAAGAAGTGTGTGAAAGCAAAAATATATGTATGTGAAAGAAGAAGTGTGTGAAAGCAAAAATATACGTATGTGAAAGAAGAAGTGTGTGAAAGCAAAAATATATGTATGTGAAAGAAGTGTGTGAAAGCAAAAATATACGTATGTGAAAGAAGAAGTGTGTGAAAACAAAAATATATGTATGTGAAAGAAGAATGCAAGTGTGTGAAAGCAAAAATATATATATGTGAAAGGAGAATGTAAGTGCGTGAAAGCAAAAATATATGTATGTGAAAGAAGTGTGTGAAAGCAAAAATATATGTATGTGAAAGAAGTGTGTGAAAGCAAAAATATATGTATGTGAAAGAAGTGTGAAAGCAAAAATATATGTATTTGAAAGAAGAAGTGTGTGAAAGCAAAAATACATGTATGTGAAAGAAGTGTGTGAAAGCAAAAATATACGTATGTGAAAGAAGAAGTGTGTGAAAACAAAAATATATGTATGTGAAAGAAGAAGTGTGTGAAAGCAAAAATATATGTATGTGAAAGAAGAAGTGTGTGAAAGCAAAAATATATGTATGTGAAAGAAGTGTGTGAAAGCAAAAATATATGTATGTGAAAGAAGAGTGAAAGCAAAAATATGTATGTGAAAGAAGTGTATGAAAGCAAAAATATATGTATGTGAAAGAAGTGTGTGAAAGCAAAAATATATGTATGTGAAAGAAGTGTGTGAAAGCAAAAATATACGTATGTGAAAGAAGAAGTGTGTGAAAGCAAAAATATATGTATGTGAAAGAAGAAGTGTGTGAAAGCAAAAATATATGTATGTGAAAGACGTGTGTGAAAGCAAAAATATATGTATGTGAAAGAAGAATGCAAGTGTGTGAAAGCAAAAATATATATATGTGAAAGGAGAATGTAAGTGTGTGAAAGCAAAAATATATGTATGTGAAAGAAGAAGTGTGTGAACGCAAAAATATATGTATGTGAAAGAAGAATGCAAGTGTGTGAAAGCAAAAATATATGTATGTGAAAGGAGAATGTAAGTGTGTGAAAAGCAAAAATATATGTATGTGAAAGGAGAATGTATGTGTGTGAGAGTAGAAATGTATGCATCTGAAAGGAGAATGCAAGTGTGTGAGAATTATGGCTTGTACGGCCCCTCATAATATATACAGTGGGTACGGAAAGTATTCAGACCCCCTTAAATTTTTCACTCTTTGTTATATTGCAGCCATTTGCTAAAATCATTTGTTAATTTTTTTTCCTCATTAATGTACACACAGCACCCCATATTGACAGAAAAACACAGAATTGTTGACATTTTTGCAGATTATTAAAAAAGAAAAACTGAAATAACACATGGTCCTAAGTATTCAGACCCTTTGCTGTGACACTCATATATTAACTCAGGTGCTTTCCATTTCTTCTAATCATCCTTGAGATGGTCCTACACCTTCATTTTAGTTCAGCTGTGTTTGATTATACTGATTGAACTTGATCAGGAAAGCCACACACCTGTCTATAAAAGACCTTACAGCTCACAGTGCATGTCAGAGCAAATGAGAATCATGAGGTCAAAGGAACTGCCTGAAGAGCTCAGAGACAGAATTGTGGCAAGGCACAGATCTGGCCAAGGTTACAAAAAAATTTCTGCTGCACTTAAGGTTCCTAAGAGCACAGTGGCCTCCATAATCCTTAAATGGAAACGTTTGGGACGACCAGAACCTTCCTAGAGCTGGCCGTCGGCCAAACTGAGCTATCGGGGGAGAAGAGCTTTGGTGAGAGAGGTAAAGAAGAAACCAAAGATCACTGTGGCTGAGCTCCAAAGATGCAGTCGGGAGATGGGAGAAAGTTGTAGAAATCACCATCACTGCGCCCTCCACCAGTCAGGGCTTTATGGTAGAGTGGCCCGATGGAAGCCTCTCCTCAGGGCAAGACACATGAAAGCCCGCATGGAGTTTGCTAAAAAAAACCTGAAGGACTCCAAGATGGTGAGAATTAAGATTCTCTGGTATGATGAGACCAAGATAGAACTTTTTGGCCTAAATTCTAAACGGTATGTGTGGAGAAAACCAGGCACTGCTATCACCTGTCCAATACAGTCCCAACAGTGAAACATGGTGGTGGAAGCAGCATCATGCTGTGGGGGTGTTTATAAGCTGCAGGGACAGGACGACTGGTTGAAATCGAGGGAAAGATAAATGCGGCCAAGTACAGGGATATCATGGACGAAAACCTTCTCCGGAGTGCTCAGGACCTCAGACTGGGCTTAAGGTTTACCTTCCAACAAGACAATTGCCCTAAGCACACAGCTAAAATAACGGAGTGGCTTCACAGAAACTCTGTGACTGTTCTTGAATGGCCCAACAGAGCACTGACTTAAACCCAATTGAGCATATCTGGAGAGACCTAAAAATAGCTGTCCACCAACGTTTACCATCAAAACCTGACAGAACTGGAGAGGATCTGCAAGGAGGAATGGCAGAGGATCCCAAAATCCAGGTGTGAAACACTTGGTGCATCTTTCCCAAAAAGACTCATGGCTGAATTAGATCAAAAAGGTGCTTCTACTAAATACTGAGCAAAAGGGTCTGAATACTTAGGACCATGTGTTATTTCAGTTTTTTTTTTTTAATAAAACTGCAAAAATGTCAACAATTCTTTGTTTTTCTGTCAAAATGGGGGTGCTGTGTGTACATTAATGATGGGAAAAAATTAACTTAAATGATTTTAGAAATGGCTGCAATATAACAAAGAGTGAAAAAAATAAGGGGGTCTGAATACTTTCCGTACACACTATACAACACACACATTAAAAAATCAATTAAAAAAGGGTATTATATACAGGATATTATTATATATTGATAATAGATAGATATATATATATATAAAATAGTTCTCCACATAACATTTTCCAGCTTTCAATGAAAATTAGATTACCACAGATTTTGGGAGGAGGGTAAACACTGCTAAGATGACCTGGAGGATGAAAAGGATAAGCACAATGACGAAGAACTGAAATGAAAGTGAAAAATAACAGACAAATTAAAACAGGGCAATATATTTGGCTTATACTTGTTTATGTCAAGATATTTGAAAACAGTTTGATANCAGTGATAATGAAGACGAGTAACGCTGCGCATTGTGGTGATTACTTTACAAATGAAAACATACAGTTAACAAAAATAAGACAAAAATAATATACAAAATGTTTTAATGCATCACACATAAAACACAGAATGCATTTATTTTTGCATTTAAAAATGTTATGCACATGACACTGAAAAAAAAGAAAAGAAATAAGAGCGCAACGTTCAAATGTGCCTGTCTAACATGTTTACATGTTCTGAGTGAACAGCCCATAACATTTAACAGAGCAAAAAGTCTATTAAGAATTTTTTTAATAAAAGAGAATTAACACGGCTAAACTGATGCACATTGTTAATTAATTTTTATCTGAATAAATGTAAACATCGACTAAATTTATGAAGGATATCTTCATCAAAAGACAAAACAATGACTAAAAAAAAAATCTGTAAAAATGAACACTGGTCTGAAATCCCTTTCTCAATCTCTTGCAGATTTTCTGTCAATCTACACTTTCCAAAAGCCCATAAATATAAATAACACACTGTCTCGCTCACCAAGGTTTAAAAGGTTTGAAATTGAACATGTCATGACATTTAGCTAACAAACGTCATGGCATTTACCTGGAAAGTTGTACCAGTGTTCCCATGCAGTTACACTAACGCTGACTTGCTTTGAATTAAAAACCATATGTTTTATCACAGGAATAACAAAAAGTGTTTTGTTACCTACCAGGAAATATTCTACAAGCAAAGCTCTTAATTACTCTGACAATGTTTTGAAAATATCACGTTTCAATGAGAAACTAAATGCTTGCTAATTTTGCAAACACCTCAGTAGAGGCAAAATTTTATGAATTTCCCTTTAATTATATCGATCACACTGAGTCACAGAGTTTCACATTTCAATTCATTCTAATATGTCATCTGATCCTAAACTCCAGTCCTGACTGTGACGGTGCACCCAGGTTGACTGGGGAGCAGAGCACATTGCTTCTGCTGGACTCCAGAGGTCTGGAGGTAAGAGATTTAAAAGCAAGTCTGAAGCCAAACATCTGAGAGCTTGACTGATTCGATATGCTTCCTGACGAAGTCAGTGAGGACTTTGTGTGTGTGTGTGTGTGTGCTGTGTGTGTGTGTGTGTGTTAAGGGATTGCACTAGCGGTATCAGTTCTCGGCTCATAGAAGATGAAACTAGGAATGTGGCTAATAGGTATGAATGTAACCTCAAATTTAATTTTAATTGAATAGTGCATTCAAAAATAAAAAATTCTGAAAATTTGCTGGCATTTAAGAAGAATTGAGATGTAGATAAGTTTGTTCGAACAGGGGGGGGGGGGGGTTATTTGGAGGAATTTAGCATTACAACAATTGCCCAATGAATCCTCTGCAGTGAATGGGGTGCCGTCAGAATGAGAGTCCAAACAGCAAATAAAAACATCACAATAATCCACAAAAAAATCCACACCACTCCAGTCCATCAATTAACATATTATGTTCTGAATGGCCCAGCCAGAGCCCGACTTAAACCCAATGGCATCTATGGAGAGGAGACCCTAAAAGGCTCTGTCCACCAACGTTTACCATCCAACCTGAAGAACTGGAGAGGATCTGCAGGAGGAATGGCAGAGGATCCCCAAAAAAAATCCAGGTGTGAAAAACTTGTTGAATCTTTCCCAAAAAGACTCATGGCTGTATTAGATCAAAAGGGTGCTTCTACTAACTACTGAGCAAAGGGTATGAATACTTCGGACCATGTGATATTTCAGTTTTTCTTTTTTAATAAATTGCAAAAATGTCAACAATTCTGTGTTTTTCTGCCAATATGGGGTGCTGTGTGTACATTAACTTACATGAGGAAAAAAAATTAACTTAAATGAATTTAGCAAATGGCTGCAATATAAAAAGAGTGAAACATTTAGGGGGTCGCATACTTTCGTACCACTGTACATACACACACAAACACTAAAAAATATCAATTAATAAATAGTTCTCCACATAACATTTTCCAGCTTTCAATGAAAATTAGATTACCACAGATTTTGGGAGGAGGGTAAACACTGCTAAGATGACCTGGAGGATGA
Source organism: Sinocyclocheilus anophthalmus (assembly GCA_018155175.1). NCBI lineage: Eukaryota > Metazoa > Chordata > Actinopteri > Cypriniformes > Cyprinidae > Sinocyclocheilus > Sinocyclocheilus anophthalmus. The sequence goes on along the minus strand of JADLZN010002750.1, from coordinate 219,904 downwards.
AAAGGATAAGCACAATGACGAAGAACTGAAATGAAAGTGAAAAATAACAGACAAATTAAAACAGGGCAATATATTTGGCTTATACTTGTTTATGTCAAGATATTTGAAAACAGTTTGATATCTGACACTTACGACCAAGAGCATCCAGCTTTTTTTCTTCAAAGTGCCACAAAAGCCAATCAAGCCCATCAGAGCGAAGATGCAGCCCAGAGCAATCTGCATCGGGGCCCCCATCGACAGGATCGTGATGAGTGTAGTACCATTGACGGTTTTGAACACTTCAGATGTTTTTTGGCTTATTTGTGACCATAGACCGAATCCTGCAGTCGCGCCCCCACTCAACTACAGTGTGTGAAAGAGAAAATGTGAATCGTTTATTTGTTTCTGGGCTACTCACTCATTATATACCAAATTACATTGACTTACAGTGAGGAAACTGTAGAAGGTGGCCACCAGCTTTAAACATCTTGTCACCTTCATGTTGTTGTTGTTGTTTGTCTGTGGTAAAGAGAGACGTCAGTTAAAACCAGAAAAGTGTGTCAAGACAAACTTTGTATGTTGAATTAAAGCTGATTCTGTCATCATTTACTAACTAAGTTGTTCCAAACCTGTATGAATTTCTTTCTTTTGTTGAACACAAAAGTTGAAAAATGTTGGTATCCAAACAGTTGATGGCATTGACTTACATTTTTTTATGCTATAGAATTCAATGGCTATACCATCAACTGTTTGGTTTGCGATATTTTTCAAAATATCTTTTGAGGGTAAGTAAATGATGACAGAATTTTCATTTTTGAGTGAATTATCCCTTTAAAATATTCCCACCACTAAAAAAACAATGTCATGTGGGTCAGACACAGAGGCGGAAAAAGTACACAACTTCATTACTTGAGTGAAAGTACAGATACTACAGGTCAAACACTACTCTACTACAAGTAAAAGTTGTAAAGACAGGTTTTTACTTAATTTAAAGTATGAAAGTACATGCTTTTAAAAGTACTTAAGTATCAAAAGTAAAAAGTTTTATGTGTCACATTGTTGTACTTACAATACCTTTTGCCACTAATGCAACCTACTTAATACACTGATTAGCTTGTATTATCTTTGGAATTAAGAGCTTTTATGTTACCAAACCTATAGAAATGGAACAACTGAATGAAGATGATCATTTTAATTTTTTTATTTAACACTACAGCTACAATGAACTCATTTGAATACTTATTTAAAAGTTACAAAGTTATTTTTCAAAGAGATATTGAAGGCTATGATATTGTTCATTTTAGGCAAACAAAGCAAACATTGAAAAGAAAACAAGTCTTTAGTATTTTCAGAAAACTTGAACATACTCTCTCAGTATGGCCATGGGTGTGCACGTTGCACCAAAGAAGTCTTTTTGCTGATTTTAATGCACCACATGCTTCTTTTAATGCACCACATCAGCTTAGGCATACATACATATACATATACATATAGTAATCTTACCGTGAATTGAAAGGAAAAAAAAAAAACAAACCAAAAAAAACATTGACCAGAAGCTAGACTAGGTGGGTATGTGTTGGGTATGTGGATATACATTGTATTATTACCCGATTGTTATTACATTATTATTATGATCATTACTTTTATAATATTTGAATTACGGTTGCAGTATCACACGGTATTATTATCATCACCATCTTTAGTATTATTATTATTATGCATGCTAGTACTACTTGAATACTTACTATATTATGTCAGAGGGTCATCACGTTTATTTCGTGCGTTATTATCATTGCTGTTTTTTTTTGTGTTCACCGTATGTTGAATGTTTGACTCTTAATAAAAAATTTTTTTTTAAAAGCAGCTTTTGTGATTTTGCTATCAAATGATTCAGTGTCATAAATGCTCAGGAAATCAGTGAAACTTCACATTCGCTACCGGGTTGGGTATTGTTTGAATTTTATCCATTTATCCATTCCGATTCTGCTTCTGCTTATTGATTTCAATTCTTATCGATTCCCAATTTAGATTCCAAAGTTGTAAAAAAGTGAAGTAAAACATTTTGACCTGTGTGATCATTTAACCTACTTATTGATCATTTGTTTGCAAAAAATATATGTATTTATGTGCAGTGTTTTGACAATAAAATAATGTTCAGATTTATATACTTCCTTGACCAGTTTTTAGCAGCAATTTACCAGTAGGCCTGAGTAGTAAGGTTTATTATATATGGTAATAGCAGCCATTTTTGACGGATATATTAGCCTACCATTTGTATTGCCATAGTTTAACTACAAATATTAATCTATAGTTACTATAATGAAACTCTTTTAAATTTGCGGTTACTGTAGTTTTACTACAAATAGCATAATTGCATAGCATAAAAAAATACGCTAAAATGCATGTGAAGATTTCAGATGCAAAAACGTCTTAAGGTCTGTTGATTAATTTATTTTAGACATTTTCTTTTAAATTAGCATTTTTTATCAGGCTCCTATATTTAGGTTCAGTAATTTCACTTTAATGGCAATGAGGTGCTTTTCTTGCCATTAAAGTCTTCATGTATAGGCCCTGTACTGCAGTTTGCTGTATTGTGCACTACAGTCTATGATTGTGCAACATGTAGCAAGTGCTGTGGTTACAGTAGACTTGGCAAGTGTTTTTTTATTAAAAAATAAATAAAATTTGTAATGTAACTTCCTGTAAAATATTCGTACAAAAATATTTTTGTACAAAAAACTGAGCCGTATTGGGTCGGACTGTCCGTACGGTATCTGTGACTGGACAAACGATCCAACGGAATGGCCAGAGGTGTCGTTTCCCGACATTTTTTGTTACCTAATTGAGCAAGAGACAGCTTAGGCTACTACAAGCCTATACGAGACGGCTTGTGAAAGTAAACATTTGTTGTTTTGTTTTGCTTAATTTTAATAAAGTGATAAAGACTTGAGTAAAAGCCTGTCGTACTTTCTTACAGATATATTAAAAAGTTTTTTAACATTGACAAAACAGGTAACATTAAGGTCCACTGAAGTGCCTTGAAATGCGCAGCGTTATTCTATGTGGTGTGTGCTACAGGCTGCCTAATTATTTTCATAAATACATGCCCTGAAATAAAGATAAAATACCAAAAATAAAAAACATGGTTATTGGTTACTATAGTTAAACCATGGTAAAACAACATGTTTTGCTACACTAACCATAGTTTAACCATGGTATTTGTAGTAAAACTGTGGATATTGGCTACAATTTATAATAAAAACGCCCAAAAAATTAAACATGGTTAGCCTACTATACTTTTACTATAGTAATACCATTGCTAATTTTCGTAAGGGACTGTGTATAATAATATGAAATAAATGTTTTAATAGATTATGACAGCACAAAATATCAGGGAGTGAGATTTATTTGACTGCGATGCGAAGGAGGGTTACTGTAAACCACATCAGAACTGGGTTGCGGTGCAGGGGACTAATGGTTGCGTCAAGCTGCATGTCGGATAGATCGTATTTACGAGTTGAACGCACATGAACGCCACCATAAAGTGGTTATTATGAGTGGGAAACTCGAAATTTTTCTTCGTGTCAATGAGAAACATGGCGGAATCGATGGATGCAACGTCTGTAGTTGACGGTAAATTTTTGTTTAAATTGATAGTTTAGTTGTCCTATAAACTTAAATTGGTCATGTTCTTGTTACGCAGCTAGTTAATGAAATCCAAGTAAAAAAAATGCTATAATTTTTGCACCTATAGGTGAAAAATACTTTGATTTGCCATGTTGCATTTAGCTAACAGCTTTTTTTAATCTCTGTATTTTAGCATTTGTTGATACTGAAAATCAGTTATACTGGGATCCTGGTCTAAAAAAAATATTAAAAACGCAAAACACACCTGATGCGAATTATTTGCTCTTCATTTTCTATAAGCAGAATTAACAGACCCTATTGTATTTTCTTGTAATTTATTAAAAGAAGGTACACCGCCATCTTGTGCCGACTAAACTGACTTGAACGCACCTGACGTCGTAATTACGACTTGTCAATCGTAAGTACGACCGTCCCCAGGAGGACTGAACGCCGCATAACGACAGGTCATTGCAGGGATGTTTTTTATTTAATTTAGAGTACTCAGACGACAAACAGAATCTTTTCGCATTGCGCCAAGCAAAAATCATCGGTGTGATGGGAAACCGTGGCTTTCTGAACCGTTTGAGGCTTTCATGAAGTTGTGCCGAAAAACGGTTCATTACTCTAAGCTTTTAACACAGTGCGCATTAGCGACATCTGGTGGTCAGACTCGGTTTCTCCACCATATCTAACGAAACATTGCGGAGCAGAGGATGGTTTGAAAAAGTTTTTAATCTGTGCTACTCTAGCCGGTGTTGTGCCGAATTCTGCACCTCTGCCAGATTATGCACCCCCTTGTTGAAGTCGCTACCTGATTGCCTAATCCTACTCCTACTCCTAATCTAACCCATCCCCCACACACCTAATACTAACTACATATATAAGGGAGTGAATAATCTGGCAGGGTGCAAATTTCGGCACTACACCGGTCAATGGATTCACATATTGATCAATATTATAAAATATACAAGTGTGTGATTATAATTATTAATTGATGTGAGAAGTAGCAAAAATATTTTGGGTAAGCTGTTCGGGGTCTCTGAGACCCCAGCTATAGAACATGATAAAATGCAATAGAGGTGTGACGCGCATTCAGTTCTGTTTGGTGTGAGGTTATTGAAATATTCTATGAATCCCAAATAAGTGTACAACACACACACACACACACACACACACACACCAAACAAACAGGTTTGTTTTGTGAAAGTGGGGGACTTCACATTGGCATAATGGTTTTTATACTGTACAGAAGTATATTATATTGCCCTACACCAACAATTACCCCTAAACCTACCCCTTACAGGAATCTTTGTGCTATTTCAGATTTTCAATAAACTCCAAACACACAACACTCTCCTCTAACACCACACCCCACCACACACACTCACTCACACACACCACACACTCTCACACACACACACACACTTCTCTGACACACACACACACTCTCTCTCACACAAACACTCTCTCTCTCACACACACACACCACACACACACACAACACACACACACTCTCTCTCTCTCTCACACACACACACAACACACAACACACAACACACACACACACAACACGCTCTATCACACACCACACACACACACACTCCTCTCTTCTTTCAACACACACACTCTCTCTCACAACACTCTTCACACACACACACCACACACACTCTCTCTCACACACACACACACCACTCCGCTCTCTCTCACCCACACACTCTCTCTTCACACACACACACACACAACAACCTCGCACACACACACACACTCTCCCACACACACACACATCTCTCTCTCTCCCACACACACAACACCACACTCCTCTCTCCACACACCCCACACAAACAAACACTCTCACACAAACAAAACACCACTCTCACACCTCTCTCTCACACACTCTCTTCACACACACACACACATACTATCTCTCTCCACACACACACCACCCACACTCTTCCCACACACAACACTCCACACAAAACACAACACACCCAAAACACAAACCACACACACCACCTCTCTATCTCTTCACACACCACACACACCTAGATCACACACCCACACACACACACTCTCTCACACACACACACACACACTCTCACACACTCTCTCTCTCACACACACACTCTCACAAACTCTCTCTCTCACACACACAAACAACACACACACACAAACAACACACACAAACACACACACACAAACACAAACACTCTCTCTCTCACACACACACAGCTCTCCAAACACACACACACACAACCCCACTCTCAACACTCTCTTCACACACACACACCATCCTCTCCTCTCACACCCACACCACCACGCTCTTCACACCACACACACACACACTCTCACACACACACACACCACACCACACACACACACCCACACCCACTCTCTCTCTCTCTCTCACACACACAAACCCACACACACACAAACCCACAAACCCACACACTATCTCGCACCCACACACACACACACACTCTCACACACTCTCTCTCACACACACACACACCACAGAACCTCTCTCACACACACACTCACACAGACACACACTCTCACACACTCTCTCTCACCCACACACACACACACATTACACGCTCTCTCTCTCACACACAAACACAACACACACCAAGTCAATGTAAAGTCAACAACAAGAGTCATTCGAGCCCCCGTCAAAAACGTTAATTCAGCAACGTGATGTTGTCATTTCGGTACAAGCGTCGGCACAGTGTGTGATACATCAGTGCTTTGAAAACTGCGTCGGAGCCTCGGTACCATCCGTCCCATCACTAGATAACGGTAAATCAGCGTCTTTTCCGTTGTGTCTACTGCAGGATGGATATAAAAGTATAAAATACGTTTTGGTTTGACAACATCATTCATATGTGAACTATCACAAAGAAATAACAAGTGTGAGAAAAGAGAAGTTCATCAGGCGAGTTGGAGCGTTGACTTTGTCGAGTCATACAGTTTAGCGGTGAGTATAATGTCTAATGTCCTCATATATATCTTTAGTTATAATTTTAGAGAGATGTAAAAAGACTTCACGGATATCTTATTCAGCCCGCTGAGATGAGAGGAAACGCCGCTTCCGGTCTGATCTGCAGCGCACGCTGGTCAGTGCGCGAGGCGCTTATAGCACACACAGAACTGAAGTCTGATAGAAAGACAAAACAACTGGTTTAATGCTGTTGTTACTACACTTTTACTATAGTAAAACAAATTATAATCTTATTATAAAATCTTAAAATCTAATCTAATAAAACATCAACATCTCAATCCAACTAGTGACAACCCTGAGTATAGATGCAATTAATTATGCTATGGCTCAGCAACTTGTTACAAGCAGATCTGTTGAAATTAGTCATGTCATTGTCCATCTCAGTTCAGTTCTCCTTCCAATAGCATCAGTACATCGTTTATAATAATGGAATGGACAAGATTGCACTGAATATACTCTGTATTTGTTTGTTTGTTTCTAGGAGAGCATCAACCCCTGATTGACATGAGGAAAAAAATCACTGAGACGTGTTCAGCGTACAGTGTACCCCTCTTTGTAACAGAGGAAGCATTAGGACAGAGGAGAAGAGGGAAAGCGAAAAGGCACTCAACAGATGTCGGTGAGACGTTATTTCTGGAAATGCATTAAAGGTCACTCACATTCTAGTCAGCCACAAATGTAAACCTGATTTTAGATAGTATTTAAATTAGATTAATAACTCCAGCTACTTGTAGGCCTACGGTCCTGTATGTTTCACACTAAATTGTGATGCAGCCTGAATCATAATCACACCATGTTCATTTGTTGGCCAGAGGAGAACTGATCCCTAAACTGAACATACTTTCTCCCAAAGTTTTTTTTCTTCTCCATTCTGTCACCTGATGGTGTTTGGGTTCTTTGCCACTGTCGACTTTTGGCTTGCTTATTTGGGGACACATAATATTCAGCAATATTATTGATCTGACTCCACTGACACTATTGGATGAGGACTGAACTGAGCTAGATGATGACACCACTGTTTTGCTAGATGAGTCAACACTGATTTCAACTGAACAATGACACTCTTTACTGTTTAGAGCTGCTTCACAGCAGAAGTGAATTCTGTTTGCATCATTATTTTTTCTTTTTATCACGGTATAGGGGAAGTCGTGGCCTAATGGTTATAGAGTCGGACTCGTAACCCAAAGGTTGCGGGTTCGAGTCTCATACCGGCAGGGATTGAAGGTGGGGGGAGTGAATGTACAGCACTTACTCCCACCTTCAATACCACGACTGAGATGAGACCCTTGAGCAAGAACCGAACCCCCAACTGCTCCAAGGGCGCGCAGCATAAAAAGGCTGACCACTGCTCGGGTGTGTGTCACAGTGTGGTGTGTGTCCCTGAGTGTGTGTGTGCACTTTGGATGGGATAAATGCAGAGCACTAATTCCAAGTATGGGTCACCCCATACTTGGCCACATGTCACTTCACTTCACTAAAGTTATTAAAAATATATCTGACAATATCTAGTTCTGGACATACACAAAAATAGAATTTGGAATTTTTTGTCACATCACTGTACACCAGCATTTATGTTGAGTAGTGTGACATTAATGTGTGAAAATTGACATTTTTTTAGTGTGTGGTTGCTATTTTCAGGAAAATGCACTGGTAACAACTAAAAAAGGAAGACCAAAAATATAATTCAACAGAAGATGATGGCTGTGGTGAAATAAGCACTCAAATAATGGTGAGCAGTAATCTACTTTATTTATTTTATATTTTATTAACTATTATCTTTATAGTTTAGAATACATAATAACTGCTATTGTATTTCAGGAACTAAGACCTGTGGGAGTGCTGGAGAAATGTCTCCTCAGCCATGCAAGAGATCTTCAGACATGACGAGATTGAGGAGTTAAATGAAATCAAAGAGCTAAAAGAAGATCTACAATATTAGTGCCAATTCAGTATGAATTCAGTATACTTTTACTGTTGCACGCACATACAGTCAGAACGCCAGATCTAATGACCTGTAACCAAACAAACTAATGAAAATTAACTTAGTTTTACCCTTCCAGTCAAATTGTACTCCACAAACATTAAAGGGATAGTTCACCCAAAAATGAAAATTCTGTCATTAATTACTCAGCCTCATGTCATTCAAACCCGTAATACCGTTGTATCTTCAGAACACAAATTAAGATATTTTTGATGAAATCCAAGAACTTTCTGAGCCCTCTATTAAAGACATTGTGAAATTGATTCATGTGACTCCAGTGGTTTAACCTCAGTTTTGTCTTCCATCGCATGAACACAACACTCATGCGTTCTGATGCTCTCGTGAATGCACATAACAGATCAATATTTTTGTAAATAAGTGGTAAATTTGTGTTGTTTTTTTTGGACGCAAACACTCTTCATAAAATTGAGTTAAAACAACTGCAGTCACATGAATTACTTTAATGATGTCTTTCCTACCATTCTGGAACTTGAATGTGTAAGTTGCATTGCTGTCTATGCAGGGTCAGAAAGCTCTCTGATTTCTTTAAAAATATCTTTGTTTGTGTTCCAAAGAGGAATGAAGGTCTTATGGGTGTGAAACCACACAAGGGTGACTAATTAAGGGCAGCTTTAACTTAACATTTTAACCTAGCTTTAACAGGTGTGTATTACAGAATTTTAATCGACTTCAATGGAGGCAACCCGTTTCATGTCGGGTGGTTCTTTTCCTCCACCTCATGCATTAAAATCATGTAATGCACACCTAGCCATGGATTAGCCCTTATGTGTGAAGAGGGTTATAGGTTACACAAAGTATTAAATGAAGGGGGCACAAAACTGGGGACACATATTTTATTTTTTTATATTTTATTTATTTGTATTTTTAATATTTACATTTACATTTAGCAGACGCTTTTTTTTATCCAAAGCGACTTACAAATGAGGACCATAAAAGCAGTCAAAACTAACAAAAGAACAACAATATATAAGTGCAAATGACAAGTATCGTTTAGCCTAACGCAGTACACGTAGCAAGGTGTATATATTATATACACACACACACACAAACACACACACAAAGAAAAACAAGTAGAAAAAAAAGAAATAGAAGGCGAGTGTTTTTTTTTTTTCTTGTTAAAAAAAAAAAAAAGATACATATAGATACAGTAGAATTTAAATAGAATGAAAGTGTAGAGGTAGAGGCAAATAAAGGTTCAATATATATTTCTAGATTCTATATACTGTATCCTAATAGTATATTTACATATATTTGTAAATTATATATTTTTTCAATGATTATTATAATTTTTTTTTTCAAACTTAAGGTTAGAATTTTGAACAAAAAAAACAAAATGATAAAGAGGGCAAATAATTGTGGAGGACTCTGTACAGTATTTAAACATGATTGTGTCTATGCTTTTTTCCAGAAATGCATGATATTGTGCAAGGGGTAGTTGCATGGACTGTCAGTGGAGCAACAGAAAGCTCTGAGATTTTTATTATAAAGATCTTCATTTGTGTTCTGAAGATGAACTAAAGACTTGCGGGTTCGGAACGACATGAGGGTGAGTAATTGATGACAGAATTTTCAGTTTTGGGTGAACCAACCTTTTAACTTCTTTTACCTGGATTGTTCAAAGACATTGAGTACGTTTACATGGACAACAATAATCCGATTTTAACATGATTAAGACAATACTCTGATTAAGAATCTACCATGTAAACAGAGATTTTTGATTACCGTAATCCGGCTAAAGTCATAATCGAAGTAAACACAAATTAACACGAATGAAGACATGTGGAGTATTCCTATTTTAGTTGCATTACTGAAGTGCAGTATAGACATGTACACACCTTAATCACATTATTACCGTCATGTAGGACTTTTCGCCGCATTTTGTGACAGGATACACACACGGCAGTGCTCAACCGTTTGATGGCAAATAAGAGCCTCAACACCCGCCGTCGTCTGTATGCACGCACAAATAATTAACTGTACTTGAAGCTTTCATAAAATTAAACATGAAACACCCAAAACTGTACATGGCATCATCACGAAGACAAACTATATGTTTATACGTGAAATTCGAATGTTAAACGGGAACATGAAAGGAATATTCTAAAAGCAACTCATGTAAACACTTATAATATTGGCTTATTTAGAATAAGGTGAATAATTAGATTACTGATGTCCATGTAAACGTAGTCATTGTTAATTCTGACCAACAATATGCCATAAGAAATGAACTGGGTGTAGTATGAATACTTTTCACAAACACTTTTTTTTTTTTTTTGAAGCATATTAAATATGCCTGTAGTGAAAAGAGTAACTGAAACTTGAGAATTTCTAATAGTTTTTGTTTGTTTGTTCGTCCAGACTACATCCAAACTAGTGTTTCCACATCTGACATAAAGGCAGTCATAAGAACCAAGCGGAACGATGAGGATAAGCTCTTCAAAAAATGAAACCTGCCTGAATAATGAGGGAATAAATGGGCATGATTTGTAAATAAACACTGAGTACATTTAGTGTAACTCTCAGCCTGTTATTTTAAGTTTAAAGAAAAGTAAAATAATTTATTGTTGCATTGCTGTTTGAGACATTCACTGTTGTTTTGTACCTTAATTCATTAAATTGCAGATGTGTGCAAAAAAGAAATTGTTGTTCTGAATATTCTGGTTGCATTTCAGTGTTACTGTACAGCATTTGATTAGTATTGCACTTCGGTTGTATTGAATTGTACTTCAGTTGTATGATATATTACAGTACTACTGCAGTTTTATTGCAGTATAATTGTAGTACTACTTCAGTTGTATTGCAGTAATACTGCGGTTCTATTGCAGTTGTTTGTTAGTAATACAACAGCTCTACTGCAGTTGTATTTCAATAGTACTTCAGATGTATTGCAGTAAAACGGCATTAATGCAGTTTTTATTCGTGTCCAAAAAACTACACTTTTCTACATGTAACAAAAACTGCAGTCATTTTTTGTAAGGGTTTACCGCAAATACCATTAAACTAGTTACTATAGTAAAAACATGGTTAATTTTCCAAAGAGCTTTAATGAGTTAACACATGCGAGTTCACACAGAATAAAAACTATACATTTTCTTTGTGATGTAGATCAAGGTGTAGGTTATTTTTATTTACCGTATGCCAGCATTTATCTTCGGCCTATATAATGCTGGGTACACACTAAAAGATTTTTAAAATCTTATAAGATCTTCAAAATGTGAGAGACCACAAACAGGAGGGGAAAAAAATCCTAGATTTAACCGTTTTGCTCCTATAGTGTGTGGTGTTTTCGGGGTTCCCAGCATAAGGCATCACATACAGTTGTCTTTTTAAAATCAATGTGGTGAACAACACACAGATGATCACACCACACTATAAATATGTGCCTTTTTCGTCTTTTATTATCTTATTTGCCTTTTTAGAGCTTTTAGCTGTGCAGTTGCACAGACGTTTACATTATGCTGGGTACACACCACAAGATAATCGGACTGATTTTGGGCCGATTTCTCCCCTTCCGACAATCCTAGGTAATGTCCCGATTATCTTGATGGTTCTAAAGATTATCTTATCAGATTTTCCTGTGTGGTGTGAGGCGTGTTAAGAGTGACTGAATCTGCTCGGAAAGAGCGTCGGAGGCGCCCCGATCGTGAATCGTAAATATTTAACATTTTGAATATTTACGATCAGAAATCCTGATGCGTGGGGGGAACATGCAGCACACCACACACTATAGGAGCAAGACGGTTAAATCTAGGATTTTGTTTTTTTCCTCATGTTTGTGGTCTCTCACATTTTGAAGATCTTATAAGATTTAAAAAATATTTTAGTGTGTACCCAGCATTAGTTCCGAGGTTGCCAGATTTGCGGTAAAAAAATCAGAAATAATATCCATTCCAGGCAGAAAACTGCAGGCTTATAAATACTGTAAGACTTGGCAACACTGGAAGGCCCTGGCAAATCGCAGGCCGGATTTTCGCAGAAAAAAAAAAAGGGTTCAGTGAATCTGAAAATGCACACACTGGAAAAGGTTTGTGTGCTACATAACGACTTCACTGGGAGACCTGATATAAATGTGCGGGAAGTAAAAAGTACGATATTTGTATTTCAAATGTAGTGAAGTTAAAGTCAAAAGTTTCCAGAAAAAATAATACTCAAAAAGTAGCAGCTACCAAAAAGTGTCCTGAAGTACAGTACTCAAGTAAATGTACTTCGTTACTGTCAACCTCAAGTTGTAAATTCTTGACTAGATAAATTAACTAGCTGATGATCATTTATCAAATTATCAGTAATTGTAAATATTCTTTTAGTCTGGATCTGATAGTGGGTGCGTCCATTCAATTTATTTCACAATCGCTTTCTGTACGGGTGTCATCACATTTTTGAGGCACTAGAGGACTCTCTTCTGGCATAGTTAACGCATCTCATGGGCAAATGGAACAACAATAGCAGTTGTCAAATGTCCTTTGACTAACTAACCCACCGCCTTTCCTGTGTTCTCAGTTTGTGATTATGCTTTACTAGAGTACTTCTTCATTCTTCTACCACTCTCTTCAGGTCTGTTAGTACAATGAGAAATCCCCTCTCTGTTTCTCTAGAAACTCTTTATCGGTTGTTTCTTTTTCCTTGACATTAAAGATACAAACAACAACTGTGTTAGAGTAGGTTAGTTTTGAATGTTTTTGCCCCAAATATACCATATTCAATTCAGCTCAGCTTTAATCAAGTCAGAAATATCTCTTGTATATATTGCCAGATTGCAGGCTATTCCCCTGGAGTTGTTTTTTATTTTTTCATGGCGGATTTCTCATGATGATTATCATAGTTGACAGAGAAGTCAATCAGTGCCCTTCAGTGTAATTCTACATGTCTACAATTAATTCTAAAACAATTATTTTTTGTTATACATGATACTACATTTTTTACTTCAAAAAAATTAATCACACCACGTGAACACATTTCTAACATTCACTTGTGTTACCGTAGGAACATGAAGGCAGACAGCTAAGTTTGAGAAAAGAAAAAAAAAACATGGTTAGAACAGTTACTATATAAATACTTTACAGTAAATAAACTTTAAACTAAAAACTTAATATTAAAAAATACAACTTTTCGATGTAGAATGCATTTTAGAGTTTAATATTTTTACGCCTTAAACCTAGAATTTACTAATGAACCCGGTCTGAAAGTATTGTTTGCACCTGTCAAATTCACTCAAAAAAAAATAAAAATTTCAATTTGTGTCAAAGGAACTCTCATTTTGAGGAACTTACAGAATCAGGTACAGACAGAAAGACATACTCACATCAGTGTGATGCAGCCTGGCAGACCAGCAGCAATATCAAACAATCCCTGAGTGGAGAAGGGATTCTGGCATAAATGTGTCTTGGCAGCTCTTAAATGTTCTCACCCTTATAGAATGTGGTCACGCTCTTATTTTCATGCTGTGCATTTCCCACCTACACAAGGTTCTTCTAGAGGTGCTAATGCTCACATCCTCAAAAGTATATAAGGTTCATGCAAAAGGAAATGCTGTACCATGCACAATGACCACAAGCATATGTCCTACAACAAAAGCAGGCAAGTCAACCACAAATGCAGATAAACTGATTAAAAAAGTGATCATCAATAGATACATCTGTGACCTCACACATTTTGTGTGTGTATAAACAGTGCCTTGCGAAAATATTCATACCCCCCCCCCCCCCCCCACATCAATCTACACTCTATACACCATAATGGTAAAGCAAAAAAAAAAACAGGTTTTTAACATCTTTGCAAATATATTAAAAATAAAAAACTTGAATGATTCCATTGCATAAGTATTCACAGGGCAGTCCTTTGGGCGGTGCAACTGGTGCGGTCGCATCGGGCCCCTGCGCTTAGCTCAGGAGCATTCATATTACTTGTAGATGTTACTACATTTCGAGTGAAGTTAACCTGTGGCAAATTCAATTGAATGTGTATGATTTGGAAAGGCACACATGTCTTAATAAAAGGTCTAACAGCTGATAATGTATATCAGAGCAAAAAACCAAGCCATGAGGACAAAATAACTGCCTGTAGAGCTCAGAAACAGGTCTGCGTCAAGCCACACATCTGTGGAAGAGTTCAGAAAAAATTCTGCCTCATTGAAGGTTCACAGAAGCATGTAATCTCTGTTACCCTTAATGGAAGAAGTTTGAAACGACCAGGATTCCTAGAGCTGGCCTCCTGGCCAAACTGAGCAATTGATGGAGAAGGGCTTTGGTTTGAGTGGTGACCAAGAAGCTGATGGTCACTCTATTTGAGCTCCATGATGATATGTGGAGATAGGAGAAATCTACAGAAGGACAAACATCACTGCAAAACTCCACCGATCTGGGCTTTATGGTGGTGTGGCCAAACTCAATCCTCTCCTCAGTGAGGACACATGAAAACACACTTAGAATTTACAAAAAAGCACCTAAAGGAACCTCAGACTCTGAGAAACAAGATTCTCTGGTCTGATGAACCTCAATTCCAAGCATCATATTTGAAGGAAACCAGGCACTGCTCATAACCTGCAGAGTACCAGCCCAAAAGTAAAGTGTGCTGGTAGCAGCCTCATGCTGAGGGACTCGTCAGAGCAGAAGAAAAGCTCAATGCACCAAAATATCGAGATAGCCTTAATGAAAACCCAGTCCAGAGCATTCAGAACCTCAGACTGGGCAGAAGGTTCACCGTCCACCAGGACAATGACCCTAAGCACACAGCAAGTGTGGCTTACACTGTGTATACACCGGACACGACAGGTGTCGTGTCGTGCTGCGCCGCAACAGCTAAAGTCTGTCTACACTGGATGCGATAAAGCGACCATTGAAAATCATTTGAAGTTTGTGTCAGTACGTCATAAATAGAAAGCAGCAGCAGTTTTCTGTCAGGGATTTATCATGCGCCGCATCCAGTGTAGACAGCATAATAGGTTCTATGTATTTGTTGCGGTGCGCCGCACCGCTCGCGTCCGTGTGGCCACGGGTTATAATAAACTCTGTGAATGTCCTTGAGTGGCCCAGCAAGAGCCTGAGCTTGAACCCAATCAAATATTTTTGGAGAAACCTGAAAATGTGCATCTGAGTTTTTTTTTTGTAATAAATTTACAAAGTTGTGGCAAATTCTGTTTTGCTTTGTCAGTATGGTGTATGGAGTGTAGATTGATGTGGGAAAAAAGTAATTGAAAGCAGTTTAACATAAGGCAGCAACATAAACAAAATGTGAAAAAATGAATGGGGTATGAATACATTCGCAAGGCACTGTATATATATATACTATATATATATCTATATAATATAATATATATATATAGAATATATATTATATATTATATATAGGGTGTGTGTGGGGTGTGTGTGTGTGTAAAAGTTTTTTTCAATGTATTCTATATATTTTTAGAAATATAACATTATACAAACTTACTCCTTTAGTGTCCACAGGGAAGCAAATTTATTGTTTTTAAAGCAAATGGCAAAGACCAATATAATATGACTTGCTTTGAAACAAGTAACAAAAACTATGAAGACTGACAATCATTTCCAGGGCAGTCCTGAAATGTTTATCGCCTATAACGAAGTAAAACAATGATCTTGCATCCATTAAAATAATCTGTATACATTTCAAAGCTACGTCACAATGACGACCAGACGCATTTCATCTGAGCATGTTGTAAACAGAACAGACACTGCAGTAGTTTGAAACTCTCCTAAAACGTTGAGCATTCAGTTTTGGCATTCACTTTGGCATGTGATTTTCTGATTTCTGCAGTTTCATGCAGTATTTTCCCGGCTGTTCTCGTCATGATGTCACAGTTCAGTGTATTAGCAGCCACACATCACACTGAGGGAAACCCATCCCTGAGGGGCCTGTCTATGTGACTCAAATGATTCATTTTAAGGGGCTTATGCCGTATTCTTACTGTCTGGTTGGCATTTCATACTATATATTGGCTGTCTCTCTTCCGGTATACGTGTGTTAGAGCGAGAGAGGGAGTGTGTGCATGTGTGTGAATGTTTGCCTTCAGGGATGAGTGTTTGCTGAGAGACGATCATTAACATCCACAGCTGCTCTGTGCATCAGGGGGCGTGTCTTGCAGACTCGGGCCTTTGTGATTGGTTAACATGCTCGGGTCTCCATCCAAGCTCTCGTTCATTTTGTCACAGATGATATCGACCAGCCGCTCAAACACCTGCTTGACGTTAATGTTATCCTTCGCACTGGCCTCGAAAAACTGGAAGCCTGCAAAAAGACGGCAGAGAAAGAGAGAAAAAGTGAAAGAGATATAGAGACATACAATAAGTAGAAATTTGACAAATATTGTATTTAAATAAAACTGTATCATTTACTAACCCCAACGTATTATTTTTACAATCAGAATAAATACATTATTCACATATAATTAACAGTCAGCTGATGTGGATAATTTAAAAAACAGCAAATATTAGCTGACCAATAATTATAAGTGAATATATTCTGCTTGTAATAATGACATTTTTGTAAGTTTGTCTGTTTGGCCGATATGTGGGACTTTTATTTTGACAGACACATAAAGGACCTATTCTCCATCTTCCAATTTTTTTTTAAATCAAATTATTTTTCTAATTGATTTATTTTCATTTTTTAAATACTATGTAAAATAACTATACATGTAATTACAGAAATTGTCATGCATGTGTTATTTGCTATCTTTAAATTGAATAGTGTGATATCATAAATATACATTTTATATCAGCCATAAAAAAAATCCATACTGGTCGATCACTACCTACAGTATAATACTATACTACATATCTAAAACAAAAAATCTAAAAATGTAATAGCCAATAAGAATTTTTTTTCAGGGATTGCAAAAAAGTTCATTTTGGAACCTCCATTTACAGGCTTGTGTGTGTGAATGTTGTTTTTTATTGTCCTGTAACATGCCTAGCTCATTAGCCAGTCTCTCTCCATCCTCTCTGGACACCAGTCTGTCGTCCTCCAGATCACATTTGTTTCCCACCAGAATCACCTGAGCGTTGTCCCACGAGTACGTTTTAATCTGAGTTGCCCTGGAAAACACACACACACACACACACACACACACACACACACACACACACACACACACACACACACACAGAAATTCAGTCAGTTTCATGCTCATGAGCGCCCCCTTGGAGGTCGTTATGAAATGTGTGGAACTTTAAAAATTAACATTTGACCTTTCAATCACTCCCACTACCTGTGGTCATAGCAGGACCTCTGACTCTAGGACTATAAAGAAAGAAAGTAAACTCACCAGTCTTGCACAGCGTAGAAGGAGTCTTGGTTAGTGATGTCGTACATTAGCAGGAAGCCCATGGCCCCTCTGTAGTACGCTGTGGTAATAGTGCGGTACCTCTCCTGCCCTGCTGTGTCCTGAGGAACAACATACAAGAAATACAGCCATTAACGTCTCTTTTCGCTATTCCTTTAGGTCAATAAATACACACACACAAAGTCCAATAGTAGAGAGTGCGTCTCAGGGTTCTGGTGCTGTAAGGTCAAGGTGCTCTCTGGTCTAGGGTTTATAACAGTCCATCAAAGAATACTTCAGAATGACCATGGCACTCTTGTGAATTAAAAAGCCTTTATTATCAAATGGCTACATCCAAGAAATCTAAAAACTCTCCAACGTGTTTCGGCACAAGCCTTCTTCAGGGAGCGCAAACAATAAGCCACACACACACTCATAACTTATATCTAAAAGCATTTTTTCTTAAATCACTGTACAGCAGAAACCCTGCTGAAACAAGCGTTCATTGCTTTGTTTAGAGTCAACCTCATGAGTTATTATTTAAAATGATTCGTTGCTGTTAATTCTTGTTAGTATAGAGCCTAATATTCCAGTAGAGCACTGACTTTGAAAAAGTGGGATATTTCACCATTAATTATGTGCAACAAAAAAACTATATCATAGTGCATCAAAAAATTTATATAATTATGTAATATAAAATCACACACACACACACATATATATAAATTATAATATAATATATATAGAGACTCATATGGTTTAATGCAAGTAAAATATCTAAAACATAAAATATCTAGTTAAAAATGTTTACCACACTGCTTTTCACTTTATTAATTTAGCAAATTGTAATATTTGTCATCTTTATCAAACCTGATGGCTAAACAAAAAGTTGTGTTTAAAAATCGCAGCAATACTGACAATGTTGGATAATTTCATAATTTCAAGTCAATGAAAAATATAAATATTTGACAATTTGCCTAATTTCTGTCAATATAAAATGTACGTTATGTGTAAATAAAAAAAGAAACTAACTAATCAAGTAAATGCAATGCAAACAAAGCAGAGTCAGAGGTTTAGAGTTTAACAGCCACGTTAATGTGGTAACTAGGCAACGTTTGATTAGTTTCCATGATACTGAGAAGCCTTGACTTGATTTAGAATGCTGTGACCTCACCTATGTAGATAACCATGGTAACCATTGGTTCAGGCAGCTGTTCGAGGCTTGTATATATGCATGTATTGTATTTTAGGGGAAGAGCCGAATTCAGACTAATGGGAGCTTGACAAAAGCCTCAGCCCCTTAAATGAGATAAAATGTGCCACCTGCCCTTCACACACACGCATGACGACTTCAGAACAAAGACAAGTCAATCATATCTATAAACATTATGCCTACTGTGAAAGATCTTAAAGCAAGCCTTGGAGTCAGGAAATGTCAATGACATTTTAATTCAACATCCCTGACTGTGTCAATAATACAGAATGTTCAGAGCTCTGATGACTAATCTAATGTAATGTATAATATTTGCTCTTCCGTCATAGCAAAATGACTCAAATTACTTTCGTCATTGTTTTAAAATCAAGAACTCCTCCTTTAAGTAAACAGAGAAATGTAAAAGTGAACACGCACATATAAAGTACTTTCCACAAATAAGGTACACTTTGGTGTCCAAAGAGTTTATAAAAAGCACTGGACGCATAAATCCCATTTGTGTTACAGGAACTAAAGAATATTAGATCAAAGTAGAACTATTATACACACCTTAAGCTCTTTTAATGAGGATTTGCACCTTTTGAAATGAACTTGTAGATTAAAATCATACAAGAATGGTGTTATTTTGATCAAATAAATAATAATAAAAAATGAAACAAAATTGAAAAATATAAAAATTCTAATTAACTGTAATTATTAATTAATTAGACATAATATTTACATTCACTGACAATTTATTCAAAAAGAACGAATGAATAAATAATAATAACAATAATAAACGCATACATTTGAACACTTTAAGGCCCTATTTTTCACCTTATTAGTGGAACGTTTAATAATAAACTTGCATGTATGGAGACACAAACATTATTGACTTACTTCATACTGCACATTCTCATTGCTAGCAATATAGTCAATAAAACTGATTATTAACTAAACATCTCCAAACACTTAGTCAAGAGAAAAGTCTCTGTGTCTTCCCCACCCTCTAAACACACACACACACACACACACACACACATCACAAGGCTTGGCCTGCGCTCTTGGATCTCAATGCTTAATGCAAATAATAAAATGCAACTAAGCATACAACCTTGCAAGAGAACAAAATAAATAGATAGATTTAGAAGAAAACTGCATTTAGACTACATTAAGTATGGATTCACAGGGAAATTGCATTTGCATGCAATTCAAGTTTTTGTCTAATAAACTTGTACGGTAAACATATTTGATATTGTAAATAAATAAATACACCCATGCATTGGGTCGTCACTTGATATCCAATGTAAAATGTGCATCCTAAAGTGAAACCTCTGATCTAATGTATGATAAAGCATCAGTGTAATATGATACATCAATTGGGACTGTGCCATCAGTGGTGCATCAGCCTATCAGACTTGACATGATGCCGTTTTTACATACAACTTTCACTTGGCTAATGATAAAAATATGGTGAAAAATATACATAAATAAAAAATACCCAAGAAAGCTGAATATCATAAAGACTTGATGGTCGACTCTATTGACTTGGGCCATAAAACAACACCCTAGCAATACATTACAATGTGCCAAAAACATTCCAAATATCACAGCAATCACTGTCCAGGTACCAAACCAAACTAGGTGTGCATGTAAAAAGCTAATTATAGTTGCTCTATTCTAGTCAGTCTCAGACCACTGCAGTCAGAGCCGAGTTGTTCTATGGTGGGTTATCAACACATAAGTGCATTCTGGGAAAACCATACTCAACACCTCTGAGGTGCTCACCCACTTCCTTTCATCAACAGAAAGTGCTGTCGCTTCGTCTGTCGAGGATGTCTGCGGCTGCGAACTGGCGCACAGCAATAACAATTAAAATTACAGTGTCAGAATTTACAGAATGTAACTGTATATTTCACTTAGAACTAGGGCTGCACGATTATGACAAAAATCATAATTGTCGATTATTCCCTTGAAATTGTAATTGCGATTATTAATTATGATTATCACAATTTAAATTGAATGATGTTTATACCATTGTTTGACGCAACTGCATGCCGTATTTTTATATGAAAATAAATAAGCTGAAAACACTAACTGAAAAACTTTTAGTGCTTTTCAATAGTAGTAAGTTTCAAATGTCAAATATACATCGGATTGGTTTCTTCTTTAAATTATAAAAAAAGTAAAAATATGAATGGTATTATAATGTTTTACTAAAATTAAAACAATGGAAAAACCCTTAAGACAAACTGAAGAAAAAAAGGCATCTTAAGCACGCGGAATAACATAAGTGGACTTTGAACGATTACGTAATTGTGGCATCCATAATTGTAATCGCGATTAGAAATTCGATTAATTGAGCAGCCCTACTTAGAACTACACTCTTGGCAGGACTGGGCAGTTGATATCTTGGTATTGATTTAATTAGTGATTCAGAGCAGAGGCAGATGCATGGCTGTCTGGATGGTCAAAAAGCACACCCAATTTGATTTTATGGCTTTTATTTTCTAAAGGTTGCCTCAAAATGGATTTGGGCCTGTGTGTGAGTGTGTGTGTGTGTGTGTGTGTGTGCTTGCTTCACAAATAATGCATCAAATGATGGGGCCATCTGCTTTGGGTCATTCTGGATGTTTTGTAACAATAACCTTCATTGCTGAAACACACACCTCACCTAGATTATCTTGATCAAGGTATCAGTAAGTCATGCTGACATATGATAAGCATATCCTCTTTTCACCACATTTGACTTTGGCAATAACATTTTTTAAGAATCGTAACGGAGTAAAGTCACGAAATTATTCTTCCGAAATAACTGCAATGACACAGAATGCATTACAACTATGGGAACCAAAAGCGTTGCACCAAATGTCTCACAGAGTACTGCAGTCGGGATCTAGAAGTAAAAAATCCTATTCATTTTCTCCATAGGGGAACTGATTTTTAAAAATAACTTATAAACCTTTTAAGATAGACCTACTTTGAGGTGGTTAATCAATGGTATTTGCTTCTGTTGAAGCCATCAGCCTACATTTAAACCAATTTTTTTCTTAAATAATTGTAAAAATGTCATATTCAATGTGGACTGTATTTCTTTCCCTCATTAAAGCAGTTAAGTACACAGTCTTGTACTTTTGTCTTCTGTCTGACTTTCAAATACTTTTTTGCTTGAAATCAAAATTTGAAATGGTTTATGGCTTATAACTGTTTAATGAAACCCTATGGGAAAATGAATAGGAAGTTAAGGCCTTGTCACCAGGGTTGCCAGGTCTGTGAAACAAAACCAACCCAATTGCTTTTTTCCGCTTCGTCGTGGGTCCACTCCATCGAAATCGCATTCCCGGAGGTGGAAGAGAAATCCGTGTATCATTCAATCATTCGTTTTTTGATTTAATATTGAAAGTAGAAAAATGAGAAAACGGCTCCTTTTTAGTTTTTTCGTTTTTATCCAAAAATTAAAAACAAGATTTCAGCTTAAATTTTCGTTTTTCGTTCATGGGTGGAAAAATGAATAAACAGCTTGAATATTCAATTTCTACATGTGGGCGGGAATTAAAAACGCCCCTTTCTGCTGATTGGTCAACCAAAGATCAAACCATGCCATCATCAGTTATTCTGCAGTATCACGCAGAAGAATAATAGTCCTCCGCTGCTGCAGATGTACGGATTAATAACCCATTTTATTAATTTAATATTTTTCTCATCAAACAGACTAATAAAAAGCTCGACACAACTCATACCGGGGCACAGTCTAGACAGGGCTTTCTTCTGTGTAGATATAAATTCTATTCTTTGCATCAGCTGGGGATGGCAGGGTATGATATGACAGCTGTCTTAGCCTACCCTGCTCACCCAGTAAGTCTGTTTGCCACGAGATGCATAGGATTATTTTACAACATTTGCTTAAAAAAAAAACAAAAAAAACAGTCACCATTCTCTGCCATTAAATTGACAAGTGCCAGCAGGACATTTTTGTGTTAAGTAATAAGCCTTTATAACAACATTAAGGTGAATATTCACTCCAGTTCACACAGTTCCAATAAATTGCGACGGGTTAAATAAACTCAATAAGCAGACAGACACGACTACAGTCAAGCGCAGATCAGTACTGAAGGCAAGGAAATAAGCATCAGGTATATTAAGCAGTTTAAATAATATGGAGTACTGATTGATGTTCAATTGGTTTTTTTTGGAATAACTAATACTCTGTAATTTATGTCATATGGTAAAATGGATATTTTTAATGTTACGTTACGTTCAAAATAACTACAAAATGTCATGCCTTTGAAAAATAAAAAGAGAACAACAGAATGCACTGCTTTAACACGTCTCGGTCTCCTTGAGCATCTTCCTGGCGCATGCCACAAACATGAACCAAAGGGAATACTCGTCTTTTAAAAGGCTTAAATTAGATTATTTTACATTAAATGCATCACATAAGTCACTTTGGAATAAAGTACAGTAGGCCTATGTATCATGATAAAAAAAAAAGCGACTTTTCAGTCTGGAAATACTTTAGGCTATAGTAAATTATTTTGCGGACCCCCTATCACATTGAGAACTGCTGGTATACACAGAAGAAAGCCCTGTCTAGGCTCTGCCACAGAACGGGTTGTGTCGAGCTATTCATTAGTCTGTTTAATGAGAAAAATATGAAACTGAAAAAATGGGTTATTAATCCGAACAACTGCAGCAGTGGAGGACTATTAATCTGCTGTGTGATACTGTGGAAGAACTGATGAAGGCACGGTTTGATCTGCGGCTGACCAATCAGCAGAAAGGGGCATTCAAATCCCGCCCACATGTAGAAATCAAATATCCAAGCTGTTTATAAATTTTTCCACCCATGAACGAAAAACGAAAATTTAAGCTGAATTCTCATTTTTCGGAAAAAAACAAAAAAACAAAAAAAGAGCCGTTTTCTAATTTTTCTACTTTCAATATGAAATCAAAAAACTAATGATCGAATGATACACGGATTAAGAGAGATCACTTTAATCCACGGACTAAAAAAACAACCCACAGCAACAGTGTAAAAGTAGCCCAATTCTGCTGGAAAACCCTGTCGTTTACACCAAGAAAGATAACTATAAAAATAACAATAATGATAACTAAATTAGCAAGGGACGATAATGTTCTGTTTATTTTAAGCGCACGCTGCAGTTTTGTCATCTGCCGCTTTAAATGCTCAAGCGCATAAAAAGCAGGATGGATTCTGATTGGCTGTCATTGTTTTTTTCATTCATCAGCTAGAAAAAAAATCCTTCTGAAAATGATTCCAACAACATCACGCTGTATCGTTATCATTATGGTTGTGGTGGGGCACACTATTCTCTGCAAAACACCAATGCAATTAGTCTAGATCTTGAATGAACAGATATTTTTATAAATACTACTCACCATCCTCATTTTAACTATGGAATAACGCCAATGTCCCATCTTTCAAACTCACCCATATTTGCAGTTTGACTCGTTTCTCGTTGCGGTACACCGTTTTGACTTTAAAGTCGATGCCGACCGTGCTGACAAACGCAGAGGTGAAGGAGTCGTCAGCGTAACGGAACAGAAAACTAGTTTTTCCCACACTGCTGTTGCCAATGATGAGCAGCTTGAACATGTAGTCAAAATTCTGATCGGCTACATCCTTCTGCACCTGCGCCTGCTGATGGGTATCATTGGCCGACGCCATCTAGAGGGGTGGAAATGTAAGACAGACAAGCTATATAGTCACCATTTAGAATGAAAGTAAATAATAAAGTTTGTCAAACAAAAGAAAACCACCTTCATATGTCAGGCTCTGAGGCTCTGATGTGCCCCTTTTGCCCATTTAGCTGAAGCCCTGTTGATACTCTGATACTCTACTATGTAGTTAAATTATTCTTCCAGCACTGTCATCTATCTATCTATCTAACTTTCTTTGTACATCAGACATGCTGAGTGAGGATCTTTCCTTGATTAAGAGCCATTACAGCCGAGACCAGCTCAGCACAATTGATTCTGGCCATAAAAACAGTACTTAAAGTGGGAAGCACATAATGAGAATACCTTCAGGAAGAGTTCACAAAATAAAAATATTTATTTTGTGTAAACTTTGTTACTCAGTGCTATTTTAGTATTATATACTTACTAGTATTAATATTTTGAATTAGCATTTTTATTTTTTGTTTATATTTTGTTTTAGCCATTTTTATTCATTACATAAAAATATCTTTTATTTATATTTCATATTCATTTCAGTTTGTGTTTTAGTACTTTTATTTCAAGTTTAATTGCAGTTAGTACGCTTTTTTTTCTGATTATTTATTTCAGTTTTATTTAAATGAACAAAAATGGGACCCTGGACCACAAAACCAGTCATAAGGGTCAATTTATTGAAATTCAGATTTATACATCATCTGAAAGCTGAATAAATAAGCTTCCATTGATGTATGGTATGTTAGGATAGGACAATATTTGGCTGAGATACAACTATTTCAAAATCTGGAATCTGAGGGTGCAAAAAAAATCTAAATATTGAGAAAATCGCCTTTAAAGTTGTCCAGATTAAGTCCTTAGCAATGCATATCACTAATCAAAAATGAAGTTTTGATATATTTACGGTAGGAAATTTACAAAATATCTTCATGAAACATGAACTTTACTTAATATCCTAATGATTTTTGGCATAAAAGAAAAATCAATAATTTTGACCCATATACTGTATCGTTGGCTATTACTACAATGCGACTTACGACTGGTTTTGTGGTCCAGGGTCACAAATGTTCTCTAAACTTTTAGTTTCAGTACAATATACAGTAGCTCATATATCATATGGATTACTATTATAGTATTTTATGGCCCTTTTTTGAGGCTGACAGACTTAATGGAAGCGCTTAACGGAAAAGAGCAGCATTAAGACTCTTCGAAAAATCTTCATTTCAGAAAAATGAAAGAAACCCTCCAATAACATGTGACTTTTTTTTTAAACTAAACAAGTATTAACATCCTGCTCAAACATATGAGAAAGAGGTGATCACATCTACACCTGTAAGCACCTGAAGAGGGACTTACCAGGATATGACACACCTTACACATATGAATGTACATAATGCCAAAAGTTAGTTTACTTAAATTAGTGCCAAAGTGACTCTATGCAATTGTAAATAAAATGATAAGGAATCTCTTTTGCACAGGCAAAGATAAAGATTAGATGCCATGTTAGATTTGATCTGATGCAGTATCAGCTTACATCTGTAAGTCAAACACACTCAGAAAATATTCATCTGAGCATGCCAACTGCATTTTGGGATTAAAAGGGACACGCAACGGCTCTAATCGTGCTTCCATATGGACATCTTTCTTGGACTACATCTCTCTTCTGTAAGCAAGTAAAGAAAAAAAATGCGTATCCTTCGGGCACAAACATAACTGGGTGACTAACCTTATCCGGCTGTTCTTAGAGGTGGTTATTTTATTCTGTAAAGTTGATGTTGCGCTTTTTCTCAGCTGTTTTCGGACATTCAGTCCTCGCAGATCCAGTTTCACTTTTCCCGCAAAACACACTGGAAAGGGTCCACTCGCCTTATCGGTTTAATAGCCGACCATTCCCTTCCCTAAAGAGGGGCGTTGCAAAACCAGACGCTTGATGACTGCAGCGACCTGGCTGTCGACCAGTCTTTATTTGTGCTGACGGCTCGTCGAAACTGCGACGGCTGTTTCCAGATCAGTCAGCGGCCCTGGCGAGCTTCCAGCCTGCACTTACAGAGCAACCAATCAACAGGTCCCCTGTCAGCCACACAGGAGCAGTATCTTCGAGATTTACATACGGGGCATTCTGTCAAACGGGGGCCATAAGCGTTTTTAAATGATGATATAAAAACACACACACACAGACACACACAGACATACACACAACCACACACACACACACACACACACGACACCACAACAGGACACAACACAACCACACAACCAACACACACAAACACAGAACACACAACCACAACCACACCATCATTAGATATAAATAAAATTGCTGTCAAACGATTAATCGCGATTAATCGCATCTAAAATAAAATTTTTTTGTTAACATAATATACGTGTGTAGGCTATACTGTGTACATTATGTATAAATAAATACAAACACATGCATGTATATATTTAAGAAAAATATGCTG
Organism: Sinocyclocheilus anophthalmus; assembly: GCA_018155175.1. Classification (NCBI taxonomy): domain Eukaryota; kingdom Metazoa; phylum Chordata; class Actinopteri; order Cypriniformes; family Cyprinidae; genus Sinocyclocheilus; species Sinocyclocheilus anophthalmus. The sequence continues at coordinate 192,670 of JADLZN010002750.1, read as the reverse complement.
TGTTAATCGCGATTAATCATTTGACAGCACTAAAAATAAATAAAATAAAAAAATCCGGTAAACAGGTCAACCAGTTTGATTAAATAATTAAGCTTAAGCTTTGGCCAATGTCATGAAGATACACCTGCCTTTTATAAGAATTTAAAGCTGGAATTTCTACAAATATCCACTTTTCAATGATCAGTTATGTACTATGTAATTAAATACCTGACAGTTTTTACCAGTTAATAAGAAATGATAATAACTAATTTATAAATAATAAACACAAAATAAAAAAAATATTTATTTGAAATAATAACAAAACAACTATTTATTTAATGCACTGTTTAAACTTTATTCAAAAGGAAACCCCAACATTAAACTCAGGAAATAAGAAGTTATTTTTATCATTTCTCTTTTTTGTTACCTTTTTTAAAAATTTTATATTCAGGTGCACATACAGAAACAAGCTTATCTAAAATCTTCTAGTCACAAAAGAGGAACACAAAAGGCGAGTGCCATCAGGAATTGAGCAATCAAAGGCACGGCTATGAAAAGCACACTCACAGGTTTCAGCTTGCTTTACACACTGGGTTTTTCATAATCAGAGATATTATTTTAGCAGATGGGTTTACTTGAACTAGATTTTTACTTAAACTAGGGCACATCTTAAAAAAGTTATATAAACTGAACTAAGTCAAATTGAAATAAATAACCTTTCAAGCCCACATTTTGCATAAAAAACTGGAAAATTGTCATTAAGAGTCGGACAAACAGTCAGAAGAAAGAAAACTAGCTTTCAACTTCTAAAAAGTAATCTTGACAAATAAAATGAACTCCTTCATGTAGAACTATGTAATGTAAACCAAAAAAAAAAAAGCAAATGTAAAGCCCTATCTGTCCTTACAAGTCTTTATATTTAGCTGCTCATTAGTGCATTGAGGTTTGTGATTGGCTGGATCGTTGGCCTCCCACAGCTTCTGGAACTCCTGCTGATAGGGCCCCATGAGCTCCGGCTCCTCCGTGACCATGACGTTTTCTTTGTTGCTCTGGACTGCAGTTAGGGTCCAGTTAAGGGAGCCAGTGATCAGTTTCCTGCCGTCCACCAATGCAAACTTATGGTGCATATGAACAGCTGAGCTCATCTCATGCCTCACACAGATGCCTGTAACAGAGGTCAAAAACAGATCGGAAACTAGCAATTAGCTCCAAATCCTCTCGCAAATTAACAACAGATGCGACTTCGACAAATGTCAAACCCCTCCATGAATCATCTAGATCCTTTAAGTCTGCTCTAATGCATCATCACAGTCCGCAGTAGCCGGGTGTAACAGCTTGCAGAAGTTACAGCAGTGTGTACTGAAATAACATAGGTTGAGCCAGACAGAACTTGTGTGAGCTGTGTGGCTGTTGTTATCTATGTAAGAATGACAGTTTTTACTACCTGCAACAGTCGTGCAAGTTCTGACTGTAAACCATTTCATAATGCATACCACAGAGTTGTGAGGACAGGCCCGTGCTAAATATAATGATAAGGTTTATGAAGTCAGTAAAAACCTTGAAAAATGAGGGAATTGTTTTTCTTTTTTTAAATTTTAGATTTTTTTTTTATTCTTAGAATTTTTTTAAATGTTATTTTTTTATTCTTAGAACTTTAGAATTTTATAAATTTGAAATAAAAATGTAATTAATGAAGATTAATAACGTCTTACGTCACAGACATTATACCATAGACATTGTCATAGACAAGAGAATTTGTTAAAAAAAAAAAACAAAAATTAATTCTTAAAATCAGAAAACAAATAAAAAATAAAAAAAATTAAATGTGTATAATATCCTATATATATATATATAAACAGCGTCAAAAAGTTGGGATCAGTATTTGGGGCTCACAAGGACATGTATTTATTGATCTAAAAATACAGAAAAAAATAATATGTGGGATTGTATTTATTGATATATCGGTGTTATTAATATGGGTTTTCTGTTTTAAAATACTTTAAAATATAATTTATTCCTGAGAAGCAAAGCTGAATTTTGTCTAGTAGTTTTTATCATTACTCAGCTTTTGAGACAGTGGGGTGATTATGGATACCTCAGAATTATAGTGCAATTGTGCTGATTTATTCCCCAGTGCTTGGAAAACAATTGTGCTGATCATGGTGTTGTTTTTTTGGGAAACTGATACTTTTTCCTGGATTATTTTTATGAATAAAAAGTTAAAAAAGCATTAACATTTTTTTAAAGCATTATTTTAAAAGTAAAACTTTTCTAACAAATGAGTCTTTACTACACTTTTTATCAATTAACACATCCTTGTTCTGAATAAAGAAAATAAGGGTAAGAACAACATTTGTCTGGGACTAACAAATTTGAACGGTGGATATAGTAACACAAGATTTCCCGTTTGAATAAATGCTGGTTTTTTAGTATTTATATCATAAAAGAACTGAAAAAAAAAATAAAAATAAACTGAAAACAAGTATCACAGGTTCCCAAAAAACATGAGCAGCACAAACTGTTTCTCCAATTGATAATCAATCCGCATATCAGAATGATTTTATGAAGGCTAAATGTGACACTGAAGATGGCACGTGATGCTGAAAACTTCAGGATTGCACACAGGAATAAATTATACTTTAAAGTATATTAAAATAGATAACTGTTATTTTAAATTGCAATAATATTTCACAACACTATTGCTTTTACTGTATTTTTGATTAAATAAATACAGCCTTGTTGAGCATAAGAAGCGTCGGTAAATATTAAACAAATCTTACTAACCCAAACCTTTTGAACGGTAGTGTATGTGTATATATACAGTATATAAGAGTTTGAATATATATACAATGGTGGCAAAATGATGAGAACAACTAGACATTTCCAAACATTAATTTGCCATAATTGTAATAATCCAGTGAGATTTTTGTTTGCCAGTGCTGCACACAGAGATCTGATCTCATCATCATCATCATCATCCAGTCTGTCTGGAGTGACATGAAGAAACAGAACTAACTGAGACAAACTAAATCCAGAAGAACTGTTGCAATGCCTCCGTGATGCTTCAAGAAACCTACCTGCAAACTGAGACAGACTAAACGAATGTTTGGAAATGTAAACTGATATTTCCTACGGACACACTACATCAAAAGATAGAATTTTAGGTGATACTGGATTGATCTTCTTAAAACCATTTTATTATTCAATTTAGTTTTTGTCCAGTTTTATGTTTTGAATATTTTTGATAACACATTGTTGTCTGCCTACGGAGGGCACGATCGGAGATCCAGTTGCTGTCACTGATGTCTCTGTCGTAACCACTCGCAACACAACTCTCGTTTGTTGCAGCAGGAGGAATTCAACTGCTCAGCTCCCTGTGAGAGAGAAGGAGAGAGAAGGAGAACCACACACAGGTCCAGTGCGACGGGCGGAAAAGGAGATGCACGAGGAGCCTGGAGAAGGACGTCTCAACCACATGGGGAAGGGGACATGCACTGAGGGTGGACAAATGAGTTGTTTTCCACATTATTGCACATAAAAGCTCCTTGCACACTGAGTCTGAAATTTTCATATGCATTTTTTTTCGTATTCGTCATCCGTTCCTATCAAAATCCTTGCAACGGATGCGAAAATGCAGAAAATCAAATGTTTTTATGACGGAAAGTTTCGGAGGCAGTGTGTAAACGTGATCGACACAACGTGAGGTATTTATTTATTTTTTAACATGCGAAAATTTCAGATGAGAATTTCAGTCTCAGTGTGCAAGGACCGTAAGATTAGAAAAAGCTGATCAAACTACCAGGGGAAATGTTTATGGCGTATGAAGAGGTGCTCAACGCAGACTTGAGGTGAAGGGAAGAACAGAACTTCTTTCAGGGGCCCGCGAGAGTCTCTCAGACGCCGCATCAGCCAGTTTAGCCACTCCACCCCAAGAACCAAAGCTACGGCTCCCAGCCCTAACACCTTCATCAGCTCTTTAAATGACATCTGAGAAACAGAGAGAACGGATTAGAAAGTGAAGCAGCGTTATATTACACTTTATGAACAATAAAAAAAAGAGACCGTACATTCCTGAAGTTGAACATTTTGTTCTACCGTTCTATTAACCACAATTGGGATCACAAACTCTCAACCAGACATTTTCCCAAATCAGGGCCGTTGTCAAAGCCAACAGGTCCTGTAAGAATGGAGCCCACCCACAGAAATGCTATTAATTTGATCCATGTTGCAAATTATTGCTCAGGTACTTTTCAGGTCTGATTCTGCAATCAAATGCTTTTGTATAATTACCACTTAATTGTATTCCAGTTTCAGTAAACATTAATCTTACTACTTGGTTGCAGTCGTATCACCTAAATAATACACCTCAAAACAATATTTATATGTATATGTACATTCATATTTAAAGGTACAAGACTAACTAACTAACACAGTTATGTGGGAAATCGGTAGCCAGGTACGATTGTAGTTTATTTGACAAAAATAGGCCTACTTTACAACTGCAACATATAAAGTACAGGCTATTAATGTTCCCTGTTCGTTTAAAGCAAATAATAATAATAATAATAATAATAAATACTTCACTGCGAAATGGCTTGATTGACCAATGAGAAGAAAGCATCCCAGAGCGTTGTATAGGCTAGTACTTTGAAACGTTAGCATAATGTAATTGATTATTTTTGCACATCTATCCTAATCTCCGAAATTATAAATCGTGGCAATCACATAAAAACGGACATATATGACGAAATAATTTATTTACAGCGTGTTTTAATGTGTAATTTACACTTCTTTGACAACACAGCGTTTCAGAAAAGTGACTAACATAACAAATTTTAAACTTGTACTTTTTTGTAATTCACCCAGATGCGTATTTTGTTACGAAACGCTTTTTATAGCACAAAATGTGAGAATGTTTTGATATAATACCTGTTGAGACATGTCTGCCAACCTCAGGTGACAACTACACCCCCCCACCAGGCACGCCTGCACGTGCATCGTTCCCACGCAGTCAAGAGACCCCCCCCTCGCTCTAATGAGTCGGATCTTATCAAAGAATCGGTTGAAGAGGTTCATAAAAGAGGACTTACTAAGGTAAAAGGTAAAAGCTAAGAGCGACATAGTGGGCGTCTGGAGTGAAAGTAGGATTTAATGGATGGGTCAAAATATAAGTTAAATGAAACATACTGTAATTAGTTTATGGTATGAAAGTTTTATCAAAGCATTGGTTTTAATTAAATTAGCAGCATTTAGATTCTATTTTATATTATTGATATTAACGTAGGCACAAAAACATTATAAACAACAATATATGCTCACACCTGTCATGATCAACAAGTGGGGACCGTGATGACGTTATGCGTCACGGCTTAACATATGATGCGATTTCAAGTTTTCCTTTCTCTTTGGAGTGTTACAAGCTCTTGGTGCATAAAGAAGATCTGTAAAGTTGCAGACTAAAGTCTCAAAACCAAAGAGATATTCTTTATAAAAGTTAAGAGTCAACCACACCTACCTAAAACGGCTCGTTCTAACACGCCCCCACATGTCTACGTCACTATGTGGGAAGATTTGCATAACGCCGCCCAAATGTTCACGCAAAGAAAGAAAGCGTAACTTTTATTCTCGCTGTAGCCGCCGGCGCCATGTTGTGGAGATGCTGTGTTTCGTTGTGAAAGCGAAACTACTTTGTTTGGTCTTCCAAAAGAGGACGATATCTGCTTCGTCATGCCTGGAGCTGATCCGTGCTGGTCGCTGAGGAAATACATCAACTTTGTGCTGTGGATCGCCAGATCAGCTTTCAACGTGGACGAAGCGGAGTCAAGCCCGGTGTCATCACATGTGGTTGCCGCAAGCATCCTTCGTCGAATCCCGCTGGCAAGCCGCTTTTCAAGCCGGGCTCATGCGAACTACTAGCCAACGTTTTGTGACGCTGGTTTCGTTGTGAGAATGCAAAACTACTTGTTTGGTCTTCCAACGAGGGCCCCCCACGACTAGGAAAATTAAGTGGTTAAGTTGTATTTACAACACTGTTCCAGAACACTTCAACCCAAATATTCAGACGTTTCCTGATCTGCCGGCTGTTCTGACTCACAGACTGTAAGTACGTTTTTTATATTTAAAGAATTTGCCACTGATGATTCAAACGCGAGTTTTGAGCAGTGTAGAGTAGCACTTGTTGTTTGTCATTTCTCCGATCACAAATGCAGACATGGTTTTATGTTTACGCAGCGCGATGCAAGTCACGCGAAAAAGACAGTAAGTCATTAATCAGCTAATTTCTGTCCCCACTGGATGCAACAAATGCTTCATTTGTAATGGGTCTTTATTGGTTTTGTCTGGTCGTGCCGGGAGATGGCATTACTGTATGGTGAGGGGCGTAACAGTTCCATCACAAGCTTGAGGGATTCCTTTTTTTTTCTTTGGGAATAAATAATTTTTTTTTTATTCTTTTTGTTTTTTTTTTTTTAAATTTTGGCCAATCACAACGCACTGGATAGCTGGCCAATCAGAGCACACCTCGCTTTTCAGACCGATGAGCTTTGTAAAAATGAACGCGTTTCAGAAAGGCGGGGCATAGAGGAGAAACAATAATGTACAGTATGTGGAAAATAATGTGTTTTTTTAACCTTAAACCACATAAACACATTTCATTACACCAAATACACAAAATAATGTTCTTTTTAGCAACATCATATGACCCCTTTAAAAGATTAATTGAATCGGTTTTTATGTGGCTCTTTGAAACAGGTCCTTCAAAGGAAGGACAAGTTTGTTTCCTCCCTTCAGAAACGTTTAGATGTAGGGTGAGTGTGTCAGTGGCTCCCCCTGCTAGTGGAGAGAAAAAGTAAAAACGAGAGGACACGTTTGTTTGGTCAGTGTTTATTATCCGCAATAAAATATATTGTTTTATATTCAGAATGCACTGAAAGTGCCAAAAAGTAGCCTACCATGGTTCTACTATTTTTTTTTTCCGGAAAGTGTATCATATGGACATGGAACTATGGCAATTCCACTGTAGGCTATTTTTTGAAGAACCTTGGTGCCATGGTCCAATATAATCATTCAGTTTTATGGTAAAGTCACCATCACTGTCCATAATACTGTCAATAGATTTCGTAAGGATATAGGCCTAGGACTAGGACTAAGGCAATCATGTTTTTTGCAACAATTAAAATGATAATAGTAATGAAATAGTGACAAACAATAATTATATATGTGCAGCCACCAAGAAATGTTTTGTTTCTTGCTGCTTAAACATTTCAAACATTAAGCAGGCATATGCAAGCACAGGCTGAAAAGTTCAAAAGTGTAAAATGTGCAAACTGCAACACTAACGCAATACGTACGCAATGTATATTCTGAACATTCATCTGTTTTTTTGAGTGTGAACAATTAAACAACATTTTTTGTTTAATGACCCTACAGAATATAAATTAACCACTGATGGCAAGGAACCAAATGTAGGAGACAGGGTCTTGCTCCTATCCCACTTCAGACAAATAACATAGACATAGACACTTACTGATGATTTTTGGTTTATGTTTAATCACCTTTGTAACTTCTGATATTCTGACACTAAAGACCAATTACATCAAATGTTGAGGAATTTAAAGACAAAGGTTAATATATAAGGCAGACTATGACTGACCCATAATGAAGCACCTAAACCATTCGATTTGGAGTTTTTGTGTGGTAGATGATCCCCTTTAAACTAACCAGATAGCAGCTTAATTGATTCTCTAATTAAGCACTGTATGCCTAATACATTGTCCACGTAAAGATGATTATTTGTTTTAGTTAAGCTGGTCTGGGATCAGGAGAAAGGGACATCGTCTACCAATGCTGAATACCAGAGTGTAAGTGTATTAATTAAGAAAGTCAATGCCGTCTTGTTCATTAGGCTTGGCGCAGTATTTGTGGTCGTACACTAGACGTGAGCCTCCCATCGGGGTGAGGCCGCTCTGAGACGCCACTTTGTTGGTTCCCATCTGCAGAGACACGGTTGTAGTGTCCACCGGGTCTAGATTCACATTCTTTTCTGTCACCTGTCTCGCCGTGCCAAGAGCAAACATTCCAGCCTACAGCAGGACAAAGACAAAGTTAATATATTGAACATATTAAAATTGCATTCTTCAACTTTCCTAGAACTGTCCAGTGTGCTTTCTGAATTGTTCAGTATTTTTCAGTAGCATGGAGGTTAATTGATGGTGTAAGTGTTTTACTGTCATCAGTAATCAAGCCACACATGCATCCATTTTGCTATTATGAGTGTTGACATATAAATAATAATCCTCAGTATCCGAGGAGGACATGAACAGAGTGCTCATCTCATAATTACGGTGATTTTGGTGTTAATGCAGCATGCAGCCTCACCATGCTGGCACATTTGTTGGTGCCCATTTGGAGGTTTATAGTGGATCGATCCGCTGGTTTCTCCATGCCTATATTGGGATCATAGAGATGGCGCCTGGTTCCATAGGAGGTCATGCCCTTTTGGCTGGCAAATTTGTTGGAACCCATCTGTGAATTCACATGAAATGTATTTTATATACTATAGTCCAAATGTTTAGGGTCAGATGTTTTTTTTCTTTTGAAATAAAATAATATTTTTATTCAGCAAGGACACATTAAATTGATCAAAAGTAACAGTAAACACATTTGTAACGTTACAAAAGATTTCTATCTCAAATAAACTGTATCACAGTATTTCAAAAACGAAACGAACAAAAAAAAGGTAAAAAACAAGGAAAGCAGCACAACCGTTTCTTGAACAGCAAATCAGCATATTAGAATGATTTCTAAAGATCCTGGAGGAGACGGTGCTCAAATGCATTGCTGGGAGACGATTCACGCTTTGCATTGACCAGGAATAAAATTCTATTTTCAAAATATATTTAAATAGAAACCAGTTATTTTTTAATTGCGTAAATTTCACAATATTCTGTATATACTTCTTTCAAAACACTAAAAAATTATAATCTCACACTTTTAAACAGTAGTATTTTTTTTCAATTGTCAAACTGTAGATTTCACTACAAGAAGAAACATAGAATGTGTTTTACATGTTCAAATCCAAAGCCAAGTGTTAATTCAAAGTAGGAAGGAATTAGATAATTCTTGAATAGGAGGACGGTCATGGAGGCGGCCCGCTTTCCATTTCGTATAAAAGGCAGTGTCAATGTTCTTTTAATATTACAAAATGTTTTTCGTTTGACATTGACATTCGTCATTATGCATCTTAATGTCACACGTGGTGTGCATGTTACCTAGCTGGGTGATAACACTGGCGAGCCCAGACGGTTTCATGTATTAGGTCAGGGATTGAACTTCCTTTGCTTTTTTGCTGCATACTTCACACCGATGTCACTTTTTTTGTAGAAGCCTGTAAGTCTTTCGACCTGGGTTTGAGGAGGGCGAGAGAGAAGAGAGAACATGGAGAAAAAGAAACAGTGAAAAAAACATGACAACAGTACTGTGGTTGGTATTGACAGTTGTTCAAAGGGCATTATTAAAGAGTTTTATCAGATGTTCTCACCCACTCCCGCAGCCGCGAGTGTAAATGACCTGGGTGTGGTTCAGTCCTCGAAAAAGGTCATTGGCCAAAGATCTGTCATTGGTGAAGGCCACGGATCACCGATGGCGTACGAATAAAATGATGCGTTCTCTAACTAAGAGAGATTGAAGGAATAGGTATGAAGTTAGGAATGGATACATACCTAATATTTCGACGTCCAAAATGCAGTGTGTGCAAAATAACAGTGATACCAGACTATGCCATGCTCGTGAGGCACGCCACAGTCAACGTAGTCTTAGACAGACTTGATAGTGAGGTACAGAATGAGGGGTAAAATAGTCCAGTTCATTGTAAAAGGAGTTGAGCCTATAACTGTGCTGCATTCCTTGTTCATGCAAACTACTTTTAATTGCATGTTTGTCTTATCTTCTGTAACTATTTGCATTTTAAATCAATAACCACTTTGACAGTGCCAAAGAAAAGCCGGTCTGCGTCAGTCTTTTAATCAAGTGGTTTAATCCTAATGGCGCTTAGAGCTAAATTCTGTACACATCTACATTCTCTGCATTTCTCAGCACGTACCGTGGCATCTAGTACATGCACTAATGACGTTATGTTTGTAACAAACATCAGTTGCATTCTTAAAATGGCAAAAATGTGGCTCATAGTTTTCATTTCAAAACATAACAACGACGTCCAAGTCGTCACCACTATGCACACAAATTTGCACATGAGTGATGCAAAATTAGTCGAACAGCTGATACAGTACCAGAACGACAGGACCTTGTGCGAGAGTCAGAACTTGAAAGGAGAGGCGTGACGCATCGCGGCCACAAGGATGCCAGGGGCTCGTGCAGTTTGTTGATCAGCCTAGTGAACAAAAACACAATATAAGAGCATAACACACAAAAATCGAAAGAAGAGGCTAGTGTGTGCAGTTTGGTCGGGTAATTATGTGTAGACCATATAGTATTTTTACCCTTGATAACTTTTCACTTTTGGCTTCTTTCTACTTTTGACTTATTTGGTAGTAGTATCACTTTTGATATTCTTAGATATTCACAAATTGTATCTCAATTGGAAGTTATTTTTGTAGGTGTGTGTGTATGTGTGTGTGTGTTTATTGTCCCTAAATACTGGAATTGGTGTGGTAAATATACCAAGTCATAAACAGTAAGTATGTATTTTTATTTCTGAATGAGCCTTTGCGGTTTAAATGGTTATGAACTGTCTTTCATTGGTGAAACTCACTCGCACAGGATCACGCCGTCCTTCAGTCCCTCCATGAAGTTGTCAGGAACCGTTCGACCTGTGACCTCATGGATCCACATCCTCAGGGCCTCCTCCGTCTGAGGGTCATACTTCTGTGCCAGCTGTTATGTAAAAAGTTATTTTTTCCCACATAATTTACATTGTTGTATACTAACATTTTCTAATGTTATAGATGCAAGCTGTTTGCTAACAACTGCAGAAAACAGTTTAGACCTTTAGAATTTTGCTTGTATTTTACTATATACATTTATTTTTGTTGTTGTTGTAAATTTAGCACAGTGCGTCTCTGTTCTAGCCTCTGGAAGTAAATTCAAGCATGAACAGGATGGATATAAACATTTACGCAAGCTTCCTGTTGTGTATGTCCACTTAGATCATAGTTACATTTCTCATAGCAATGATGATACACTAACCCATAATTCTGAACAAAATTGAGTTTCTCATCTAAATTAATAGTATGATATTTATTGAAGTCATACACTAATTTGGTGTATATTTCATTGATGTCAGTAAATAGATATCATCCCTAAAGTTTCATTAACCATCCATTGTTCACAGCATGTATGCTAAAATATTTTTTTTTATGAAAGAGCTATAATAGCAAAAATAAATTCATTTTTTCAGACAAATGTTTTGGAAATGATGTTGTTTAGCAACTCATACCCCAATGGAAGGGGTTTTCCATTTACCTCAAAGTTTCCCTAAAAGTTTAACTTCTAACTAAGTTCATGTTTCTTTTCTAAATGCATTCCAATATTTGTACTGGATGTAAGTGTGACAATTGTTTTTTAATGAGGAAATGCATTGTTGGAATTCCATTGTGGCACAGAATTGTCATAGGGCAAAACTGTTGAGCAAAGGTGATAAACAACATCTATTTGACATTCGTATGCAGTCAGGGCTTGCAAGTTTATTGCATTTGTATTATAAAGTGCACATACCTTATTCCTGACATCAGCGGAGAGTCCAAATGTGGGTCCTTTGCTGAACTGGGTGCTCATGGTCTCTCAAGTCGAGTCCTGTTGATGCTCCTGTGATCCATATATATCTCTGATCTCTCTCCATCTTTTAAATGCCCCTCAGTCTGTTTGTTATACTGTACAAGTCTGCACCTCATTGGCTGAGGCCTCTTAGCCACCTGACCAATCATGACTGTACTGCTGGAATGCATGGGTCAAATGAGCTCTAAAGGAATAGTTTAACAAAAATGAAAATTCCAAACGACATACGTTTTCTTCTCTGCATTTGGTTTAATTCAAAAGAGCAAAAGTAATAATAGTAAATTATTACTAGTGTTATAGTAAAGGTAATAATAAATTAAGCAGGGAGGGCAGGGAGATGGTGGTGGATGGAAAGAGAGAGAGACAGACGGAATTTGAAGACTTTATTTGGTCATGATGGTCCTACAGCTGTCATATGTTTGTAGACATATTTATAACAGAAAGAATCCAAAGTGAATTCTAAAAATAAGTTCATCACATTAGTGAGTTTCTGTATCTGTATATGGAAAAGGAGGAGAATGAAAAAGACTATATACAGTATACTGTATATATTTCTTGAGTATATTTCTTTTCTTGTGAATTTGGTGGGTTGCATTCCTTTATAATGCATTTACCAATAAAGGAAATGTAGGAAACATTGGATGGATGGATGACAAATAGCAATGGATGGATGGATGGACAGATGACAAATAGCGATGGATGTATAGATAGGTGGACAGATGGATGGATGGACGGATAACAAATAGTGATGGATGGATGTATAGATAGGTGGACGGATGGACAGATGACAAATAGTGATGGATGGATGTATAGATAGGTGGACGGATGGATGGACGGACGGATGACAAATAGTGATGGTTGGATGGATAGATAGGTGGACGGATGGATGGATGGATGGATAGATAGGTGGACGGATGGATGGATGGATGGATAGATAGGTGGACGGATGGATGGACGGACGGATGACAAATAATGATGGATGGATGGATGGATGGATAGATAGGTGGATGGATGGATGGATGGATGATAGATAGATAGATAGATGATAGAAGATAGATAGATAGATAGATAGATAGATAGATAGATAGATAGATAGATAGGTGGACGGATGAATGGATGGACGGACAGACAGATGAATGGATGGATTAAAAGTTGCAATGAACAAAGTAGTGGCTCGCTCACACTATTTTAAAGAATGCACTCCAGTTAATTTCAAGTTTGGCGAGAGATGTTTAAAACTGTATTAGTGGATGAGCCAAGGATAGAGTGGTCATAAAACAAATTAGTCCTGCATTTCAAAGATTACAATCCAAATAACATAAAGGGAATAGTTCACCCAAAAAGACATTAACTGATGGGCTGGAGCGGTGTGGGCTTATGTGATGATGTGATGTTTTTATCAGCTGTTTGGACTATCATTATGACGGCACCCATTTAACTGGCGAATGATCCACTGGTGCGCAAGTAAAGTAATGATAAATTCTCAAAATATTTAAATCTCTACATTTCTCAGAATTTTACCCTTTTAAATATTTTCGAGCTCCTAACTTCTACAAGTGAGTTGAAAAATGTTACCATTTATCCCTGTAACAACCATAATTTTCCACCAGATGGCGGCATGACCAACCTTTGCAACTAGACTCAAGGATGTTGACAACATGGGCCAAATGCTTTCAGAGGGAATATTTAGGAGATTATGTCAAATGTTTTTTGTTTACTATTTTTTTCTGTTCTATCTATTTTCTAACATCATGGCTACCATGTCATTAGCTCTTCACTTACAGGTGCATCTCAATAAATTAGAATGTCGTGGAAAAGTTCATTTGTTTCAGTAATTCAACTTAAATTGTGAAATCGTGTATTAAATAAATTCAGTGCACACAGACTGAAGTAGTTTAAGTCTTTGGTTCTTTTAATTGTGATGATTTTGGCTCACATTTAACAAAAACCCATCAATTCAACAATCTCAACAAATTAGAATATGGTGACATGCCAATCAGCTAATCAACTCAAAACACCTGCAAAGGTTTCCTTAGCCTTCAAAATGGTCTCTCAGTTTGGTTCACTAGGCTACACAATCATGGGGAAAACTGCTGATCTGACAGTTCATTGACACCCTTCACAAGGAGGGTAAGCCACAAACATTCATTGCCAAAGAAGCTGGCTGTTCACAGAGTGCTGTATCCAAGCATGTTAACAGAAAATTGAGTGGAAGGAAAAAGTGTAGAAGAAAAAGATGCACAACCAACCGAGAGAACCGCAGCCTTATGAGGATTGTCAAGCAAAATCGATTCAGGAATTTGAGTGAACTTCACAAGGAATGGACTGAGGCTGGGGTCAAGGCATCAAGAGCCACCACACACAGACGTGTCAAGGAACTTGGTTACAGTTGTCTTATTCCTCTTGTTAAGACACTCCTGAACCACAGAATATGTCAGAGGCGTCTTACCTGGGCTAGGAGAAGAAGAACTGGACTGTGCCCAGTGGTCCAAAGTCCTCTTTTAAGATAAAAGTAAATTTTGCATTTCATTTGGAAACCAAGGTCCTAGAGTATGGAGGAAGGGTGGAGAAGCTCATAGCCCAAGTTGCTTGAAGTACTGTGTTAAGTTTCCACAGTCTGTGATGTTTTTGGGGTGCAATGTCATCTGCTGGTATTGGTCCACTGTGTTTTTTGAAAGAAAACCCATGCACTGCACCCGTTTACCAGAAATTTTGGAGCACTTCATGCTTCGTTCTGCTGACCAGCTTTTAAGATGCTGATGCAGGATTTGGCACCTGCCCACACTGCCAAAAGCACCAAAAGTTGGTTAAATGACCATGGTGTTGGTGTGCTTGACTGGCCAGCAAACTCACCAGACCTGAACCCCATAGAGAATCTATGGGGTAGTGTCAAGAGGAAAATGAGAAACAAAAAATGCAGATGAGCTGAAGGCCACTGCAAGAAACCTGGGCTTCCATACACCTCAGCAGTGCCATAAACTGATCACCTCCATGCCACGCCGAATTGAGGCAGTAATTAAAGCAAAAGGAGCCCCTACCAAGTATTGAGTACATGTACAGTAAATGAACATACTTTCCAGAAGGCCAACAATTCACTAAAAAATGTTTTTTTTTATTGGTCTTATGAAGTATTCTAATTGGTTGAGATAGTGAATTGGTGGGTTTTTGTTAAATGTGAGCCAAAATCATCACAATTTAAAGAACCAAACACTTAAACTACTTCAGTCTGTGTGCATTGAATTTATTTAATACAAGGAGTTTCCCATTTGAGTTGAATTCCTGAAATAAATGAACTTTTACACGACATTCAAATTTATTGAGATGCACCTGTAGTTGCCCTACACAACATTATTCTACATTAACATTACAATTATAGTAGTTCATCAACAGAAGGCGCCATCACAACCATCTTGCATCTGTCCTGCAAAGAAGTTGCCAACGACTGGGCCACATAGCCTACTGTATCATGACATACCATCATTTCAAAAAGAAGCACAGTATGGATACTAGCATGCTACTCTCACTATTTTTGAAGTGTGCACTATATATATATATATATATACTTTAGCGTCGGACAACTCCAAACACAATATATCGTTTGAGCAGATTTCACAATACTTGTAACCAGACGCCAGAACAAGACCCTGGTTTCATGGTACCCCGATACATTTACAACCTTGTGGAAAGCGAGCCGACTACTTAGCTGCATTCTACAGAAACAAAGGGACACAAATGCACAGGAGAAATGGACTTTTCTACTAAGTAATTCATAGGAAAACCTTCTTTGAATGAAAACCCATTTTCTTCAGGCCATTGTGTAAATTATTGCTGTGTTGTATTTAATCTGATGTATTATAGACTATTTTTATTCATGATTACGATAAACCACTCATTCATATAAACTTACATATACCGTGTTTAGTATCTATGAATTCGCCTTCTTATGATCGAAACAAGTGTGTATATTATATGCTGATTCCTATGCAACATATTGATGTTCTAATAATATGTACTAATTCGTGCCTCAACACTCCAACGAATTACATATGCAAAATACCATGCTTACAGACAAAGAGTCATAAAAATCCCAGTATTTCCAACCTCCCGCTTGGAATTTCAGCCTCTCTCATTGGACAAGCCCATCTTGAGAGGCGTGAATCTCTGCAGGCTTTAAAGGCCCCACTTCATGTGACCCGCCCCTGTCGGTGGTTCAGTGAGATGCTAAGATGAAGATGTGAGAAACGCTCCAGGATACCAAAGCTCGTGCCAGGCTCCGGCCTAGTCCTTTTCATTCATCAAGTGACTCTGACTCAAAACTGGTTCTTTTCATCAACCAACTTCAGCAAAGATCTTGGGGCTTAAGAAATTGCATCAGGAATCTTTTCAGACATACGCAAGTATCAAACTTAGTCGATTTAATGGATGCATTAAGTATCAGTTACACCTTATTACAAAGGTGTGTTTGAACTAAGAATCTGTCGTTTTCCCTCAGGTTTTAGATCTGCTGAATATGCAAAATGGTTCCATAAATGTCATTCCTTATGTCTCTTTCTTTAGTGCTAAACTTTAACCCTTTCCTATACCAACTGTATGTGTGTGTGTGTGTGTTAGACCAGTTTGTGTGTTTATGTTGTATGTTAGACTAGTTTAAGTTTTTATGTTGTTAATAAAACCTTACTTGTATCACAATTGACGTGGCATGTTTACTCCTAACCGGAGTCAATAATCATGCAGATTTACGTTACAAAATTATAGAATTGTACAGTAAGAAAGTAATTCCCCTTAACCAGGAAATTAACGTTCTTAAAATTGACAAGACAGTTGACCCTGAGAGGTCAAGTAAATATCTACAGTGGATCTAAAATATGAATAGTTAATTATAACTAGTTATGGTTAATTATTCATATTTCCCCATGAGTTGATTAGCTACAGATTGGTGGAGAGAATGCGGGCATGATAAAACGAAAGTTATGAGTTTAAACACTGGCAACTTAAAAGTGTGTGCTTGATAGCCCAGTTTAAAATAGGACGTGACTTCAGATGCCAGGTTGTGTCCCTATTTGCTGGCTTGTTAAAATGCATATAAAGTAGGGGCTTGAATTGGTACCACTATTATGATTGAAAGAGTCTTTATGTATTTCATGCTTAATGGCAGCGGTGTAAGGTTAATCTGATTTTAGCAAAGAAACCCTAATTTCAGTATTAAAGCATAAATCTGTCTTGACAAAGCGTAAGTCTGAATCTCAGCTCAGCGGCATGTCCAAACTGTACCATAATGTAATATGCTTTAGTGAAGAAATCACAAAATTGCAGTATTGTTTAAATTGTTTCTTTGAAGAAGAAATCTCAGTACAGTTATATCAAGGTAGATGTGAGCGTTGCTCCTCTTTCTATAGCATAAAGGCCTTATAGTTTATAATAGATTGAAGCAATTCATCTACACTTTGAATGTATATATATAAGACGAGCAACCTGGTGGTCATTACTGTGTTTCACTCGCTGAGTGAAATTAAAAGTGTAATACTGTACCTTAGTATGCATGTGTGAGGCAAACATAACTACATATATGTTTAAACCGGTTTTAACTTACAGTAAACCCGTTTTGTAATTCTTTAAACAAGTGCAAGAAGTTTATTGTTACATTAGAGAAGCATTCACAAAAGTGCTTATTTAATGCAACAAGTCTTGAAGGCTGAAAGCACAACGTTCTAAAACTGTGACTGTTTAACATAGACAGGCATTAAACTGCGTTAATTACACTGGCTTGCATTGGTTACCGTGACAACAACTTTTCACAGGAAGTGCTAACGTCACATAGAACAACACGCCATGTTTGTAAACAAACCATTTGAAGCAGCTAAGCTAACACGACTTTGCATAGTTTCATTTTAGGCTAAGCTAACAAATAGCTTTATCAATTAGGGGTTAACACTCTTTATGTGAAGTTTTTAAATACAGATGTGTGTGTGCAGTGTGTAGCAATTTGAATTTAACCTAATCCCTGTTTTCTGATTTTTCCATTTCTCTTCCTTCTTTTCTTCTTTTTCTATGTTTCTCAAACTTCAATTCGTCTCAGCGAATTTAACTATCTAGATGTATCTTCCTGAATGCTATTGCTTAGTTACTATTTAATTAAATCTAAATTTAATTAAATATTAACTGTCTATCGAGGAAAGACTCATTAAAGTATTGGGTGCTTTTAGTAACACACTAAACACTAGTGCTGCTATTTGTTCCTAATAACAGAATGATTACCTTGTTTTGTTAATAGCAATCAGCTAATTTTAAATCCATTTACATGTTATGCCCCTTTTGTTTTAATGTTCTCTCTGAACCTCAAAAGGAAACAGAGACATTTCTATTTTTGATTTGTCTATTTTCAAAAATAATCAGCATAATCTGAATAGAAAAAACAAAAAAAATGCTCTCCTTTTCCTTTTGCTTTTCCCTTTTCTCCTTCATACCTTAGAGATTAAGCTTGTTTGGGGAACCGGCAGCAAATTCTGAGTGATAATTTGACAATAAAAGTAGTCTTAAGTCATCAATCAAAATCCTGTTTACGTCCTTTTCAGCAAAACATATGCTGACCCCAAACTATTTTAGCATTCACACTCTGTTTTGATCTGGTAGTAGTCTTTAGCCCTTACTCTCAACACCAGTGTGTAAAAACGTTGCAGATGCTCAGACTAACGGCCCAGAATGCAGAACAGAGAGGGCTAGCCAGGCGTCGTGAGGAACACCCCCTACCCAGGGCCAACAACCACCTACTGAGCCGAAAGCAAATGGACACAGAGAGAGAAGTGTACCTCAGACTCAGGACTCGGGCGAGAGTTGTGGCGACAAAAGCTCGCCAAGGTCATTATCTCCCTGGCCCACAACCTCATGGGTCTGAAACAGGAGGTAAATGAGCTCAAGCAACAGATCACAGCGGTAGCCACAAGGACCCCAGCAAAATGGAGTAACAGGAGGAAATCAATAGACTTCAAAAAGCTCTGACAGCTGCTGAACAGCAAGAACACCTGGAAAAGGTAGCCAGAAAGGAACTGGAAAGGAAACACCCACACAAAATAACTATTAAAGCAGCAAATTCTGAGCTCTTAGACAAAGTTGCCAGAATTGAGACTCTGATCCAGCAACTGAACAACACTCAAGACAAACTTGACATGGTCCAAAGAGAACTCAGGTACTCTTATAGGCTGCAAAAGGAAACACAGTGGGAGAAACACCCTACTCCTGCATCCTCACTCAGCAGTGCAAAACTCCCTCAGGTGCACGAAGCTACGAAAGGGGGAGCCAGCACTTTCTGCTTAACAACTCAGCAGACATAACTGTAATACATCCAGCAACCACAGAAAGGAGGGGGGGGGGCCCTTCCAAGCATCCCTGCAGCAGCGCATGATGCGAACCCCAGAAACTTTGACAAGCTAACCATAAAACAATAGTTTCCTACTTTATGCAATACGAGCAGTAATTTAGAACGGTGGAATCGTTTTAAACATTGCTTGCAAGCAGACCCAATAATCAACCTTATGTGTCTGTTTCATAAGTTAGTAACTTCTTCTCCATGCGCATACCAGTTCCTGATCAAAACCAGATAAAATTATAGTTTGAATGTACCTTCCTACGAGCAGTAAGAAGTTTTCAGTGCTATAATGTGTTTAAATCGTACGATAAGAAACTAACCTGACTTAGCGAAGAAATCCTAATTTCTGTGTTAGTAGCGCATAAGTCTATTTTCTGACGACGACATCTCGGGATTAGCAGCTCATATAAATGGTACCAGAATAATCGGTCTGATTTGGGCGAAGAAATCCCCTTCTTCAGTACGGTGTAGGTGATCTGAGCGATGCTCCTCATTTCACTGATTTAAGGCATTATTATGTGTTATGTATCATTGTATTCATATATCGACCCACTCATGTGAAACATTTACGTAACTCTTATACATGCCCGCACCAGGTTCTGAATATAATCAGAAAAAACTATAGTTTGAAGGTGCCTTCCTACAGGTATTATAAAGTTTCAGTGCTATAATGTTTTTTAAATCGTACGATAAGAAACTAACCTGATTTGAGCGAAGAAATCCTAATCTCTGTTGTAAGTGGAGCATAAGTCTATTTTCTGACAACGCAATCTCAGATTAGCAGCTCATATAAATTGTACCAGAATGAATCGGTTTGATCTTGGGCGAAGAAATCCCCTTTTTCTGCACTGTGTAGGTGATCTGAGCGATAGTCCTCATTTCAGTAATTTAAGGCCTTATTATGTGTTACATATCACTGTATTTCATTTTGACTCGCTCATGTGAAACATTTACTTAAAATTAATTGTGTTATTCTAGCGTAGCTAATACGAATCCACATTGCTGTGAAGTGAAAGGTGCGTTTGAGGAATGAATGAATTTGTCCGGGACCTGCATGAGTTCATGCATGATCACAGCAGTGCACGTCTGTCCACCGAACCTGTTGTGAGCTTGCATTGAGTCTCATAGCAACCGTGACCCGGGAAGTGGAGCAGACTCCTCGGTTAATCTGACAACAGCATCACTTCAAGACCTGTGTTGGCAACAAAGAATGAGTGTAACAACGGAACTATTAAGCTAGCCTTTACTCAACTGCTTAGATGTTAGCACTGAATAACACTTAGATAGGCGTGTTAAAGTGTAAACTTTTGAACCAAAACCTCTCTCTCCCTCTCTCTATCCCTCTATCTCTCCGTCATCTGTTGTCACTTCTGTGATGCCCTCACAGGTCCGGGACACAAGCACATACTTTGGTTTTTGTGTTATTGTTTATTTTTGTTTTGTCTTTATTCTACCTCTTTTTAATTTTAGTGCATTTATTTACATTTGTTTAGCACCAATGTACCAATTCAGCTAAATTGATTGTAATTAAATTTGGGATTTAATTAAATCAAATTTTTATTTATTTTTATTTTATTCCATTTTTTTTTTTATTTTTATTTTGTTTATTTACTCTCCCCTTTTAATTTCCTACAGCTCTTAAGACCCTTTTTATTTAAATTTTTGTTTGTTGTTTTTTTTACTTTTACCTTATTTTAGTTATTTCAACATCACCATCGTCGTTTTTGGATGGGATTACAGTAGTTCGAGCAACTGTTGTTTCCTTAGCGATTTATACAGGTTATTAGTAGCATAATCTCTGTTTCCTCTCTACTTCTCCTCACGTCTCAGTGCCAGGCCTAATACGTTGAAGGGCAGCTCCCATTGCAACACAATGTAGGCTAACATAAAAATAGAAACAATTCCCACTGTTTCTTTTACTTTTGACGAGGTATTTGGTGGGTCCATGCTAGTTTAGCTAACAGCCTAACCCTAGGTTATGAAGTCTATTGCAGCATCACACACAGGTGAAACCTGCTTAGAAGATCTCGGAGAAACAAAACTAAAAATAGGTAAAAATGTTCCTTTTTTTTGAGTTTATTTTTTTTTATTTTATTTCAGTTTCGTCATAGTGCCCAAACCCGTGAACCATCAGTAGTATAGCCCGGTCATCAGCTGACCCCTGCTTACGGCCCCTCAACAAAGTTACTCAAACTCTTCCTTTGTGTTCACGAACAAAAAAACATAGCACCTTACCTCACTAGCTGCCTCCCACAAGCTAGTCATACCTTACACGGCCTACAAAGCCATTCCCCATAGAGATGGCTTAACACCTCTGTATGTACTTGCATTTGCCTTCTGCCTCTCTCTCTCTGGTGTTCCCACAAGTGTGCCAGTATGTCGCAGACATTCCACAGACATCCAGCCCTGGCAGCTCACCAGGACCACCTGGACACTAAGTAGAGCACTGTAATGGACATCATTAAGCTCAAAGCAGCCAACGACCTGCCATAGCAAAGAAAGGAACAGCGAGACTGCGACATAAGCGAACACGTGACCAGCATCATCCTCTGGTGGAGGGCTCTTTGTCTTCCAGTTTTTGTGGACCACACCCTCAAGGGCCTCAGACAGGCGGTATATGAGCTGAAACTGCAAGTCACAGAATTCTGCAGAGAACTGACACCTGCTCAACGTGAGAAAGCACAAGAACGGATGCAAAGAACCTCACCGAATGGTGCGACAGAAAGAAATCACCAGTCTTCACAGAGGCTCTAACAGCTGCTCAACACCAAGCGCCGCTGGAAAAAGCCATCACACAGGACTTGAAAAGAGAACTGTTTCACACAAAGTCACTCTTAAAACAACATATGTGGAACTAAATGAGAGAGACACCACATCTTAGGCCTTACAAGGCCACCTGCATACAGACAGAGCTGAGGTCCAAACCTTGACTCAGCATTAGAAAGGAGGTTGACTTGGTTCAGAAAGAATTTAAACAGTCCTACCGACTGCGCATAGACTTAAGCAAAAGACAGCCGGCTGAATATCGGTCGCCAGCAGTGCAAGCCCTCCACGCCTGTGCACAGCTACGAAAGGGGGGAAAGGGAGCCAAAGCCTTCTGCTTGACACTTCACAAGTCAGCTCCCTGAAAACCTATGCAGCTGCAACAAAAAAAAAAAATTTCAGGCGAACCGAAACAACTCAACGAGGTAAATTCAGTGTCACAAATGAACTGAAAAATGCTTGCAGACCACAAGGCGAACAGAAAGGGAAAACACGAAACAGAACTCCCCCTGACCAGCAGGCCCAGACCCCCTCAGCCAATAGTCCGAACCTGCGAGGGGGGGGGCGAGAGCCACTGTTCACACGTCACCAATCAGCAGCCACAAGGGGGTGGGGCAAGGACCTTTCCAGAGGATCACTGCAGACACACACACCGTGTGACCCCACAGACCCCAACGAGCTGGCCAGAGACAATACATCTGGCAACCTAAATACTCTCAGACCCAGAGTCTGAACCCGGACTGATCGCTGCCCCAGACACCAAACAAGGCTGGCATGAAACTCCCCATGCTTACAACCACAGACTTTGACAAACTTACTCCAAAGCTCACAATTAACCTGGGATGGCGGAGGACACCAGCTGAAAGAAGTCATCTAGGCATTAGGGCCTACCGCACAATGCCTAATCAACAGCTGCATAACCTGACACAGAAGGCCTTTAACAAACACAAGTCCTCCACTAAAGGGGTTTGTAAGACCCCACTGATTCTGAACTTCACAAATCAGAATCCAAAGCGGGCACCAGAAGGCACCCAGCATTGCCACAATGCAAAACCCTTCTACAGAAAGCCCCTAGCCAGAAGAGGACAGAGCCATCACCATGGCAACAGACCCAGGTTCCAGACCAACCACTGGGGAAAGGCGTCCTCATCCTGAAAACACCACGGTATGTCCAACAGCAGTCCACAAAAAATCCTACCTCACACAACGGAGGCTACACAAGGACAGCTGTACACGCCTACTTCTGGGTTACAGGAGATGCTGACACTCGCAAAAGAGCTCCTTGTACAAAACTCAACTGAGGAGTACTGAGGAGGACAAACTTCTGACTCCTTGCCTGACTTAACACAGCATCAGACCCCTCCAAGGGGAGGAGCATCCCTTGAAACCGGTCGACACACCCAGAAGCAGCCAGACAACGTTGGATTGATCAACGGGCCAACATGCCCAACAGCGAAAGCTCTACCAACACAACTCAGGCACGCTCAAGTCGGTGCCACCACAAGAGCAAAGCGACACCGCAAACATCAAATTTCTAGTGACGTTGAACAAAGCAGAGAGCTCAAAACCACCTGCCGCTTTCCTGCCATCAACACTAGGTCAGTCAGAAATTCTCTACACACAATAGAATCTCCATAACAGTTCCCAGCAATCCCTGGAACCACCTGCACTCTCACCAGTGAGAGTCTAACCCAGCTGTCCCACATCATGGGTACCACAGATAGCCTACTGGCTAACAACATCAACAAAAACATCCTACCCGGACTAACTCACTTCAGGATGACAGGTGACACAGCCTCGACACCTGCTGCATAAGCTCGAGGACCCACACCATGCTACAGCCTACATCACCACAGCACACCACATGACAGCATCCACCACGGCACCAACAGCCAAAAAGCCACCTCTGGCTCCCAGCCGTGAGTGGCAGGTTTGTGTTCGATTGTTCTGCACCTTGACGTTGCTCGTTGTTGTCTATTCTATGGACAATAACGTTCGAAAGGGGGGAATTTGTAGCGTCTGGACCACTCCAACACACAATATATATTTTGTTAGCTAGATTTCACAAATACTTTGTAACACCCCAGGACGCCGAACAAGACCCTGGTTTCATGGTAACCCGATACATTTACAACCTTGTGGAATGCGAGCCGACTCTTAGCTGCATTCTCCAGAAACAAAGTGACACAAATGCACAGGAGAAATGGACTTTTCCACTAATTAATTCATAGGAAAACTTTTACTTGAATGAACACACATAGCCTTCAGGTCATTGTGTATATTATTGCTGGTGTATAACTGTTGTATATGACTATTTTTCTCATGCTACGAATTAAACCACTAATTCTATAAGTAATATTTCAAGTCTAGTATCTATGAATTCGCCTTCTATGATCGAAACAAGGGTATATTTATATGCGATACCTATGCAAACAGATGATGTTACTAAGAATCAGGTACTAATTTGTGCCTTCAACACTCAGCGAATTACATATCCAAAATACCATGCTTACAGACAAAGCGTCATAAAAATCCCCAGTATTTCCAAACTCCCGCTGGGAATTTCAGCCTTTCTCATTGGACAAACCCATCTTGAGAGGCGTTAATCTCTGCAGGCTTGAAAAGGCCACACTCCATGTGACCCGTCCCAGTCGGTGGTTCGGTCGGATGCTGAGATGAAGATGTGAGAAAACGCTCCAGGATACCAAAGCATTGTGCCAGGCTTTGGCCTTGACTTTCCATTCACCGGGATTTTCTGACTCAAACTGGTTCTTTTTCATCTACCAACTTCAGCAAAGATCTTGGGTCTTAAGATTGCATCAGGAATCTTTTTTCAGACATACGCAAGTATCAAACTTAGTCGACTTAATTGATGCATTAAGTATCAGTTACACCTTTTACAAGGTTTGTTTGAACTAAGAATCTGACGTTTACCCTCAGGTTTTAGATCTGCTGAATATGCAAAAGGGTTCCATAAATGTCATTCCTTATGTATCTTTCTTTAGTGCTAAACTTTAACCATTTCCTATACCAACTGTATGCATGTGTGCGTGTGTATGTGTATGTTAGACCGGCTTAATGTGTTTAGGTAGTATGTTAGACTAGTTTAAGTGTTTATAGAGTTAATAAAGCCTTACTTGTATCACACTTGACGTGTTTATTGTTTACTCATAACCGGAGTCAATACTCATGCAGATTTACGTTACAAACTTAAAGAATTGTACAGTAAGAAAGTTATTTAACCAGGAAATTAACGTTCTTAGAAATGACAAGACAGTTGACCCTGAGAGGTAAAGTAAATACTTACAGCGGATCTAAAATATTCATAATAAATTATAACTAGTTATGGTTAATTATTCATATTTCCCATGAGTTGATTAGCTACAATATATATATATATATATATACTATCTAGCTATGTCTCTAACGCAGTATTGATCACAAGTTGCACAGCTGACATGTTTAATGTTAATTCTGAAATTATAACTGAATTAAATGCAGTGTCAATGAAGTCAGATGACTACAATGTTGCATACTCAAATTGGCATAATGCATAGTTTCATAATGCAAAATCCATTTTATTTTTAATGAACAGTAGGCAGTACAGATATGATCTGCTTTAAGCAGTAGGCTAGCATTCTTTCTAAAATATGTAAAAAAAATTCTACTTTATATCCAACCATTTAGAAGCACTCAAAATCAAAATCCCTGAACTTTAGACCAGATCTGTGCCATGCATACATCACAGTTATTTAGCATGAAAAGTATTTTCCAGATCTGCCAAGTAAGCAATGACTCATTTACGCTGGATGAGTCAAACAGTTAGTTCACGCTGCTGGGGTTCACCTGAGGACTCCATAAATGGTCTGTGACAACTAAAGCACATCCAGTACAGTTAATTTCTTCAGATTTTACATTTTAAATTACTACAGGGTTTCTTACCTACACCATCCTGTAACATATGGTTATAATCAGCAGAAGACAGGAATGAATAATGGTAAAATATTGTGTAATCCTGCTGTGGCTTTGAAGCAGGTTTAGACCAATGACAGAATGTTGCCCAAGAATCCAGACTTGATGTTAAGGTTTACCAGGTACTTGTCATTCAGACAGGAAAAACGGTTTAAGTCTGAAACTTTAATTCACTTATCCAAAAACAATTTTTAACAATAGACAAAGCTAATAGCACGAGGCATCAGGAATCTAAAGTCAACTGTATAGTGATCCAGATATTCTGCACAATTTGGGCTACACAACCTTGACTGCCATGTGGGAAACGAGACATAGTTTCCAGCCCAGATTAATGTTCCTCTGCCATGATTCTTCTTGACAGAGGCCAAGGGTCACTAATGATTTGAAAACAGTCCTCTTAGACCAAAAAATTGGTGCAAGTAATCAGTATAACACGTTGAATTTCTTATTTGGCATGCCCTGTATTTTATTGACAGCACGAGTAAAACCTGATATCATGTTCTCCAGAAGTTCACCAGAGGATCTTGAGCTTCAGTGGAAGCAAGAACATCTGGCCGTCTGTATACAAGAAAAGCACACGACAAGTGTCACTGCTTATAAATAGTGCAGAAAATATATTGTTTGAAATCCTCAAACTCGCTTATTTCATGGAATAAATGTAAAAATTCTAAGGTTTACAACATGATTTTCAGACTTTTGGACCCCACTGTATGTGTGCTGTCATCATCTTAACATATACGCCTTTATGGAACCTCATCCAGAATGAATTACAGTTTACATTTGGCAATCATTACATTCCGAGTACAGTGAGCTGTCATAATGTGGGACATGTGACCCTGTTCAATACTTTATTGCTCGCACAATTCAATGAATGTCTTTGCTTTCAGCATGTTTTCAATTATTCTGTCTCCTGGAGGCATTTCATGAAAAGTATAAAAAAAATCCAGTTGTACCAATTTCAAATTGACGATTCCAGTAACAATAAGGGCACTGTATTCATCTGAAAATGTTCAAGGAGCCAAAAGTTGAATTCATACCAACTGGTCTCTCTCATACAGAAACGAAGGACCATAAACGGCCAGATATGCTTATTATAAATCAGTGTCATATCAGTGTCCCACTCACAGGCTGAGCGTCCCAAACGCTCTCAAACTCATATCACTGTTAGCTATAAAGATCTGAATATTGTCATATGAGTTTGAGATAGAAGGACTGCAAATCAGCTATACCTTCACTATAACAAAAGCCCAGCTAAGAGGGAACATTCTTAGAACGTTCTAGTAATGTTCACTCAACGTCATGAACAAACGTTCTTCCAGTAACACTGATAGAATGCTTGTTCAGAGTTATCTGGTCTTTAAAAATGTTCTCAAAACATTAGCACAACAATGTTATTAATACGTTCATTACATTTTTTAACACTTTAGTTGGACATGTTTTGCTACTTGTTCCAGACGCTCAGAGAATGTTCCCATAAAGTTTGCAAAATGATAAAATGAAACATTCACTAATGTTTTGTTCGTTCAAACAGAGAAATGTAAAAAAAAAAAAAAATTTATATATAAAATAGATATATATAAAATATCCTCCTGAGTACCAGAAGTAAAAAGATTTGTGAATTTAGTATTTTTTCATGTAACTACATTGTTTAGAGCATAAGGAAAAAAATTTAAAGATACATTTTTGGAAAAATTATATTTTATTCATATGTTATACCATGTCCTCTGTAGAGGCCACAGGACTCCAGCTTTTTAAAAATAAAATGAACACGATGTTAGACATATGACAGGCAAAAACAATGGAGTTTTTACCAATCAATTTTAGGTGTCAAGGATTTTTTTTATAATAACTTGTTTATGGATGGTTCTCACTATTTATAAAAATATATAACACAATGATTGACTATACCATTTTGCTTAGGCCAAATGTGTGTACAAATCCATAAACTGGTGTTCCCATAAGCACAATGGGTATTATACATGACCTAATGTGCATATTAAGTGCTGTTGGATACAGCATGTTGAAAAAAAAAGTGCAATAATGGGAGTAATAATTAGCTAGATTTTTATAATAATATCTAATATTTCATAAGATTATTGATATGTAATTTGTTTTCCTATTCAATTATTTTCTCTCCCAAAATGTATAATAAACATGCTTTTAGTCCCGGTGTATGAAATCAACATCCTGTTTCGTAAAAGAAAGTCATATTTTGATTTGAAACCCCATAACATTTCCCCAAGATGTTGATTTATGACAAACAATTTGAAAATGAATCAGATTTAAATTACAGTATAATTACAAAATATTATCATATTTATATAAGGATGTACAATTTTATCACTAAATAAATGTCAGCCATTTTTTAAAAACCAAGGAGAGGGAGTGTTGATGGTGAAACATCCAATCATTTGGTGTCTCTGAAAAGCCCTGAATGTGCTCTATACAGGACATCCAGACTTA
The DNA here is from genome assembly GCA_018155175.1 of Sinocyclocheilus anophthalmus. NCBI lineage: Eukaryota > Metazoa > Chordata > Actinopteri > Cypriniformes > Cyprinidae > Sinocyclocheilus > Sinocyclocheilus anophthalmus. Next base: position 164,340 of record JADLZN010002750.1, on the reverse strand, counting down.
AAACTGTGACATGTGAGGTCTCAGAGAATTACTCAAATATAATGTCCACTACGAGGCAAAAAAATACATAGCTGGGTCTCAGGAGGATCTATTATATATATATAATATATATATATATATATATATATATATATAATATAATATTAAACTGTTTAAAAAACCAAGAACATTCAGAAATAAAGGTCTCTGAAACGCATACGGGAACATTATCAAAACGTTCTTAGAACATATTTTCGTCAGCTGGGAGCTCAGTGAAAGTATGTGAAAGCATATTTTATGTTGCTATCACACATGATTTGAGTCTTATCTGGTAGTTCCTTCTTCATTTATACACACACCGCCCCCATCCCCCCAGACCTCACATAAAACCATCAATATATTATTACCTGTTCCACCAGCTCCGTATTGATCTGATGCCTCCATCTCCTCTCATCTATTGCCAGCGCTGTGCATCTGTTCTGTCCAGCCGTGGTGAAGACGGCACTAAAACCCTGACAGTACAATTTCATTGATTTCGGTTCTGAGATCCTCTGCGCTGTGCGTGAGTGTGTTCTGGATATTAAGTGGCCGTTAGACGTCGCAGAATATATCGCATCATAACAGTTTATCTTCATGTATATGTATTGAGGTACTTAGATTCAGATTTAATGCAGACGTTGCATTTGTCACGTTGGTAATAAGAAGTGCGTGTGATGAATAGGTGGCCTAAAATCCTGATTCTGATTTTAAAAGGAGGAATTTGATTATTTATGACATGGATTTATAATGGAACATCGGTTGTGTATGTATATTTCTGTGAGTTTTATCTTTCAAATCATCTGTAGTGCAATGAAATGTCTTAATGGTTTTCTTAATTTTTTTCCTTCTGACTTCTTGACTTCATGTTGAATTGAATGTAGGTCATACAAGCAGTCAGAGTATGTTATTTGGATGTGATTAAATTAATTATATATAGCTAAAATCAAAACGGGCTCACTTGATATTCAAACCAAGCCTCCCAAAAGTTCAAAATGACAAATAAGAAGTGATGCTGTGTTTCAGCATTGTTTTTATTTTTGAGCTTTTGCATATTGACATGAAACTTTGTCAAAGTCATTCTTATAATCTGGACAAAACCATGCAAATGTGGCTATGGCGTCGCCTACTGGTCAAAAAACCTATAATCTCTAGTTTTTCAATAATAAATATAGATATATATATATAGTTTTTTTTTTACAAATCCCAATGACGTTAGGACAGTGGTATGTTCAGGTATTATATGACTTTATATATTTATATTTCCAGTTTTTCTTTTAATTTTAGTTTCATTTGAATCATTTTGTTATGTGCTTTTGTCATTTATTATTTTTATTAAAAAACTCTATTTCTTTGATTTATTTTCACTTAAAATTCAATTTTAGTTATTTTAATACTTCAGCAAACTAGCAGTGTATTTAGCTTTGAAGTTTAATTTTTTATACTTATTTTATTTCAATTAACAAAAACAATAGTTTTAGTTTTATTTAACAATCACAACACTGATGCAATGACCAAATCAGTTCTACTTAACTATACAGCATTTATGACATTGGTGTATTTGGTCCTTTAAAGTTTGCATGCATGCATATACACATTTAGAAAAAAAAGGTACAAAGACTAGGATACAATACTGTACAGTACATATTTGTACCCTATGTACCCCCAAATGGCACATATTAGCACTTTAAGTGTATAAAACCTTTTTTTTTCTGAGAGGCTCTTATGATAAAAACCTGTACATTTTCTAATGTGTGATTCGCTTTGGATAAAAGTGTAACTGCTGTAAATACCGTAACTGTAGATCTGTTCATATGTGAGTTCTTGTTGTGTATGTAGAGTATTTGTCGGATTAAGTTGTAAAATGCACTATTAAAACAACATAACACAGAGACTGAGGGAAAGATGCATTTTTCAGTGCGAGTCCTTTACACACCCTAGGGAGGTGGTCCAAAAGTGACTATCCTGTTACCTTTTCTTGATCAGAGCAAAGCAGGAGGGTTTAAATTTGAGACTGGAGCAGCAGCACACACACACACACACACAGAAACGCACATTCACGAGGCTGAACCCAACCATGCAACACCTGGCAGGGCTGGAGTTGAGAATTCACAGCACCATCTATTTTCCACGGAGGAGGGACGTCAAATGCTAATCAGGTTTTGTTTAAAGCGGTCGAGTTTCTGAGCCGGCGAGCATTTAAAGCAACACTCCATTGTGCTTCAAGCCAAAACTCATTGGTATCTATTACTTACGCTCCTTCTACATAGTCATTATCTGCTCTGTGATGTTTATGAGCTCTGAACCACGTTACTTTTCTGTCTCATTTGACTCACAATGAATGCAAATATAAAAAAACCCCACCACTTTTGCTAGTTTGCTTGCTGCCAACCTCAAGCAAAACTGTCTTTTTTTACTAGTAATTTGTTAGTCTTTTGTCAACATTTAGTTTCCTAGCAGTCCGATATAAACACAGTTGCATTGTTGGCCAATAATCTGATTGTATTTCATAAATGCGTAATATGCATCAGACGGTCAGTGAACGGACTCTGGGCAGTGCGTTTGTATGCCATCTGAAGCTGAGACTGCTATGACTTAAGTGTATAATGACAAACAGCTTCAGCATCTGAAAACAGGCGTTGGAATGGAAAGAGAGGTTGGAAAACTCTAACGTTGGCTCTTCTCATGTCATTTCACTGTGGTGATGAACTCATATGACGCATGAGACAATACTGGATTATATACAGGTACATTCATGCAAAGGAAATGATGATGTAGGCCTACTACAAGAAATCCGTTCAGACATTTGAAAATGCATTTACAAAAATCTGATTTTAATTTTAATTCTTAATTACTACCATTCAACTGTTTAGGGTCAGTGAGATTTGTATTGTTTTTCAAAGAAGTTTCTTCTTGCTCACCAGGGCTGTATTTATTTACTTCCAAAATACAGTGAAATCAGTAATATTCCAAAATAGTTTTACAATTTAAAATAACTTTTCTATTTGAAAATACATTTTTAAATGCAATTTAACTACGTGAGAAGCGAGCTGATTTTCAGCATACCCAGTTTGTAGTTGTGTAAGGTGAAGGGCCGTGTGGTGGATGAGCCGGACTGTGTGCTTAAGTAGGGGTCGATTAGAGGCGTGCAGACCCCCTAAAGATCCGCGGCCAGCGAGGAGGTACCCAACCGCTGTTATAAGTTCAGGAAAACACACAACGAGACTGATACAGTAAATGGGATAGTGGGTGCTTTATGGGAACCTGAACTACTTCACCCTGACCACAGAAACCTCCGGAGCCCACATTGTCCTCCGAGCTGCTTGCTTTTTAAAGAATCTGCGTAGTCCTGCCCTCCTGTCTCCTGTTATCAAACCCGTCCCGCCCATGGCTTTCAGGCCAAAAAAAAACGACTTTGATACAAAATGGCCAGACAAGTCAACGGAGAGCATCGAACCCGAAAGACTTCTCCACGCCCTGTTTTGGTCAAAACTTACTCAACAGTGCCTTCATGGCGCCAGAACTCAGCGACAGCGTGTCTGGATTAGCCGCTAGTCACATCGTAATTGTGGCGCCCCTTGCAATGGCTTTTAGTTTCAATCACCTGTTCTTCCCGACTCATAGTTCAAGATCAGGTAATGGAAGATCCATTAGTCACGTTCACATAGATGGCCATACTTCTTCACACTATTTGTAAACAAAGTCTTGACACTCCTTTGCGCAAGCTTTCCAAGCAGAAAAAATATGTAATCATGTACAGACAATACATCACCAGGCATGAATATAGCATTCTACAAAACACATAAGCAAGTATTGGATGTCATATCACTACTCAAATCCCGAGGTCAGTAACATTGTTATTTAATTTTTTTTACATTACTATCTCTTTTTCCAAACAAGTGACAAGCAAATACTTAATACATCTCTTGTGTTGACTTTGTAATTCATCAAAGCCTCCCTAAACATCACAGTCTTCCATGAAACCATTATGTCAGCACCACTTTTTTCACACAGCATTGATAAATAATAAGAAAATATTCTCATGACAGCACCAATCCTTACATATCAGGCTGATTTCTGAGGATCATGTGACCTATAAGACTGGCGTCATGATCTGAAAATTCCCGCTTTGTCTCAAAAAAAAGGAATAATATAGCCTCTTTAAAATGTATTCAAGATAAAAAAAAATGTAAACTGTAATATTTCAATTTTTTTTCTGTTTTTGAAATCAAATAAATGCAGCCCGGTGAGCATTTTGTAAGAGGCTTACAAAAGTGTTACAGAATCTTACAGAGGCCAAACTTTAAATGGTTGTGTATATTCTGTTAGTCATGTAGGATCTCATACAAGCAACAGGCATCAAGGAGCCAAATAAGCACCACCCATGTGTTTGACTAGTGCACCATCTCATTACCAAACCTACGAAACATTCATAAGGGTCTCCTGAAGCAGAGCTCAAACAATAAATAAGTGAAATGCTAAAAGAAAAGTAATATAATGCAAAAATGTGCCCTTTTCTATTGCAGAAACTGATGCTGTGATATTTCTTCTTGTGATTAGGTTTTTGTTTAAAGGGGTGGTTGACTTTTTTTTCTAGGCTTGATTGTGTTCATGGGGTGCATTCTAGCATGTGTTCGAGCTTTCGTTAAAAAAAAAAAGCATTATGTTTACATAATTGACCTTTATTCCACACACCGCTGGCGTAAAAAGCACACCCCTGTCCCTTCTCTGAGAAACGGCTGCTCTTTTCCTGTTTTTATGAAGCCCCCTTAAGAGCCCCCTCCCTCAGAAAGAGGCTGATGGGCTCATGATTGTCGTTAATAGCCGCATGTGTTATGATTGCGTCCTGAAACCGAACGTCCCCGGCCCCCGTATTAGTAACACACCTTCGTGCGTTCTGTGTTCATAGTATCTCCTTTATCAGGTTTGAGCCCGATTGACGAAGCCTAGGATTTAGTGAAGAGGATCTGCAGCGAACCTGTGCAAGCACTGCTTTATAATGGTATGCCTATGTTTTTTTGGTATTGTTGTCTTTACTCATGGCTCTTTTCAGATACGCTGTATTTGTAATGCTACTGCTTCTGTTAGCTTTTAATACACGGTTTTATCGGGATTAAAGCTTTAATACAGTACGGCAACTGCCTTAGCGTCCATAGTATAACGCTTCCCTCATAGCTTGTGAAATAATGTATATTGTACAGTTTAATTGTTGGAGCTGAGCTGAATGAGAGAGAGAGAGAGAGAGAGAGAGAGAGAGATGCTGAGCAAGGGAACGCGAGACAATATTAACGAACCTGGCTTCGCTTCGTTTTTGAACCAGTTGATTGAAACTTGTCGAATTCTCATTAGAATCGTTAGAAGACAGAATTGTGATTCATATATGAAAATTTTTACAAAAGCACCTCTATTTTTCCTCTTCTCTTTCTTTAAAGCAGCGCAGCATGGCCTCACCCCCTTTGCTGCCTTTTCCCGATTGTGGGGTTTATCTAGGTTTGTGATGTCATGAACCCAGGACGTAACTTGTTGTAGTCCCTACCAGCCGTTTTTGTAGGCAGAATTTTAAAAGAAGATATCTCCGTTTGCATTGAACTTTCAGCTTCGTAACTTTGCAGATATTGTTTATGCTCAAACAGCAACATTACACACTAACTAACATTAAAAAAATGAAATTGCAATGAACCACCCCTTTAATTATAGAGATATAGAGAGGTTTTTCACTTTTTGTTTATAGTGACTACTCTTTTTAGGAAGGAAGTGGTCAGTGGTCATTTTATTTGTTTGATGTTTGTTTGAATGTGGGATCCAACACATGGCCCAAATATGAAGGGATGACACAAAATTGAACCTTTTCTGGACCATCAAAAGTGCCACATTCTATTCCAGAACTCGAGAGATCATAATGTAGCAGAAAGCTTTATTGGGTGTGGGAAAGGAAAGGCCAACCCTCCCACTTACAGCACAGATCTTGGAAACACTTTGTGCTTTTGTCAGAAACAGCTACTTCAGATCTGTTGTGGTGCCAGATCCACCAAACTGCTACAGTAAATGGGTCATTTGGTTATGAGAGGTATCTGGAAAAATATTGCACATGATAGGGTTTTATTCCTTTGAAATACAACTTGAAGCCAACATGAAATAAACTTGAAATCCTATTTCAATTTTCATCTGGCCTCATTATTCCAAATCTTAAATTTTTTTTGTTTATAATGTTTCAGCAAAAGGTTTTCAGTCTATTTATCAATAGCTCACTTTTCAAGATGTAATTGATTCCTGATGAATAAAATCAAATCTCAATCAATTTTTTCATGTACTTGACATTTAAACACTTAAGATTACATTGACTTTAATGGGTGAATCTAAAAATTAGTCAATTACCTATTTTCTATCAGGGTTATTAATATTAACAAAAACTAAAAATATGAAAAATTGTTACTTGAAATGTAACCAAACTAAAATATAATATAAAAAACTTAAACGTATTTTATTTCAGTTAGTTGCTGAGGAAACATTTCTCATTTTAGTTCAGTTTAATTTGAAGTACTGAAATAACTTATATTAAATAAACTAAAACTAATAAATGGAATAAAACTATATAGACATTAAAAAATAATAAAAATGGCAAAAAAAAACAATAAAATTAGCCATCACTGACAGTTTCTCCAAACTAAAATTAAAGCGAAAACAGAACATATGAAAATATAATCTAATTCAAAATAACAAATACTAGTAGTATGATCCCCAATGACTAACATCCCCCTGATTATTACAGAAATCACATATTGAGGGCTAATAGGTCCTTAAACTGTTTGGTTACACTTTATTTTTAAGGTGTCCTTGTTACAGTGTAAATATACATATAAGTACTGTGTAGTAATATTAATTAACTACATGTACTTACTATATGGTTAGTGTTTGACTTAGGGTTACTTGCATGTAATCATGCATAATTAATTGTTATTATAATAAATGTAACGTGTAACAAGGACACCTTAAAATAAAGTGTTACCAACTTTTTGTACATATTTGTAGTTACTAAAACACTAGCAATGAAGTTGAACTGAAGTTGAGCAATCATGTTGTCCTGTCCGGCGGTGAGAGAGATTATCAAGTGAACATGTCTGTTACAGAAGATGAATCTCGACTGACGAGCAGTTCTCATCAGCACTGACAGAGGGGCCAAAGGTCAGCAGTAGATCCTCTATCAGAGAAACAGGCACTCGTGCTGATCTATGGCCTGCTTCCCTGGCTAAACTCAAGCCTGTATCATTACAACAGAAATCCAAGATCGCTGAAGATTCTGTCATTCTGACATTTTGAAATTCTAAAGTTGCCTAGCAACCACCTAACAAGACCCTAGCAACCATTCAGAACACTCTAACATCAGTTTTCAAAGACAAACAACTCCTTTTTTTAGTCAGAAAATATAAATGTCTAGTGAAGGGGATTGAATCTGTCATCTATATGAGAGATCTGGTCATCTGTCGCATGGGCTCTCCAAATATTCCATCATATTTAGCAAGCCACCACAAGCCGAGCAGCTGACCGTCACTCTGAGAATAGTACGTAAGCAAGATGCGAGTGAAGGGTAGGAATGCACTTTCACCCCTGACCTCGAGGTCACCATGGCTCTCTCGGACCCCCGTGAAGAGAAAAGATCACGTGGCGATAGTACACTGTGGTTTTGCCGTGTGGGTGGTGTCTTAACTCTCATATACATTAATTTACCACTTAAAGGAACAGTTCTGCCATTATTTACTCACCCTCATGTCACTCCAGTCCCACATGCTCGTATTTCCTCTGTGGAACAGAAGAATTTTTGAAGAATGTCCACATCCTATAATGATCTTACATATTTACTTTTATTCCAAGCTCAAAGTTTTAAATGTATATAATTCATAAGGGTAATATACTGTATATCTATCAATGATGTAGATTCATATTAAGATAAATCTACAATTCAAGATGTAAGGATAATTTTTATAGTGATTTTTATTGTACATATATAAAGTTAAAAGATTGCTTTGGAACCCTGAGGGTGAGGATAAGTTGTTTTAGCTATAACTGAGATTCAATTTAATCTTATTTCAAATAAATAATTTAATAATTAATAATTTATGCATTTAGTAGATGCTTTTAGTCAAAGCGACTTACAAATGAGGGCAATGGAAGCAATCAAAATCAACAAAAGAGCAATGATATGCAAGTGCTATAAAAATCTCAGTTAGCTTAACGCAGTACGAGTAGCAAGTTTTTTTTTAAAATTATATAATAAATAAAAAGAAAACAGATAGAATATGATAATGCCAACCCCTCAGAGGACCTCAGATGATTCCAACCTTGAAACAACATACAGAAACTACCGAATTTTGCTATAAGTTTGATTGCATCATATAATAATTGCTGTTAATAGTGTTCATCGTCTGTTTGATTATGTTTTTAATTGATTTTTCCGTACATTTCTGCTATATGTACATTTACTGACATAGTCACCATTGATAAGCTACTACTAAATATTGTAGAAACCTAATTTGTTGTAAAGTTTGCTTACAACGATTTGTATCGTGAAACTGCGCTATCAAAGAAACTTGAATTTAATTTATTGAAAAAGAGTTAGAAAAAAGAATGGCGGCAAGCTCAGTGTTAGAGCCTTTTTTGCTTTTGTTCTTGTATAATAAATAAAAAGAAAACAAATAGATAGAATACAAAAAGATTAGAAAAGCTAGTGTTGTTGTTGTTTAAAATTTTTTTTTTTTAAAGAAAACAAGCAGTAAATGAATAGAGTGCAAGTCTAAAAGGGACAAGTTTTTTTTTTTTAAGAATATAATTAGAATATAGAGTGCTAGAGTTAAAGGGTCAAATCCTAAGAGGGCTTAGACTCAGCTGCTCGTATTTGAGTTGGGCGGTATCAATTATCCACCAGGAGGGAACAGTTCATTTAAAAGTCCGTTAAAGTGATTTTGTGCTTCTTTGGGATGGCACAATAAAGCGATGTTCATTTGCAGAATGCAAGCTTCTGGAGGGCACATATGTCAGAAGTAGTGAATTTAGGTAAAGGTGTGCAGAGCAAGTGGTGGTTTTGTAGGCAAACATTAATGCCTTGAATGTGAGCAGCTATTGGTAGCCAGTGCAAATTGATGAACAGATGTGTGACGTGTTCTTTTCGGCTCATTAAATATTAATCTTGTAGCTGCATTTTGGATTAATTGTAGAGTTTTGATAGAAATGGCTGGAAGACCTGCCAAGAGAGTGTTGCAATAGTCCAGCCTGGACAGAAAGAGAGCTTGAACAAGGATTTGTGAAGCATGTTCCGAAAGAAAGGGCCTGATCTTCTTGATGTTGATTAAAGCAAATCTGCAGGACCGGACAGTTTTAGCAGTGTTTTCTGAGAAAGTCAGCTGATCATCAATCATACTCAAGGTTTCATGGGCTGTTTTTGAAGGATTGTATGGTTTGATGAGCCTGGACTGCATGACCACTTTCGTCGGATCTACATGCATGAATGAGAGGTAGAGTTGAGTGTCATCAGCATAGCAGTGGTATGAAAAGCCATGTTTCTGAATGACAGAACCTAATGATGCCATGTAGACAGAGAAGAGAAGTGGTCCAAGAACTGAGCCCTTAGGCACCCCAGTAGCTAGATGTTTTGACTTGGACACCTCACCTCTCCAAGATACCTTGAAGGACCTATCTGAGAGGTAAAACTCAAACCACTGGAGTGCGGTTCCTGAAATGCCATTTTCCAATAGGGTTGACAGGAGGATCTGGTGGTTAACCGTGTCAAAAGCAATGGACAGATCCAGCAAGATAAGTATTGAAGATTTGGAATCCGCTCTTGCCAGTCTTAGGGCTTCAACAACTGAGAGCAAGGCAGTCTCGGGTTGACTGTCCACTTCTGAAACCAGACTGGTTGCTGTCAAGGAGGTTGTTCTGTGTGAGAAAGACAGAGACTTGGTTGAACACAGCTCATTCAAGTGTTTTTTTTTTGCAATGAAAGGAAGAAGGGAACTGGTTTGTAGTTCTCTAAAAGAGATGGTTTAAGGGTGGGTTTCTTAAGTAGTGGGGTTATACGAGCCTATCTAAATGTTGAGGGAAAAACACCAGTGTGAAGGGATATGTTAATGATGTGAATGAGTGCAGGTACAATTGCAGGAGAGGATCAAGCAGACAAGTAGTAGGATGATTAGAAAGGATGAGTTTGGAGACTTCTGCCTCAGAGAGTGAAGAGAAGGATGTGAACGAGTGTATGTTTGCTGGTAAGATGTGCTTGACAGATTGTGGTGTGGAAAATTGTGCACTGATGGTTTTAATTTTATTAATGAAGAAATAAAAGGCGAAGGCAAAGTCGTCAGCCCTTTTTTTTTTGTTTTTTAAGCGTTGATGCCAGTAGGGGGAGAACAAAGACCGAGGAAATGTTTTAAAGAGCATGCGAGAGTTTTGTTTTTGATAATTTTGTTATGATAGTATGTCCCTTCAGCAGTGGAGACATTAGCAGAGAAGGAAGAGAGGAGTGACTGATACATATTTTTTGATTTGCGCCACACCCTTTCAGCAGCCCTGAGCTTAGAAGGATGTTCGCGGAGAACATCAGATAGCCAAGGGGCAGAAGGGGTGGTACGGACTGGCCTGGAAGACAAGGGGCAGACAGTGTCTAAACAAAATGTAAGAGTGGAGCAGAAAGTATCAGTAGCACTGTTAGCATCAATATCTGCTAACTGTTTAGTGGGAGGAAGCAAAGATGAAACCATAGAAGATAGCCGGGAGGGTGAGAGTGAGCTTAGGTTACGTCGAAAGATTACATGTGTAGGGGTATGTGTTGTGTCAGGTATCATGTTGAGGTTAAGAGTGAGGAGGAAGTGATCCGAGGTGTGCAGTGGAGTAACCAGTACATGATCAGAGGAGCAGTGTCATGTGTAAATAAGGTCCATTTGGTTGCCTGATTTGTGAGTAGCCATAGTTAACACTCTCTTGAGATCAAAAGAGGCAAGCAGAGTGTGGAAGTCTGGAGCCTGAGGTTTATCTAGGTGGATTTGGAAGTCTCCAAGCAATACTAGGGTAGTACCATCCTCAGGAAAGGTTGAGAGCAACACATCTAATTCATCCAAGAAGTTACCTTGTGATCCTGGGGGTCGTTCAACAACTACAAAAAGGGTGGGTAATAGTGACTGAATGTGATTCAAAGGAGCTGTTAATACCTAGAGAAGGTAAAGGAATACATTTCCAATCATTAGAGATAAGCAGACCAGTGCCTCCACCCAGAGCCGATCTCCTCTTGACGCAAAATACGCAAGCTGCATAGGGCCCCCGGAACACCAGGGGGCCCCCTTGCTCTCAATGATGATTTAATTTTAGTTTTGTTTTTTAATTTGACCAGCGGTTATGAAAACATGAATGATCATTTCTTTTAACGCGGTGCGCTGTCGCCCTTTCTACGTAAAAAAAAAATCAGTCAAATCATGTAATGTCAATGTCGTACAGTCTTGCTCGAGACTAAAAAAACTAATTGAAAGCGTATCGAGCCGCGGAAGAGACACTAAGTGCGATTTGAGACGGAGTGAAACACGGACAAATTTGTTTCATTCATTCATAACCACTCATACCACTGATTTGCTGACTGTACTATTTATACTGACAGTTTAGAAAAACTAATACAGACTTCAGTATCCTTAAACTGATGAATAGTCTGAACTTTTGTGTGGCTGTCAGCAGGAATATCATGAATATCATGAGCACTGGGTACTTAAGAGACTCTCCAACACTTGAATGCTGATACTTGACCTTTAGTTTCAGGGTCACCGGTTGTTTAGCCGAGGAGTGAAAAGTTTTAATCTGATGGAGATTTAGCACTAGTCTAATCTCGCTCTAATCCAGAGCTTTGACAGCAAGGAAGGCCTAAACGTCAGCCATCATGAAACACAAAGAGAGAGCTGCATACACACACAGGGTCTGATGAGATGAATAGGCCAAAGCCAAGCCTGTTTGCATTTGAAAGCAGGCAGTCAGCTGCAGAACAGGATAACATCTCAGCTTTCGCTGATTTGCTACTGGCCACTGGGATACAAAGAAGACTTTACAAGAGGGAGGCACTCAAAGACATTCCTCAAGTCCATTTCAGTAGAAAGACAGAGGACTGGGCTTATGTTTCAGGACAGAAATAGCTGTTTTATTTTTCCTGGGTGTTGATTCCTGTGCCGCTGATGTGAATGATGCTCTTTTTATTCTCCTCAAGCCAACCATGCGCTCTTTAATTAACTGTATTTGCATGTGCAGCTATACAAAGAAGAATCTTCCAGCTCTCTCAAGAACATCAGAAAGTAACTTCAGATCCTCCTGCATGGAATGTTTTGTCAGTTTGGCCAAATTTTCTGATGCCACACAGCTTTAAGTCATATTTGAGTGGTTGTTTCTTATAGAGATCATCCTGAGCTTTTGATACTTTACATTCCATGAAATGAGGAGATGATTGGTTGTATTTAATTTATTTTCAGATTGCGTCTTGCATATAGATGTGTGAGGTAACTTCAAATGAACATTTTAAAGCAGAGTTTTGTGAGTTTTACAAGACATCTGTTTTCTGTCCTCTGTGTTTTCACTTACAGTAAAATCAGTAAAATTCTGAAATATTTGTACAAATTTAAAATGTTTTCTGTTTTAATATACTTTAAAATATATATTTTTTTCTGTGACGCAAAGCTGAATTTTCAGCATAAACTGACACCAGCTCAGTGTCACAATGATTCATCAGAATCAAGAGACATATAGTTATTATCAGTCTTGAAAACAGTTGTGCTGCTTCATATTTTTCATCAGAATTTATTTGCAATAATAATGTCATTTTTAATCCAATGTCCTTATTGAATAAGTATTTTCTTTGGGGGGAACCCCCCCCCCAACATTTTACTGACCTCAAACAGTTTTTGCTCAGTTCCAGGAGGATAAACTGAGAAAGTTTAAGAAATAGTAAAAGGGGAACCATGTGTCTTTTTAATAGATTAAAATCATAGTTTAGGCTATCCACATCTTCATATAAACCCACACAGGCCACGTTAATCTATCAGGATTTGGAAAATATTGTAAATCCTCCATTAAATAACATTTTATGGATGTTTGGAAGCGAGCAGCACTCGATCTGGATTAAATCATGGTGACAGGGGACTAAATGGATGATGGCACACCACAGAGGAACTATAAACTTAAACAGACAATTATTGATTTTGATATTTTTTAGGAATGAAGAGGCTGTCTCTAGATTGGTAACATTAATGCGACGGGAGAAAAGGCTCTGTGTGGCAGCTTTGGTGGTCAGCGCTTTAATATGGCATGGTGTGGGAGGTCATCCAGGGGTCAAGGGTCAAAGATTACCATCCTAAAGGTCTCTATGACCCTTGCAAATTGATTGCTTACACATCAAAAAGCTTCAGCTCAGAATGTTAACTTCACATTTAGCCTGGTTGGCACTGACAGCTACACTCCATTCCAGTTTCTCCCCTGAACTTATAAAAATTATAGTTTTAAAGTTATAAAAAAAAGTTACAAAAGAAATCATAAAACTACATATGTATATATACACACACACACTGTAAATATATATTTTTATTTAATGGGTAAAAAATTCTAATCAATGCTATGCTCTTCTGGAAAATCAAATTAAAAATTAGGTTTATATTTGTTTACTATTCATGAAGTATATGCTCTTCTGGGGAAATTCAATGTATTTTCTACTTATTATGTATCTCTATACACCGGAAAACTTACATTTGGTCAAAGAGAAGAGTAAAATGAAGCATATAGCATTAGTTCTGGCAGGTCAGGTGAGTCAAGCTTGCATTGGCTGACTCAGCTGATCACATCTACCTATAGGAATACAACACCTATCACGGCATTTCTATATAAGCTCTATTCAGTATTATTAAGCAGCTTTTCAGCTTTCTCAGGAGCAAATTACCCTCCTCCATCCCCAACTCCACCTTTCGCCACAGTCAGGAACTGTGGACTTTCTGGACTTTCTGATATTTCCCTCCTCTTGGAATCATACTACTTTATACCTTGCAATATGTGTGTACACTGAAAATATCATTATGTGCATAAATTATCATCTGCTTTCGCTCTCTTTCTGTTTACCTTTGGGGGTTCTTAATTGCTCACTGCATCCTCATCTGCCCCTGCTCTTTCATGACAGGTTGCATGGATGGTCAGGGAGTTTTTTTTTGCCCAGAACAGAACCATACTGCCAAACTTTAAGTATCTATCATTTTGACGATAGTAGTCCTGACAGAAATGTATGTGTACACTGTTCCTATCATGTTTATTTATTATAATGTTTGTAGAAAAAAAAAAGCTGCTCACTGATTTCAATATATATTTGGACACTGACAGATCAAAAAATCTTTACATTCATGAATATAAATAATAGCAATTTACAGCAGAAGCAAAACTTTGTTTTCAGTCAGCAGATATAATGCATAGTCCAGTATTCATCCCTGTATAACATCTCTAATAATTATTTTGAGAAAATAAAAGAAACTATTTAAAGGGTTACATTGCTCTATTTCACTATGGAAACACACCTTTAGCGAATTAAATGAATAATCATCTGTTATTAAAAAAATACGTGGTATAAGAAATGCATGGTCCAAAATCTAAGCCACAGAGTCCACATTAAATATCTAAAACCACTTTTATGTAAAACATTATAAAACAAATGTGTTTTCTTGCAGAAGCAGGAAATTCCTTTTAATGAGCAAAAACACATGAAATAAATAAAGGTTATATGTCTATTGCTCTCTCTCTCTTTTCTTTCCTCACATGTCTCATGTCTATTACTTAACAGTGGTTGAATGAGAACATCCAAGTTTTTGCTCTTTTTGGCAGCAATAAATCACAAAGAACAAATGTGTTTTGAGCTGTATGATTATGGCCATCTGAAATAAGGGACAATTTAAGCAGCAGACATCACAGAGCCGGGATTCTGTTCAGGCTGTTTGAGATAATTCTCAGTTGAATCCTTTGCAAACCAAATATATTCTGTAAAATGCACATTTTAAATGCAAATGTATACTGTAAAATGCATTTTAAAAATGCATGTGATAAGGAGGAGTATGAAATAAAAATGTTTCAATGCAATAATCTGCAAGATAAAAAAACAAGATTGCTTCTCATTGTCTTTCTGGTCCAGTACTCTGTAAAAAAAGTATTTTTTGAAGTTGTAAATAATACAAAGACAAAAGAGTCTTTTTACATGACTTTCTACTTTAGAATTTTAAATTTAATGTTACTTGTGTTTCTTTGTACTAGAAGAGATTGTTTTGCTCCAACTGAGGAAAAATCAAGTAAAGCCAAAAAAATAAAAAATCACACTGAATTAAATCTAGATTGGAGAATAAAAATATATTTTATCATATAAACCACTTTTTAATTTTTTTTAAAAATAAATAAATAAAATGCAGATGAAAGTGATCTTTATTTTTTTGACGGGAGGGGGGGGTGGGGCATGTGTTGACTTTGCATGTTTGTATTATTTGAATTATTTGTATATTTTTGATCTTTTTTATTATTAAAATTTGGTACCTGATTTTGTTTCACTGTTTGCATGATTTGCATATTTATAAAATGAATACTATTTGTTGTTCTTGTATATAGGTTCCACCTGCTAACTGAACCAAGCTAATTAATCTCTAATAGTACTTCATAAAAAACTGTTAAATGGTTGTTGTTATGTGAGCACTAAAAAAAGCAACGTGCTCAAATGTTTGCTTGAGCTGGTTTAGTTTTTAATTAATTTGCACTGTGCACTTTTTTACACTATGATGTTTATATAATAAGATATATTTTTGCTAGACCTTTTCCAGTCTGGATTACATTCAGTGTGTGGCCAGCAATCTCTTTGTTTGCACGTGCAGTTTTTTTTGTGTGTGTGTAATTAATTGTGAAATTTACTACCAATTTCTGAGAGTACTCAGGGTGAAGATACTGAAAATCAACATCAATCAGTCATAAATAAACAGTTTCATTGCTTTCTGCATTATCAGAGAGGGTCCTGCATGTGTTTAGTCCCAGCCAAAGTCCTGACCAGTCATCTGGTAGAACTTCATGTTGAAAGGCCTGTAGAAATCCCTGAGTCTGTGCAGCACTTCCGCTGGTATGTGTGGATGCGGTCGGCCTTTCGATTTCCCCAGGCATCGCGGTCTGCTGCTTCCTTCCGGCTTTTTGAGGCAGGGGAAGCCTTTAGTCTGGTTAAAGTAGAAGTGCTTATTGGTCACCACCCGTTTGAGTCCCAGGAAATCCTGCACCCGGCCCATTTCTCCCGCGGGGTCCGTCACCAGCTTCTCGCCGCTCACGAAAAGAAACTGCGCAAGCGGGAAATACCTGAGCCAGTTCTCCAGGTGTTTGGCGTAGATGCCGATCCTCACCGCGCTCCAGGACGTGTCGATCAGACCCGTGGTGGAGTTCTTGAAGACCAGATTCTGGAAGGACGGCAGGTCGGGACTTTTAGTCAGAGTCTGAGTGTAGTCCGACACGGCCCGGGTCACGGGGTCACGGACCACCAAACAGATCGGTCATTTGGTTCTAAAGACGGCTCATGGAGAAGACGCGGGGTGGTGCTTCACGGGTGATGAAGTAGCTGGGTGTTTTCTCCATGGTGATCTGGCCGTCTAAAGTACGCGGCATTAGATTCCTACAGAACGAGAAACTGAAAGTTAGTCATAATAGAAGTCAGTTCTGTGATCAAACATGGTTTCTAAATGGTTTGAAACACCACAACTCCTACAGAAATGCAGTATGTGAAATATATTGCCCTTTATCAAGTGATATTGCCAAATATAATTTTCAAATATTTACATTCTCTGGATAGATGAATATTAGAACATATAAAAAATCCCCAAAGCAAAATTTGTATATGTACATAGGTTAATAAGATCTATATTAGGATTTTTGGTATGGTATGGGATTATATGTAGCAACTATATATGTCAATATATACGTATGTAGCAATGTGTATTTTATTTATGCAAATTTATTAAAATTACATAAATACAAAAATCTGTGTTTATATTTATTTTTGTAATAAATGTTTAGATACATATCTATCTTTTATATTTACTTATATAATATCAACATGAATTGATGGGTTTTAGGATGGATATACATGTACATGACAAATATGTCCAAAAATGTATTACACATACATAAACATACATATTTGTGCTAGATATATATGTTAATATATGAAATTATTCCAATGTCTAATAGGTTGTTTTAATTCACCTTAGATATTTCATAGAAATGTATATATGTGTACATATATATTACATTTTTGTATGGGAAATGCTGACACATTTTCAGTATGCATTAAATATTTCAGTTCAAAATTTTTTTTTGGGGTCTGTTACAAGACATTTACATGATTCAATATTCAAAAACACATTATTTTTCTCACACTGTACATTGTGGCAGTACCTTTGCCTGAAACACTCCTTTTTAAATTCCTGTCTCTTTAAATCCTGCCTTTCCAAAAAAGCCAAGTCTGCTCCGATTGGTCAGCATGTCCACTCTTTTGTAATTGGTTTAACCACTACTCTAATAAAGATTTAAAAAATATGTAGTTAAAATATATATATCATCATCACTGGGTTCAGTGCATTGCATTATGGGATTTTTTTTTCTTAAAGGTTCCCCTAAAAATGAAAATTCTATCTACTAACTTGTGTTGTTCCAAACCAGTATTACACAAGACTTTATTTCTGTGCAACACACAAAAAGATCTTTTGAAAAAGTCTTACATGTTTGGAGCAACATGAACATAAAAAAGGACTTATACTTTAATTTTTGCTGAACTGTGCCTTTAAGGATACAATGCTGCTTTAGAATTTGGCTGAAATCATAAACATTTTGGAATGCATCTAAAATGTCATCTACTGTATGTAGGCAGGTTTTGGGACAGGTTTTCTGTGGCTGCACCTATGTCGTCCAAGCTAAATATTAAACTGTAATTTTAAGCAATAATGCAAAATGAAAAACTGTTTTAAAATTGACTCTGGAGACATGATAATTGCCACCATTTCAGCTCTCGCCAGCGGATGAAGCTGTCACACGTGTTTTGCGATTCAGTTCATTATGATGAAAGATGTTCTTTTTATTATCAAACATAAAACAAGCAGTTCTCTGATGAGGCCAGTGTTGAATTACTCACTCCATCCTGAGTAATGCAAAGTGTAAAGCATTGTTAAATAAACATAAAACTGACTTTATTAAAAACCAGCCTTGTGAAATAAACGTCAGCGAGAAGGGAGTTGGTGAGCTGCTATGAAAGAAAGAAAAACACGAAAGCATAACAACTCTAAGCAGTCATTTCCTGATGGGTTTTGTCCCCAGAACGTCTGTCAGGAGTCTCTCGAGCTCTCCAAAGCTTTTTTGTGCTGATCTGAGGTCAGTTTTGCGAGATCTCATTTAAAAGATGAGGATATTGGCTCGGCGCGTATGGAATAATATCCTCTAATCAGTCACGAAGTTTGCCCTGCTACCACAGTATACTTAATATATCAAGTTATATATGTCATGCTTTTGTAGAAATTTATATTGTATTACACACACACACACACATAAATTGATAATTATTAGTAATATATAAATATTTTAAATGCATAGTTTTCTATAATATATAAAATAATTAAAATAATAAAAATATAAAGGCCTATAATAATATACAATATGCTAATATAAATAGTAATAATAAACATAAAAATATAAATGAATGAAAATATATTAAGGTTGTTGTTGGTTATAAGGTTCAGTTAATCTCTTTAATGAATGCGCAATAGCTCCAGCATCAAGTGGAAAAGTCTGTACACTGACTCTCATTATTTCCATAGAGAACATATGCTGTAGATTAACTCTTCACTGGTCTGTGATGGGGTTTGGAAAGCGGTCGCTCTCTCTGTCTCTTTCTCTGAGGCTGGCCATCATCTCATTGCCATGAAGCTAATATTCAACTCTAATACAAATCATATTGCTCTATGAGAGCTTTACCATTGAGACAAGAATCAGAGGAATCACGCTGACTGATCTGTGAAGGAGAATAACGAGTAACATTGAGAAATTGGATTTGCCATTTGACCTGCAATGCTCTTAAAGGAACAGTTCACCATAAACCATGATATTTTATCACTATTTATCCACCCTGTTATTATTTGAAGAGAATTTTTGATGACTCTTCATGCTGCACTTGTTCAAACAATTACCATTTGTAGTCTGTTTAGCTCCAAGAAGGACACAAAGCATTCAAAAGCCATAAAGACTGGCCATATAACTTCTGAAGCCAGTGTTTTGATTGTGTTTACATGATGCATGTTCCCAGCACCTGCTTTTAGGGATGGGATCTTGAAGCATTACATGCAGAGCTTTTAATTGGAAAGCATGTCATGGTTAATGTCAGTGTTGTCATTCTCACCCTGCATCTAAAGTGCAAGCGCTGTTTGGCTATGTACACACCGCTAAGTGCATGTTTAATTCAGAGTAATCAAGCTAATGGAAGCCATAATGGCCGCGGCCGCATCTGCTGACATCATGTTTACGTTGTGGAGAGCAGGCTGGTAATCAGCGAAAAGTTTGGGCTTTTCTCAATTCACGCCAGTGGCCCACACACTCCGGTCCACCCGTTTGATCTCCCAATCCAAAGAAGCATCGCAAGATAAAGCCCTCATTTCGTCCAGGTTCGCAAACGCAGCTGACTGGCGATCTCTGGCAACCTTTGATCTGGCGCCAGCTGTGCGCTTGTGTGTTTTCTGCTTTATCGGGTGGCTCGCGGCAGCTGCTGTTACCTGTGCGGTTGCTTGGCTAGCATCCACGCTGTTTGTTTTTATCACACCTAGCGTACGTAGCCATATGCCCTTAGCAATCTGGAAAGGCCGAATGGAGCCTAGAGTTTCGTTTATTTCCTTATGAGTTTATCAGAGCAGAACCTGGCAACAATTTATTTCTGTTTACTGGTACAGAAGGCACAGCTGCGGGTGGCCTGCTGCAAAACAATGGCCTCGAAGAATATCAACAACTCCATCCCTTTGGCATTCAGTTGGTATTAAATATAGTTTATGTTTTAAAATGCATTGAAAATGTTAAGAAAAATACACTGTAACATTGAATTAAGTGGTGTCCTAACAAACATCCTTAAAACAAAATACACCTGATGAGCAAAAACAAAAGAGATTTAGAAAATATATATTCTCTGGTGCATTTTATATTTTGCTACTGGTGAAATACATAACACCTGTATAGGATATTTAAGATAGATAGACCGAGATAGAACTAGATAGAATAGATAGATAGATCGAATAGATATTCGGCATAGTGAGATAGATAGTATGATAGACAGACAGACAGACAGACGGACAGACAGACAGACAGATAGATAGACAGACAGACAGACAGACAGACAGACAGACAGACAGACAGACAGACAGATAGACAGACAGACAGACAGACAGACAGACAGACAGATAGATAGATGTAAATATTTACGAAATATATACTGTTTAGGGTCTAATATATTATATATATATATATATACACACACATAAAAATTTTTCACATTAATAAATATACACATAGTATGTGTAAACAAAAACTTTTATTTTGCGATTGTGATTAATCGCGATACTTTTGAGCATAGACAGATAGAAAGGGACAGACAGACAGATATATAGATAAGATAGATAGGATTAGACAGACAGACAGACAGACAGAAAAAAAGAAAGAAAGACAGACAGACAGATAGACAGACAGACAGATTAGATAGATAGATAAAAAAATATTTATTGTTATTATTTTAGTAGTAGATTTATGTAATTTTTTTTTGAAATTGTAGTTACATTTCTACAGTATTTATTAGATATAGTTTAGTATTTATTTATTAATTATTATAGATCGATAGATAGATATGATAGTTAAAGAAACATCAGTGAGAAGGGAGTTTATTCACTTATTTATTGATCATTTATTTAATTATTTAGTTTAAATGTATTTATTAATTTATTGTCATTCTTATGAGCAATCCGCATCAGTTATATGATAAGAATTTGGTTGGTCATGAAGACTCAAAATATTCCTGAAACATTATTAACAAAATAGCATGGTTTCTTTCTGGACATCACACAATTATAGAGACTGACCACCACTGTTTGGTTTAGGTTTCTGCGGTGTGCTGCGAGTTACTTTTCAAAATATTCAAATACATTTTTGAACCAAAACATGCGAACTATAAAAAAGAGACAGCAACAACAGTGCGGAAGTATGCTTTACACACACACACAATACTACAAGCGTCTTCCTCGTAGTGTTTGCCATGATACACATCAGAACAGAGTGGGATCTCCTCTCCCTCATTTAAATGAACCCAAAGGATTAACCTTTCACTTATAGAGGAAACATCCAGACAGGAACTGCCCCCTGTGTCTGGCAGCAGGACTCGGGCTGGTCCCGTCATGACTCGCACATCTGGCAGCAATGAGTCTCCGGGAGGAAGTTTCTTCCCATTAAGAGCTCACCATGGGCTTGAATGGGTATGGATATTTTAGGTCTCTGAAATGTTACATGTTACAAAAATTACATAAAAAGCTTACTCATTGTCTGGTTTCATATATAAATCTAATAAACATATAAAAACTTCGTGAAAACAAGATGAGGTGCAAAATTCAGATAAAGAAAGCAAAGTCCTTAAATCTTGAATATCTGCTTAGTACTATTGTGACTGATTTTCAAAATGAAAATTAACTTGCATCGAAAATGAATTCAAATTGAGGATCTAACGTTTTATTTGTACAATTGATCTATTATTATCAATAAATTAACTCAATAACTATTAGTTTGTGTAATATCTTTTATTTTTATTTAATTTTTACATTTAAGTTTTCATTTGAGTTTTCATTTGAATTTGTTAGCTTTATTAATTTTGGTTGTTTTTTACATTTTCTTTTTAAATGTAATTTTAGTTTATTTGAGTACTTTAGCTTAAACTAAATAAAAATTAGAAATAGGATTTTAGATCATGTCAGATAATGTTTATTTTATTTCAAATAGGTTTATTATGGTTTTGGTCACTAAAATATTTGAAAACTAGACAGAAATGTTTACAATTAAGTACTGCAGTGTGACTATGGTCTCATGTTTTAAAAACGAAAACCCTGTAATATACAGTATATCCAGAATCCACTATGCATGAGATAAAAGAATCTCAGGTGCATCACTCTTGTTTGAATTCCACCAAAAAGCCTTAAAACAGGCTGTACTC
The DNA here is from genome assembly GCA_018155175.1 of Sinocyclocheilus anophthalmus. Classification (NCBI taxonomy): domain Eukaryota; kingdom Metazoa; phylum Chordata; class Actinopteri; order Cypriniformes; family Cyprinidae; genus Sinocyclocheilus; species Sinocyclocheilus anophthalmus. Next base: position 142,046 of record JADLZN010002750.1, on the reverse strand, counting down.
AGACACAGCACTCAGTTTGCTGAACACCACAGCAAGGACAGTAGGGCCTTCTTATTGAAAACACAGTGAGAACACAGGCTTGTCATTATGGAGCAAATGGGAGCTTCTAGAAACTGTGGGAAGAAATTAAATTTCAGCTGGAAATAACAAGTAAAGCACCATACAACTGCTCAAACATGCAAGGACACAAAGCAAGGGACAAAACATGCCCTTACGAAAGAAAAATCACAGAGGAGAACTCTTGAACATCTCAGTTGTTTCTCTTACACTTATATTATCAATTACATGAAATGGATATTTCTTCTCAGATTTTGTCCTGAAAACAGATCCTAGTAAGACCTCATCTGCAATTTCTTTGTCACAAATGACAAAGATTTTAACATGAACTTAGTCGTTTCTCATCAAGACCAAATGATCTGAGCTTTTCTCCAAAGAAATGTTAGAAGAAACATCTCAAGCAAAGCTAGCAGGTGAATGAGTCAAGACTGAGCTCTTCATTAAGCTCTACATGTGTGGTATAGCAGGAAAGCCACAGGTCAAAGGAGAAACCAAGATCTAAATGCTCACATCCTTGAAAGAAAGAGGGAGGTCCCGCATTAACAGGAAACAGACCAGTGGCAAATCAGGGATTACAGACGTGGCTGGTGGTTTGTTGTGTTTGGGTGATGTTAGGCTGAGATGGTGAGGAACTAATCGCCCTTCTGCCCTCACTATCATGTGGGAAAATCAGGCTGTGAGCGTGTGTTTGTGTGGGTTTATCTGTGAAGCAGCAGCAGGACGACCACACAAGGACACAATAACACGAACTACAACTTCTGTCAGATTTCAACACACTTTAACCTCCCTCTGAATTCCATCTGAAATAGCGATCAAGTCACCCTAATCAGCCGGTTAACATCAACAATATTTGTTAACTGTTTGTATAAAACTGAGTTTGTACACACACATGCACACCAAAAACATCATAAAATTGGTTAATTCTTTTAATTAAATTGATTTATTTTATTAATATATTTGTATGCACATAAAACACAAGGAATACTATCTATATATCTGTTTTTTTTTGGACAATTTTATTGCATCGATTGCATTTTATTTTAAAAATAACCAACTACCTCATAAAATTTGTTCATTTGTTAATTATTCTTAATTATATATATATCAGGTATTTTATTGTTATTATTACAATGGAATTATTTATTTTTATTATTTATGTATGAATCAGCATTCATGTGCACAAAAACACAAATTTTATATTTTTAAAACAGCATCAAAACACTGAACTCACTGTATATCCGCCTACATCCTCCTGATTAGTGTCTTGAAGTTCTGACAGGATGTGCTTCCTTTTCTTCCTGCTTTTTAATCTGCTTCTGAAGCTCCTAACGATCTAATCAGACTGCCTGAAATTTCCAGATAGTGTGTTTGATAATGTGTCAAGGATCAGTCACGGGAGGAAGAAGACCTCCGCTGCAGATCACTGCTGGTCAGACTGGCTGTTTTGGTGCTGGATGATCTAATATTACTGGAAGGCAGCAAAACTGGCCATAGGTTTTGTAAAAATAGCACATTATTCTAATTTCAACAAAATCAATGAGAACTAACATTAAGCATTGCATTGCTACACTTGGTTGCATCAAATTTTGCATTAAAACGTACATAGCCTAACAGTTAACAGTTTCAGTACTGTACTCTTAATGCATCTGAGATTCAGGATGTGTCACCATTTCTGGAAACAGTCCAGTATCAGGATATTGCTAAACGTCCACAAGCGCCTGGCATACATTTATGGTACAAATTTGGCAGGAGGAGCCTGAGAAAAAAGACCTGGCACAGTTTATATTCAATGAACTATATGCGATGGTGGTGTGTGTAGAATACTATTTCTGTGACAAATGTGTAACTGCTGACTGAATTGATGCCAAAGAGCAGAATTACATTTCTAAAACAGATGTAAATTTATATGTGAGCAGATAGCGTCTATAGCTCCTATAGAAGTTACAATGCACACATGAAGGAATATAAAAGTAAAAACAGATAGCACAATGGAAATCTGTTCAAATATGCACCACACAGAATTTTAAGTGACTCAATATGGAGTGTGTAGCAGCATAATGAACCTTTAAGACCGGCCTAGAGGAAACCACATCCCTGGCTTGGTTAACAGCCCACCGTATGTGCAGCTTTAACAGTCAGTCGCAGGACTTTGAGCAGAAGAATGACTGCAGCTGCAGAATTGGGAGGTTCTAGTATAACTGGTGCCTTCAAACACTCTGTTTTTTGCCTGATTAATCATACTTTTCTTGTTGAAAGGGCAGTATTCGAGAAAAATAAAGTGGGGTTTGCTCTAAAGCAGGCCTATATTTCAGCAATAGAAGACTATAGGAATTTCTGCTGAGAAGTCATGAATCAAAAACAAGTTGTTAAGAAACTATCTATGCCATTGTGGGTTGGTGAACAACTTGGGACAAGCCAAAGCTTTCTTTCTCTTGGCCTTGACTGTAACCTATCCCACTGAAAACCTCCAAGGAAATGATTATCCAGCTAACCACATCATAAAAAAATCACAAGCAAAGCAAAGCTACGCTCTTAAAAATAAATTGGCATCAATGGTTCCATGAAGAACCTTCAACATCAATGGAACCTTTGGTGAAAAAAGGTTCTTCAGATCACTGAAAAGTTCCAAAAATGGTACTTTGAAGAACTGTTCTCTGAAAGGTTCTTTAAGGAACCAAAAAAGGTCCTTTTATGGAATCTCTGCGAAAACCTCCTTTTGGGTTACTCCCTGACTCTTATTCTTCATTACGAGGCTGTGCCATACTCTGAGGTTATAGATAACACATCTATCTCTGTAGCGCGCCGCTGATTTCTTCCACACCACTACCCTCAGTCCTGATCAATCAATGGCTTGTTTAATGTTAGAGACCCGGGTCATGTGGGAAATCTAGCCTGTCAAATCAGCACTCTGGCATCATGAAATATATGGCCTTAAAATCTAAATTGAATGTGTAATGCAAAATGTAAATGTACTCATTAACATCAGGGATAGATTAAAAAATAGAAACTTTTGCATGGAATGGACTGAGTGCTAAAACATTTGTTCTGTAATGTATTTTTTGTGACAAATATAAACCATAAAAAATGTGTTAATGTAATTAACTACAAAAATTTACTTATATATATTATATATATATAGACTATATATATACACCTTTATGATATAAATTGATATAAAAATAATATGGGTTATATATAGAGATATAATAAATAAGCATTCCATGTTACACAACACTCACAAGACAACAAGGAATTAAACCTATATCACAAATGAGCATTATCTTAAAACACAGCTCTTAAAACATAAACCTTTATAGCTAAACACCTTGGAGTGTCATAAAGAATGTCAAGAGCTGAAAAGGGCGGCAGCAGTTTGTCAACAAGATTGAATATGCACAGGTTAATTAACCGTCTCTATGCCTAAGTGCAATAAAGTTGGTTAAGGAGGAATCGATAAGCAGCACGTCTGCACACATCATTGATTGGGAGGTGACTTTTATTCCGGACAGTGATTTATGGAGTCATGAAAAGGTGCAACCAGAGTCAGGTAACTGCATTGAGTGGGGGAGGAACAATTATTATGGATTAATGAATAGAATTAAAGAACATGTAATGGATGGACATGTTAATCAGAACATATTATCAATTCATGAGAAGATCAGATTTTTACGATCTTCAGTTTATAATATTAGATAAAATATATAACTTACGGTAATTATTATGCAGTGTATACTGAAATTAATTCATAATTTAAAAAAAAATGTCTTTAGTATTTTGAAATATATTTAGAAAATGTTCACTGTAGTGGAATATTATTAATTAAATGTGACCCTGGACACAAACCAGTCTTAAGTGTCAATTTTTCTGAAAGCTGAATAAATAAGCTTTACGTTTGATGTATGGTTTGTTAGGATAGGACAATATTTGTCTGAGATACAACTATTTAAAAATCTGGAATCTGAGGCTGCAAAAAAATCTAAATACTGAGAAAATCGTCTTTAAAATTGTCCAAATGAAGTCCTTAGCAATGCATATCACTAATTAAAAATTAAGTTTTGGTATATTTACGGTAGGAAATTTACAAAATATCTTCCTGGAACATGATCTTTATAATATTCCTAATGATTTTTGGCGAAAAAGAAAAATACAAATTTTGAACAATTCAATGTAATTTTTGGCTATTGCTACAAATATACACCATCGACTTAAGACTGGTTTTGTGGTCCACGGTCACAAATTAGAAACACGTAAAATAAAATAAATAATACAAAATAAAAGATGACACACCAGGCATGTAATATATACAATATTTGTAGGCTATAATGCATCAGAAAATTTTACATAGTAACAAAATCTGACAAAGGGCTATACGCATGATGGTTATCAAGAATACGGTTAATGAGTAAATTATATGAGCACCTGGTCACTTACAAAGCTTGTATGTCTCTCTCTCTCAACTCATTCACTCACTCTTGCTCTCTCTCTCTTTCTCACTCACATATACACACAGTGGCCATGTGACAAAGCTCTTCCATGTACAGCTTCCAGCTGGCATTCACAAAAGCTCAGCTGTCATTACACATCTGCACACACAGAAGACCCGTGGTGTTGACAAGGCTGATACTGAATTATACTTTACAAAAACCCCATACATGGACAGTTTGTTTACATAAGGCTGTCACCACATGCTGGAACAAATGTGTGTGTGTGTGTGCATGAGAAAGAGAGACAAATCGTCAAACTAAACCTCAAAGTCGCTTCACGAGGTATAGTTTCTTGACAAGAGAGGAAACGCGATTATTAAAGGGATATTTTACCGCGTAATGAAAACTCTGTCATCATTTATTCACTCTCTGTAATTTCAAACCCATAACCCCCAAATTTTCCTTTTGTATTGTGACAAAATAACAGAATACGAGTTTGCAAAGTGAGTAATTAATGACAGAATTGTAATTTTGGGGTGAAGTGTTCCTTGAAGATATTTTTAAAGAGACAGTCCACCTGAAAAAAATTAATATGCATAATTTCTCCCCCTAAACGTCATTCCAAACCTGTTTGACTTTCTTTCTTGTCTACAACATAAAAGAAGATATTTTGAACAATATTCGAATGGTTTCAGGTCCCATTGACTTATATAGTATTTGTTTGTCAATGGAAGTCAATGGGACCCAAAACAGTTTGCTTACCAACACTCTTCAAAATATCTTCTACTGCAGAAGAACGTCATATGGAACAACAAAAGAAGGGAATTAAATGATGAACCAGCAATACATAATCATTCCCATTTGTCTGATTTCTAATTAGGTGGAATGGAGATGAGAGATGGACAGAGGCGAGAGACAGAAGCACTGACGGTCAATCCACAGTCATTTTATTGGCAGAGAGCTGAATGTCCTGCCAATGAGACGCGGCTCTGAACTGACTGGGTTATTGACAGGTGATATTAATGAACCAAGTGGCATTAAAAGAGAGAGGAAGAATCAATTGCCAATCATGCAGACATACAGTATGCATAACTGCTTGAAGGATGATCTAAACATGCAAAAAGAACTGATGAATGAAGAAATCTCAGTGTGTAACTCCTTTGAGGAGTTAATTAAACCAATATTCTTTGCTGGAAGACTTTATGATGAGAGCCGCATAAACTTTATGTGCCTCAGATGCATGCATTTCAGGAGCTCTTGAGCTGCTGTCTACATAAATTACAATGTCTGTTATAAAATTGGTCTACTGTAAGATAAAACATCTGCTGGCTGACTTAATTACCACTCTTAAGATTTTAAGTGGGTAACTTGGATAAAGAAAATTGCAGTCTCTAAGAATCTAAATAATAGGGAGTGATTATATAAACAGATAACACTATTATTTGTGATCTGTTTGTAAAAATGAATTAAACTGGTATTTTCTCTTAAGAAAATAAGAATTACAGACCTTATGCATCAGAAAAACAAGAGCACAGCCATCTTTGGAAATTTTTCTTTAAACTTAATTTTTTCTAGTGGTAGCTCCATAGAATTGCTGTTGAAAAGTAATTAGCTGGTGAAGTGGATGTACTAAAGTTATCATGAGTACTGCAGTGTTCAAGATGCATGTCAGACCGGGAAAATTTTGAAGGATTAGTTCACTTCAACCCCCCTTTTCCCCACACGTTTTCAGGAATAAAAAAATTGCCTTCATTTCTCATGGAATTAAGGTGTCCATGTCTTTCTTTCTTCAGTCAAAAAGAAATTAAGGTTTTTGAGGGAAACACTCCAGGATTTTTCTCCACATCGTGGACTTCAATGGGGATCAGGTTAAACAAAACAAAATAAAAATGTCTATACTTTTTAACCACAAATGCTCCTCTTGCACTAGCTCTGCGATGTGCGACCTCACACATTACATAATCACGTTGGAAAGGTCACACACGGTTAGTTCTTCATCTGTGTACTTCGGTTCAAAAAGGAAGGGTAGGGCAAAAAACATTTTCTCCTCCAACTTCAAAATCGTCCGACATGATTGTTTCACCGTTTTTTGTAAAGGGCGTTTGACTTTCTTTGCACGTTTGCTTTGTAAACACTGGGTTGATACTTCCACCAACGTCACGCGTGCTTGATTACTAGATGCGTGAGGTTGAGTTAGTGCAAGAAGAGCATTTGTAGTTAAAAAGTCACCTATTTGAATTTTTTATAATAAGAAACTCTTAATAGATAAGACTCTTATTCCTCGGCTGGGATCCTGTTGAGCTCTTTGAAGCTGCACTGAAACTGAAATTTGGACCTTCAAACCACTGACTACCATAGAAGTCCACTATATGGAGAAAAATCCAGGAATGTTTTCCTCAAAACCTTAATTTAATTATACCTAAAAAAAAAAAGACATGAACATCTGGGTGCCATTAGGGGTTGAGTAAAGTATCTTGATTTTAAATTTTGGGAGGAGGAAATGTTTATTCGGAAGTGAGGCTAATCCTTTAAAAATGATGCGAAAACCTTTGCTAAATGTTGACTGACAGTAATTTAACTGTGTGAAATACAAACCGGAAGACAGGAAATGACAATGAGCACGAGTGCGCACAAAAGGGGATCCCGGGGGCATAGAGCCGATACAGGTCACTATCACATACCAGACCATGGTTGCTAAGGACGATAGGCCTTTTAGCGTTTATAGTGTTCTATTATAAAAAAAAGATTCTTTTTTATTGTTTATTTTGGAAGATATATATATATAGTATATATATATATAACTATATATATATATATATTATATATATTATATATATAGACTTCTATTATAAAAAGTAACTTATAGTATTATTTTGCAGTGCTATAATGCTTTACTTAATATGTACAAAAAATGTATGTGCACAAATAAAAAGACATACAAAAGTTCATTGTATTAGATACAACAATTTGCAAACACGTTTACTTGTGCTATATTTCTTTAAAATAAATGCCACTGTTCAGGTACAAATTACACAGACATTCAGAATTTTAAGTGTGCCTTAACTGTCCATCCAACCAGCAGCATGTTTTGAGGTAGCATATCATTTATGGTTGCATTGTAATGAAGTTACATGCTGAATTTTAATACGGTTGGGTGTTTTGATAATACTTATCCCTATGGCAAAATGATAACAATACATATTTTTCACAACTAGCTAATAACAGGCGACCTACCTATACCACTGGAGCCCCTTCTCATAGAACCTGTCAAAGAAGTGCGGCTCCGCGCCCACGGCTCTCACGTCTGGATGAACGCGCAGGAACTCCAGAAGCGCCCGCGTTCCTCCCTTTTTCACGCCGATAATAATCGCCTGAGGAAACTCTTTGGTCCCAAAGTTGTTTGACACGGAGAGATTGCTGTACGTGTCATAAGCTGAACCTCGCTGCCGCTTCTCCTCTTCCACGTCTGTCGCATCCTGCGCGGGGAGTTCACGAACGATGGAGCCGTTCCAGTGCGCCAGTTTCTTCCCTTCCTTTGGGAAAAGTTTGCTTCTGAAATTCTGATGGACGTACAGCGGACTCGGCATGGAATCGCAGTATCCGGTGAGACAGTAGAACAAATAGATGAATATGAGGATCATGGTAAAGAACACAGACACCTTGGAGTGCGCTTTCAGGTGTCCCAAGTCGCAACTCGCTGTCCAACATCCCATGAGTGTCTTTGCGTCGCAAGAAACAAAACGTTAAAGGGAGGAATCATTCCCGTATTAAATGTAAAATAACGGGTTTTTGTTGCAAGACTAATCATTTAGTAAGATTTAAAAAAAAATTTGCGCCTCAGAGTCACTAAATCAAAAGCACGCCATATTTGCGCGATGATGTCTTATCCAGAGAAGTTACATTACGAATTATAACTTTTCATGTTCTTTTTGTTGGACTGATGGGACTTCTTTGGCTTGAGGTCCCGCAGTCGTGCAGCTTCGGGTGACCAGGGTTACCCATTTATCTCCCACCCGTTTTGGGTGCGTATCCACGCCCTGCTTTCTGAGTACCACCCCTTTTGCTCAAATTACTTTTATGACTTTCCTACTTAAGCAGTTACAAATCCATTAACTACTGTTAAATCGATGAGAGCTAGAGAGCTTATTTTTTCCGGATAAAAAAAGAACCGGTCAAAGTTCAGTGCCCTTACTGCATGATAGAAATAGTGAAATGTTATCTTAGGTATTTTTATGGCATGTACTTTCCTTCATAGGCTGCTGCGTGAGGCAGCCCTCTGTCAGTACTGTTTTACACACAGATGAAGAGGTCAGTCAGTGAGCAACACCTGTCCTGGAGGCCACACACGCAGTAGAGACAGTCTGTTTCTTGATCTGGTCTCTGCAGACTTAAGACTAAGCAAATCACCATCACCTCAGTTCGCACACTGTACACTTCGATATCAATTTCAAAGTACTTTATTGGCATGATTGTCAAATCAAGCAGTAGTGTAAAAGCAAAAATACACAGAATAACAGATCATTATTTCATAATTATTTAAGCAACAGAGGTGTCATAAAATAATTGCTATTTGACAAAAACATGATCAAAAAGAAAAACAAATACTACTGTAACTTTGCACAGAACCCCCTTTCTAAAATATATGGCTGTATTTTTTCCTACATTAACTTATACTGAGAAAATAAAGAAAGACAAACAATAAATGTGGTATAAAGGCAACTTGAACAACTGACAAAACTTTATCATTGTAAATTAGTAAAATATTGTCTGCAAAACGTAAGTGGTGGCCAAAATGATTAGAACACTAGAATTTTCACCATCTGAAAAATGGTTTTAAGTCAGTTGTTTCCATCTCTTGCTGTAGTGTGTCGGTAGGAAACAGAAGAACTGGCAACATCTCTAAGAGGCTTCAAGAAACCTACCTGCGAAGCTACAGTACTGTTAAAAGTTTTAGGAACTTGTGTAAAAATGCTGTAAAATGAGGACGCTGTCAAAAATAATGTCATAAATAGATTTTCTTTATCAGTTAACTTCGATTAACCAAATTCATTCTGGATTTAGTCTGTCTCAGTTTGATCTGTTTCTTCATGTCATTCCAGACAGACTGATGATGATGATCAGATCAGATCTCTGTGTGGAGCACTGGCTGTTGTCAGTCTCCTTGTGCAAAAATCTCACTAGGTTATTAAAATTAATGGCAAAATGAATGTTTGGAAATGTATAACTGATATTTCCTACTGACACACTACAGCAAAAGATAGAAATAACTGACTTGAAACCATTTTAACTGGTGAAAATACTAGTGTTCTAATAATTTTGGCAACCACTGTATTAAAAATTTATATTTTACCCAGTATTACACAATATAAGAAAAATATTTTACTTAAACTCAATCTCTAAATAAGCTTAACATAAAATTCTCTGAACATATAATACACAGCAGAGATGAGCTCTTAAATTTTTATTTTTTTTTACCACCACAAAAGTACTGCGTAGTCAGGATTTTTGAGTTTTCATTTTTCAGAAAGCTTTTTGCTCACATTTTTCATGGATCCTTACAAATTTGAAAATCAGTGCACTAAATATTAAACAAGACATGAACATTGAAATTACTGTTGTACACACAACTCTTAATAAGACTTTAGAGCAGTGTTTTATTTTCTGCAAGCAAGCAAATGTGCTTTACAAGCAAGAAGAATTCAAATACAAAAACAATACAATGCACCAAATACAAAATAGAAATAAACCCATTAAAATACAAGAACAAAATGTAAAAAATATATAATTAAAATGTAAAATATGAAGGAAAAAAAAACACATAAAATATACAATATACTAAGATTTTTTAGGACATTACAGGAAAGCCAGACTAAACAAATACGTTTTTAATTTAGACTTACAACTATTAATACTTTGAGCACATCTTAGGATGTGTTCCAGAGGCGGGGAGCATAACAGCTAAAAGCAGCATCACCAATTTTTTTTTTGTTCTACTATAAGGTAAAGAGGTTTATCAATAAGGTAAATTATCTGGTCTACAATAAGGTAAAAAGAATAAGGTCTACAATAAGGTAAAACGAATTTGAAGACCTAAGAGTCCTTCTGGGTTTGTATACTATAAGCATTTTTGAAAGATAGGCTGGAGCAAGTCCATGCAATGCCTTGTAAACTTATAAAAGATTTTTAAAATCAACAAGAAAGCTAACAGGTCACCAGTGTAATGACTTTAATACAGGTGTAATGTGATCTCTCTTTTTAGTCTTTGTCAATATTCTAGCAGCAGTATTTTGTATTAGTTGTAGTTGATTAATTGTATTCTTTGGTAGACCTGAAAGGAGGGCATTACAATAGTCAAGCCTGCTAGTTATAAATGCATGCATTAATTTTTCTGTATTGCTCAGAGAGAGAAATGGTCTTACTTTCGCAATGTTCTTCAGATGATAAAATGCAGTTTTGGTAATATTACGCACATATCTGAATCAAAGACAACTCCTACATTTTTTGCACAACGGCTGGACAGTAAACATTACCGTGAATTTAACGGTAAAAGACTGTAAAAATGCTACAGTACAAACCTGTTAACGGTAAATTCCCCTACTATATATGATGAAAAACTGTATGGGCCATTTCATTAATTTTACGGTAGTAGGCTATACCGTTTTTGGAAGTGAAAAAGAATGTATAATTTACAGTGAATAACCATAAATTGACATTCCCAGAATTCCCTGCGTTACATTTCAAATTTGATGTTTTTTTGTTGAAATAACTGTTTCTTCTTAGTTTTTTCTTATCAGTTTTGTACATTAGGGTTGTGTGTTACACCTAATGTTGTTAAACAAATGTTTATTGCATTATTTCAGTTTCATGTTACCATTCTGGTGTTTAGTGTTTGTGTGAATGACACTGTGCACCTTCTATATATGTTAGATTAAACGATGCGGCGGCGCCGTAATATTGGAAGGATCATGCGAGGCACCGGGATGAACTGATGGGCGAGGTCCACCGAGAGGCTGCGAGCTAGGGGTGTGTCAGGTATTACAAAAGCCAACCGAGTGTATCATTCAATAGGTGATCCTCACCCACCACACTGAATACACGCAGTTAATGTAATTACGGTATTTAACTGTAAATGTAAGTTAAAACCGTAAAACATAAAATATTGCTACCGTATTTTTTTACGGTAAATTTCCGGCAACCACAGCTGCCGGTTTTTTACTGTAAATTTTTTTTACAGTGATATATTTAGTTTAGGGGTCAAATTTTCTCTCTGCACTTTGGTTCCAATAATCAATACTTCAGTTTTATCTTGGTTGAGTTGTACAAAATTTTGTGACATCTAGTCCTTTATGTTTTGGATGCAATTTGAAAGTGAGTCAAGTTGAACAGTATCATCAGGAGACACGGCTACATACAACTGTGTGTCATCAGCATAACTATGAAAAGAGATACCATGCTTCCTGATAATGTGACATAAGGTAACATATTCTGAGCTCAAATATTGGTTTTGGTACAAAAGATGCATATTTCAGTTGTCAGAAAAAGACGTTTTTGGCCTCTTTCTTGACAATCTGCACTCTTGTTAACGCTACAGGACAGGTGTCATTATGGTCCAGACTCTACGGAGCCTGCAGCAAGGCTAAAAACAACACTGCCTGACTGTGGCCAAACACTCTCTCCACAGGACCCCTGTGTCACACTCACAATTGTCATAAAATGAGATCATTAAGACTTTACAGCAAAACTAGGCCTTTTACTAGACAATGCTGGAATATTATGCTTAAAATACGCTTTAAATGTTCTAAAACATTTGTAAGGTTCTTTGGAGAACCCAGAATGGTTCTTCTATGGCAGTGTTTCTCAACCCTGGTGCTGGGCGCCCCCCCAGCACTGCACATTTTGTGTGTCTCCCTAATCAAACACACCTGATTCAACTCATTAGCTCATTAAAAGAAACTCCAGGACCTGAAATGGGTGACAGATAAGGGAGACATACAAAATGTGCAGTGTTGGGGGGCACTCAGGACCAGGGTTGAGAAACACTGTTCTATGGCATCCAGTGTTGGGGAGTAACTAGTGACATATGACGGAATTATGTAATTTAATTAGTCAAGTCACCTTTATTTATATAGCGCTTTTAACAATACAGATTGTGTCAAAGCAGCTTTACAGTATTAAATAGGAAAATAGTGTGTCAATAATGCAAAAGGACAATAGAAAGAAAGACATGAACATCTTGGGTGACATAGGGGTGGGTGAGTAAATTATCAGGAAATTTTTATTATAGGGGTTAGTTCTATTACTTTTCCAAGCAACAGACATTAAACATGATGTTGACAGCCTATAGCACCACCCAAGATAACATAAAAGTTTTGTCAGCTTGGGTTACAAATGTATATGCCAAATAAAATGCCAAATATATTGTTCATCATCTGTATGAAATAATCATTGTGTGCAATAGAAATAAAAATTGCCAGTTGTGAAGGATAATTGGGAAGTGTTCCTGGTTACATATTTGAGGAGGACCACCAGCGAGCTGCCACCCACAAACACATCATAATGCATGATATACTGATGATCTGGCAACCTGTTCACTCAGCGTCTATGGTTTAAGCCAACATTATATCATTATTTTGTGGTACAAATGTCACATAAAATGAATTCAAGTATACCCTTGTTGACAGAAAAAATATCAGACCTTTCATTACAGAAAGAAAAAAATTCTGCCAATACATTATTCATTAAGTTTACAGATATCTCCTTTAACCCTAAAACATATCACATGCATAATTCAAAATACGGTTGTGAAAAAATCAATACGGAAAATTCCTACATATTAACACATACATTGTGCTCTTTACTGGCTTTTCTAAGAATGTAGAAAGACAAGAATGCAAAACAAACCATATAATTATTTAAAAGAGCTTTTATTACAAAAATGAACGTCACGTCAGGCTAGACACAGTATACAACCATATTATATGTGACCCTGGACCACAAAACCAGTCATAAGTAGCACGAGTATATTTGTAGCAATAGCCTACATTATATTTTGTACATTTCCTACCATAAATATATCAAAACTTAATTTTTGATTAGTAATATGCATTGCTAAGAATTTGGACAAATTTAAAGGTAATTTTTCAGATTCCAGATTTTTAAATAGTGGTATCTCGGCCACATATTGTTCTATCCTAACACCATACATCAATAGAAAGATTATTTATTCAGCTTTCGGATGATTAGGCCAAAAACCAACCCTTATGACTGGTTTTGTGGTCCAGGGTCACATATTTGATACAATACTGATCTGGGTATCAAAATATCATCACGTTTGTCAGAATATGATCAACAGCTACCAAACCAGTTCTTTCACTCTGAACTTGAGTGAACTTGTGGTGCATCTGAGTATAATGTTAGCCATGTTCAAAGCTATGCACTACTGCACGTCAAACTGGTGCACTTGGTTAAAACTAAATTCTGCTTTTGGTTGGTTGAATTTATTGAAGACAAGGTATTTTGCCACTAACTGGCTGCATTTGTGAGCATTTGTTTGAAAGGAACATATTATTATGGATGGGTTACCTCACCTGGTTACCTGTCATTTAGCAGATGCTTTCCATTCACAGTGACCTGCACCACTCACTAATTTCAGGAACAGTGTTTGCTGAAGCAACGCATTTAAGAGCTTTGCTCTTGGGCAAACTGGTGATGGAGGAATATAGTCATTTCAGAAAATCCTCCAGTCCCTGAGTAACATCATAGCAAATACTAAACTGTTGGGTAACTTAAAGGGGTGGTTGATTGCAATTTCACTTTTTAAACGTTAGTTAGTGTGTAATGTTGCTGTTTGAGCATAAACAATATCTGCAAAGTTACGAAGCTGAAGTTTCAACTGCAAACGTAAGATATCGTCTTTGAAAATCGTCATTAATCGGCATACAAAAACGCTGGTAGGGACTACAACAATTTACTTCCCGGGTTTGTGATGTAACAAACCCAGATAAACCCCCCCCTCGGGAAAAGGCAGCAAAGGGGTTGAGGCCATGCTGCGCTGCTTTAGAGGAAGAGAAAACTAGAGGTGCACGTAAAAATCTATTCATATATGAATCGCGATTCTGTCTTCTAACGATTCTAATGGATTCACAAATTTCTAAATCAATGTTCAAAAGCAGCGGTTCTTAATACTGTTCCTCGCGTTCCCCTGCTCTGTATCTCTCTCTCTCTCTCTCTCATTCAGCTCAGCTCCAGCAATGAACTGTTCCATTTATACACTATTTTTCACATAGCTATGAGAAGCGTTATACATGCGCGTGCGTGCAGCTTCCGTACTGTATTAAAGCTTTAATCAGGATAAAACCATATATTAAAAGCTAACAGAAGCAGTAGCATTTACAAATAACAGCGTATCTAAAAGTATGAGGCAACAACAAACAAAAAACATACCATTAAGAGCCGTGCTTGCGCAGGTTCTGCGCGATCCTCTTCAATACGGTAATATCCTCTGCTTCTCAATTGGGCTCAAACTGATAAGCGATATTAACGACGCCTTGTTTACAATACAACACTGGCACACTTCGGCTTGAGGTGAGTGGGCGGGACTTTTTAGACGTCGGGCCCTAGAGGCGGTGTTAGCCAATCACAACACGGCTGGGCTACGCTACCCAATCAAGCCCATCATCTTTTCTGAGGAGGGCTTTCATCAAAAACAAGGAACAGATCATCCACGTTTCTCAGTGAAGGGACAGAGCGGTGTGGAATAAAGGTAAATTATGTGAAAAAGAATGTGTTTTTTTTTTTAAAAACGAAGCATTAACACATGTTAGACTGCACCCCATAAACACAATCAAGCCTAGAAAAAAAACAGTCAACCACCCCTTTAAAGACAAAAAGCAAATACTTAAAGTAGGCCTACAAAGTGCTGTTGTTGAACCAGGTTTCACTTTAGTTGCTATGCAATCCCTTACAAGTAAATAACTTTAGTCATATAAGAAGTCAACATCATTACTAAACATTTTAAAGCTGGCTAGAGGAAATGCAAGTGTATGTAGCACATATAAACACTCTTTAAAGTTCAATTTGTCAATATTTTGACCCCTTGTGCATCTTTGGGGTAGGCTGTGTAAAATAGTAAACACAATAAAGATCCACTTAGGGTCTGGGATGCAAAGACACACCCAAGATAATGGTGAAAAGAAATCTATTCTCTAATGTGGTCAAGTAAATATCACTTAGTGACAAGTGCAGTAGGCTATAGTTTATTTCACAAATTATTTACAGTGTATAGTTTACAATGTACCATAACAAAGACAGACTGGAGCCCTATTGGTACAGGATTAGTGTTTGGGTGTGTCTGCTGCATTGACGCATTTACTGCTTTGACGTAACTATCAAAAATGTAGCCTGCACGCGCTAAATAATTAAGCATACGTCAAAATCAACAGAATTGTTGCAATGCGGAAAATAGTCTGAAATGCTGGCCAAACAACATGCACAGGCTACACATACAGTAGGCTACACAAACATCGATTTCATACTACATGCTAGTCTTTATGCATCCATATACACTGTATAGCCTAATACTTACTGAAACGTGAACACGCAGTCCGGAAAAGTCCTGGCTGGAACACTAGCTGAGATTCGACGGGATACACAGGCTACATTTACATAATCAGCATCCCATAATAGTCAGCAAGTGTCGCGGTTTATAGGCTACCTCTCTTATTTCGTAGTCTGCGATTGCACAAGGAATTGCACATAAAGAAAACAGATGGGGCATAGAACAAGAGATCAACAACATTACACTAACATAGGCTAATCAAACACACTAATAGAAGTGAAAGTAAAAAGAACGATACAAACGAAAAGAGAAACACAAATGTCAAAAACAATGTAGCCTACCTGCATTCCTCTGTATGACTTAACATTAGTTAATGCATTAGGTAGGCTATCATGAACTATCAATAAGATAATTTAATAGGTTGTTTAATGGGTCTGCTGTTTGTTAATTTGTGTTTGTTCATAAAATATTACATTTTAAGTGAAAGTGTTACAAATGAACAGTAAGCAACATTAATACATTTTAAAACTTTAAAACTAAATATTTTATTTAGTCTTATCTGAATTATCTAAGGTTAACAAACTGAACCTTATAGTAAAGTGTTTTTTGCAAATGTCCTTAATCACCTTCAGCCAGATGTGGCATTTGTTTTCACAGCTGGGGAGGTGTTTCTTCAATATTGCATGCCCGCATTTACACACAAACAGACATGCACATGCTTGCGCTCACATGCACATTTATACTGACACTCACACACAATTCAATCTGCGTGCTCAATCGGTAAAGGGTGAATGAGGGCAGATCGCATCACGCTAATGGTTGAAAAACAGCAGGTGCGGAACTTTCCAAAGTCACCTGCCTCACAATGCAGAGGAGCTTGAAGAGATAAATACCTATTCTGCACAACACCTGGATATCATGGTATCTTAAGGATGCCAGCTGTGGCTCACCCACAACAGCTAGTTGTTGCAGTCCAACACTTTGAAGGTGGAAGTGTCTAGCATTCACACACAAGTGAAAATATTGCCTGAAATACACTGCGCCTCTGAGCGTGCCTTTCTTGGACCTCAGCACACTGTTTGCACATGAAAGCTGAAGTCTATGGTGGCAAAGCCAGTCTCTCTACACTGCATGGTATGGAAGGCCTGTGGTTAGCCTTAAGTATAGGGAAGACATGAATTACATTACAGTGGATGGGTGTAGCAGTCAAGAAAGAGAGGAGAAGGAGAGAAAAGTAAAGAAGGCAGAAAGAGACAGACTCAAAGGGGTTTTCAATGGGCATGTCGGGACAGAACATCTTCCGAAGCACCTTGAACCCTTAAAGGCGAAGTGTGTAATTTCTCTGGCGGAAACTTCAAAGGTAACAACTGGTTTTGAACAGGTTTTAAGTTTGGTGCCATCCTTGTGATTCACAATTCAAAGCAAAAAAACATTTACAGTTTACAGATCAATTTATGCTGTTTTATATGTTTATAAAAGAAGAGAAAAGGGGATCATGTTCCTTGTTGGGGGAAAAAAACAGGAGTGTTTTTTTTCCTCCAGGAAGTTGTCCAGAGTGCTGATTTGGAATTTGAAATGACATGAAGAGAAACTCAACCCAGTCAGAAATTTCACAAGTCCAACAAAAGTTTTGCACACAAATCTATGCGTGACTGTGTTGCTACAAGACGGATGTACCTGCATTGTCTCAAGGCATGCTATATATCTTTGATCTTTAGTCATTTTAGTAGACGTTTTAGTCATATAGGTGACGTTTTGTGCAAAAGTGGCCAAAAAGGGCATAAGCATATACACCTATTAAAATGGAATTATTTAGCTGTTTTCTTCTTCTTCTGTAGATATGGCAAACATTGCAGTTCATTGTGTCACTCAGAGCATCATCTATTTGACAATCTCTAACAGAAAAAAAAAACATTTCACTGCATGCATGTTTGGTGGTACAATGTGAGCTATTTATTTACTTGCTATTTACTTACCTTTGCCAAATTTCAATCACTTTTGGCATTTGATGTTCATTTTGGACCCTGGGAACACTATATATATACTATGAAAGGTGCTTTTTTTTTTAATGAACAGAGGTGGCATAAAAGCTAGCTATCACTAGGTGTTGACAGTACCTTTTACACCTGATGCACAGGAATTCAAGAAATAAAAATTTGTTACAATGAAAAGAATGTCACAAGGTGGTTCCCTTGGCACATGTTTTAGCATTTGAATAACATTGCACAACCAATCACGTGCACATCAAATTTTTCTAAGATCATTTTACATCTCATTGAAACGTGATACGTTCTGTGTGAATGTCACTTGAAAGTGAGCTTGTGGTCATTTGTCTTGTCTTGTGATTATTACAGGTGTTTATGTCTGCTTTTATTCTCATGTGACAAGCCGTATGGTTCAGGTTTCAGTTGATCTGCTACTAGTATTATGACATATTATGGAGAAGCCAAGCCTGCCCTCTTCTGACCAATTTCAGTTTCATTGGAAAAACCCAAGACTAGCCATTGGGCACATACAGTAAGTGGGGTATGCATTAAACCTCTCTTAAAAATAAACAGGTGGCATCACTGAAATGCTGTTGTACAACATAAATTACACAGACAAACAACAACAAAATGCTACATAGCAACAAGAGGTTTTGCCAAGCAGGATCCACATCCTTGTCCATGCTAGAAGAAAACCTTTCTCAGAATTTAGTAATAGGCAACAAATTCTTATATAGTCGTATAGAGCCCATAAAGGGCGCAGGGCCCTATTGTTTTTCTAAGGACAACTGTGAATATTTCTTTACAAGGTTTTGGGGCCCTTAACATGCTCAAAAACTCTTGAAATTTGGCACACGAAACATATACATATATAGATCGCATCAGCTTGAACAACTTTCGTGACGACAGCAAGTGCTCTGCCCAACAGGAAGTCAGCTGTTGTGGATTGTTCTCTAGAAAAAAACACATATTTGGAATTTGATATACTCACAGGGTTTTCGTCCAATCGCCACCAAACTCGGTCAACATGATCTCAAGACATTGAGGATGCTAAATTGCGAAGGGATTTTTGAAATCTTGAAAGGTTTGGCTGTGGCGAGGTGACAAATTTATGGCAAAAAGAGAAACAGGAAATGTGTTATAACTTCAGCAAACATTGGATTTTGATCTCACATCAGCTGTTTGTTCGTTGAAGGAGGCTGATCACATAGCTGTGACTATTATGCATAAGTTCTAGTGCCACCAACTGGCAGCAGGAAGTGTGTCATTTTCAAAATGCTTTAAAATCAACCTCTTATTTTTTCCTGATGTGCTTCAAACTTCATCATAATAATGTTAAACCATGGCAGATGTAAAACTGTTGCAATGGCAATGCCTCAAACTTTAAACTTCTTTTTCTTTATACTCCCCCAATTGCTGTCAAACAATTTACACCAAACTTGGTCTACATGATGCAAAAACACTGAGGAATTTAAATTGTGAAAAATGTTTGGATATCTCAAACGGTGTTGCCATGGCGATTTATCAAAGTAATGGCAAAAAGTAAACAGGAGTTGTCTAATAGCATAAAATATGAGATAGGAGCAAAATTGCATTGCAATGCTATTGCGTTCCCCTGAGAAACTAAAGTTTGAATGTAAACTTTATCAGGGGAGCTCTAAACTTGAGTGAACCTTAAAGTATTTAAATCTCATTTTCAAGACATTTCTTAGGTATGAAACAATACATTTTACACTAGCTGCATATCAGCATTTGACTCTGGCTGCTAGCATCTGTGTGAAAGAGGGGGGGGGGGGGGGGAAGCTGACCTTGCAACATCCACTAGAATGCAAAAATACAAAATAGTTCAAGGATTGTCACGTGCGTCAAGCTCAGCTATCATGTTATTCAAGACGTGAACCAATGAAATTCGCCCAATCTTTTCGCACAGGGTTCAAATGAAAATACCTTTATTCGTGAAAATATCCTTTATCCGGACTTGTCTGCAGATTTAGTATGCAGTTTTCCCCCTTGTCTGATTGTGTCATTCAGTTCACCTGTGTCTTGTTAATTATAGCCTGGTTTGCCTGTGTATTTATTTCTAGTCTGTCCTGTGTTCCCTCGTCCAGTGTTAAAGTTGAGTTGAGCGTGTGTTACCTGCCTGCCTTCTGTGGAATGTGTGGATTAATTAAAGACTGTTTAGGTTCATCTTCTTTGTGCGCTCATTATACACCGCACCCCTGACACATTACACCACTAAAAGAATTTAAAGAGGCTATACTACTTGGTCCACGGCAAACAAGTAAAAATACAGGCGCTCCATACAACCACGTTAGATCGCGACATAACGTAACACGGCAACTATTTAGAATACACTCTCCTACATCAGAGTCTTCAATTCAACAGATCGCAACTTCAGTTAACATTTGATTTAATTTTATTGACAGAAAAAAAATACAACAATTTACAAATATGTAGAAAATACATAAACAACATGCCAAGATGTATCAAAACGTACATTTGATTCCTAAATCAATACGCATATTTTGTGAAAAGAATTACATAATATCTAATTTATAATAAATATTTTTTGCAGTTTGTTATTACACTGTTCTCTGCAAACTGGTGCATAGTCCTTAGTCTCATTGCGGTGGGCAACAACGAAATGAATATCATTTTGGCTGGATCCTGACCATTTCTTCATTATGTATGGAAATTTTCCAAAATAAATAAAAAGCTGTAGCAAGAAAAGTTAAATTATTATTATTTTCACTGGAATAATACATTAATATTTCAAAATTATTTAACTTGATTATAATATTTGTTTTCCTTCTAATGAAATTTTCCATATCAGAAAATCCTTGTGTAAACACAATTACAAAACAGATGGACAAAAGACTTCAGCGGTTGCATATTAAGAATTTCTGCTATAAGGAACACTGCATCAGCAGTGACCGCCGGGCGAATGTTTTCCACGTGTACGGGGCTATACCGTAACGTATGTCACAATGTGACGGTAACTACTGTAAATCGCACACCAAATAGGAGTTTATGGAAAGGAACGCAGCCTAAGGCGCCAGCGGCATTGTTAATATTTAGTGCAACAAGTGGTATATTCCCAAAAGTTTGAAGGCAACTAAATAGGAGGTGGAAAAGCAATAAGCATTTAAGCTAGAAATGAACATAGAAGCATCAAACGGTGTGTCCAAAAACGACGACTGCTGTGAAAGGGAGTGAACAGAAAACATAGGTCACGGGAGCAGCATGAGGGGAAAAAACACAATAAACATCCCGGGGTGGGACATTAGATATCTACAAATCATCAACTATTTTGTATAATCCCCATTTTTGCTACAGTAGCCTCTTTAAAGGGGTTTGAAAATGAAATGTGTACGAGTATTTAATCCTAATAAATTAGTTGTATTGGTTTTGTTATTTAATGTACTCTAAAAAATGCTGGGTTAAATATAATATAACCCAGCGGTTGGGTTCAAAACAGGCATTGGGCATTCGCCTGCTCGTTTTGACTCGCTTATGTAGAACTTAGGCATTAGTACCTGCATCTCTTATCACCCTTTTATCTATCGAAAATGAGATGCGAACATAAAAAAAAAAAAAAAAAAAAAAAAATAAAAAGAAAAAAAGGGATCAGATAGTAGATCATTTTACTTATCTCATGGTATCATGTTAAGAACAAGCACTTCATATGAATTTATCTTGAATTGTGAACTCTGAACAAAGCCAAGTATGCCACTGTAAACAGTTTCAATGACATGCATTTTATGTGACGTCTGCAGGCTGTTTGGTTAATCTTGTCTGTCTGCTTTCACCAGGTCGCCAGTAAATAACACCACTGTGACTAATTGCCATACTTCATAAGAGGGTGACACCTAAGCACTGAGAAAATCTCTCCTTGTGACTTTGGGCTTTTGTTTATATTTTCCAGTCATAGGTGGAGACTTCCTTCATACATATGTTGTGCATGTCATTTGCTTGCAATGTCACCATCAAAACTTCAAAAATCATAGTCATTTAGAACAATATTGTTGTAAGGTTTTGGTCCGCAATCCCCACACCTCCATCCATGTCACAAAATGAAGTTACAAGCATAATATAGTGTACTTGGCAAATGTACTGTTTTTAAGAATAACATGTTTTACTATGTGGTCAATTTTATTGTTATTTACTCTTAACAGTTACTAAAATAGAATTTGGACTTCATTGGCATGCAGCCTGTCTAGTTGGACGCCTGCGCTGCGTGTAATCTTTTTAAAGCCTAGTTGAAAGCACACTGATGTTTTGATATGCTGATTAAAAATAACAAGTATCCTGCTTGTCAAGTTTGATTTAGTTTCTTATTATTTTAAACAATGACAGCAGCAACAATACAATCGAACTAAATTCCTGAAAGAAATGCCAGTGCTTGCAAAAGACCATTCCTGAGAAAGTGCGTCACGAGCAAGACAGGATATGACGAGTCTGTAGCATTGCAATGGTTTGCTGTGTGGGATGTGTTGTATTGTTGCTATGTCCTGAGGGTACCTGAGCTCTTTAGCTTTTAAGGTTTTTTATGGGTTATATAGTCCATTTTGAATTGTGTTTAAAACGTTTTCACTCTTTTTCAGTGGTGTCACAGAGAGTCAATGCAGCTGCATTTTCATTTAGTGAACAATCTTAATGAATCTCTTCAGTCCAGCCTCTGCATAGTCACTCTTAAAAATAAATTTTATTTTTTGGCATCTGTGGTTCCACGAGGAACCGTTAATGTCCAAGGAAACTTTCCACTGCACAAAAGTTTTTTTATAGTGTAAAACAGACTAAAAACTCACTTTGGAACCTTTATTTTTTATGATTGTTGTTTTCTCCTTGCGTTTCATTTTTTTGCCATAGTGCATTTGCTTTGCTTCCCCTCTTTATCTGCACTCATTTAGATAAGTCTCTGAATTTTGACTTTCATTGTAACATATAATCACTTTTATTATCCCACAGTTGCTGATGGTATTGTTGAATACATGGACCCTCATTTGACTGTTGAGCCTTTCAAAATGAGCATCATGCAGATTCAAAAGATTTTGCATGATGCTTATTAGCCGCACCAAACATGATTATTCATTTGCATTGGTATGACGATCTGAGCTGGAGAAAAAGAGGTACACATCATCTTACCCAATTTTCCTTTTTGTATTTGATGTGACATTTAAAGTATGCTACTTCTTGTTATTGTACTCTAAAAGGTGTCTCGGCATTCCTATGTAGAAAAGGGTGCATCGGCCTTGTAAAGAAAATGCATAGATTTCTTATGTGGAAAATCATGTGTCTGATTATGCTCATAAATGGTTATGAGCTCAGTCTGTAATGAAGTAAACAC
Source organism: Sinocyclocheilus anophthalmus (assembly GCA_018155175.1). Classification (NCBI taxonomy): domain Eukaryota; kingdom Metazoa; phylum Chordata; class Actinopteri; order Cypriniformes; family Cyprinidae; genus Sinocyclocheilus; species Sinocyclocheilus anophthalmus. Next base: position 118,676 of record JADLZN010002750.1, on the reverse strand, counting down.
TCCCATTGGAAAAGCAGATTAAAAATGTGGTTTGGAGAAGAACCACTTACAGCTTTAAATGGAGAGGAAGCAAAGAAACATTTAACTGCTGTGGTGAATATTCAGTTGTTTTTGCTAAATGAAATAGTTATGAATATAATTATTGCTGATATCATTATGGATATACTGGATTTATATTTACAGGAAATAACCCTATGAACAAAAAGTCTTTATTATGCAATTATTTATGTAAATGATTTAGGCCGAAGGTGGGGCTGACTAGTACATACAGAGAAATGCAGTTTCATTTAGTCAATGTGTAATTCAATCACACCCATGTAGGATTTAAAACAGTGTCGTGTGACATAAGAACGTGGCACAAGCATGATACATGGTGGATGAACCCTGGTCATTTTGTACCCACATTCAATGATTCATTCATTCATTCATTCCTGCACAATGTTAAAAAATAAAGTGCAATAAATTTGCACCCACCAATAGCAACCATGTAAACTCTCCTTTTACCATTCCCGTATCACATTTAGGTGCAGTTCTTGACAATACATATTAACATAGTGTCACAACCATTCGATAAAATAACAATTAATACATATAAATAAATAAATAACTAAAATAAATGTAAAAATCAGTAACATCATCGGAAAATCAGTACAAAAACCAGTACAGCCATGTCAATTAAATAATTGTCTTGACTGCAGTCAATCCAAAGAATGAAGGCTGAGTCGAACCGAAGGCTGAGTCATCATGTACAAGCAGAAGTTTAGGGCAGCATGGTATATCAATCTCAAAAATGTCCTTTAAAATTGAAGTGCCTATAGGAGCCTCTGGAAGTCTGAAAGTTTAATTAAACATTTCCCATGCAAACCATTTGTAATGAATTAATTGATAGTTAAGGTTAGCCATTGCTCCCACATTTGTGATAATGTATGCATCAAATTTTAAATTAGCATAAAAGAGTATTGACATTGTAAACACTGTCTGTGATCAATCTATCTGTTTATTTTTTATTTCAATTTATGTAAAGTATAATTTAACCTGTGTTATTGTTTTTATTTTATTTACTTAAGTGTAAATTGAATGTGTATGTATGTATGGAAGGGTGAGTGCTTGTGTACCTGTTCTGGTGTTCTATTGTTACTGTATGGCTAGTTGCTGTGGGGTCATAAATAAGAAAAGGTCAATAAAAGGCATAGAAGAGTAATGAGCTGCGAATCATTACTTTGAATTGTCAAACAAATTATTCTGAGGTTTCCTGCATCCATATTATGGATTGATTTCCTGTTGTCAGAAGGAACTGTAAAAGAATGTGATATCAATAATACGTATTTATCCTTGTATTATATAGTATGCTACTGCAGATTTGTATATATATACATATAATTTAATATATTGTTGTACTTCACATAAGTGGGACATTTTTTTTAATTTGTAGGCTACTACTGTCTGTTAAAATAATGAAAAAAACCTAGCATCGAATTTGTTGTTTTCTCCTGTTTGTCCCGAAATCGTATCGCACACGTGCCTCCGAACCGAGCACGTCCCGACCGTGAACATCTGTGTAACCGTTGACTTTATATTTATATTTTGAATATATAAATGTATGTCTGAAATAATATAAATAGTACAGTGCAATCTCATAAATTCTGATGTCGTGACAAGTTCATTTGTTCAGTAATTCAACTCAAATTGAACTCGTGTATTAAATAAATTCAGCACACAGACTGAAGTAGTTTAAGTCGTTGGTTCTTTTAATTGATGATTTTGGCTCACATTTAACAAAAAACCACAATGCACTATGTCAACAAATTAGAATATGGTGACATGCCTAATCAACTCAAAACACCTGCAAAGGTTCCCTGAGCCTTCAAAATAGTCTCTCAGCTTGGTTCACTAGGCTACACAATCATGTCGCTAATCTAAACCAAAAGGATATTTTCATCTACTTAAAAAAGTAATAATTTAGTTTTAATTAATTTAGTACAATATCTGCATTGATACATGTACAGGATACATAAGCATACTGTTTTCATTAAAAAAGCAAGAACATCTGCCTATTGACATGCCTAATAATAAAGATGCATTTATGTTGAAATGTAGACTATATATATATATATATGTATATATAGACATGGGTACGGAAAGTGTTTCGACCCCTTACATTTTCACTCAAAATCTTTGTTAATGCAGCCATGTGGCTAAAATCTTTTAAAAGTTTTTTTTTTTTAAAATTTTTTTCCTCATTAATGTCCACACAGCACCCCATATTGACAGAAAAAACCAGAATTGTTGACATTTTTGCAGATTTATTAAAAAAGAAAACTGAAATATCACATGGTCCTAAGTATTCAGACCTTTTGCTCAGTATTTAGTAGAAGCACCTTTTTGATCTAATTCAGCCATGAGTCTTTTTGGGAAAGATACAAGTTTTTCACACCTGGATTTGGGGAGCCTCTGCCATTCCTCCTTGCAGATCCACTCCAGTTCTGTCAGGTTGGATGGTAAACGTTGGTGGACAGCCCTTTTTTAGGTCTCTCCAGAGATGCTCAATTGGGTTTAAGTCATTGCTCTGGCTGGGCCATTCAAGAACAGTCACAGAGTTGTTGTGAAGCCACGCCTTCGTTATTTTAGCTGTGTGCTTTAGGGTCATTGTCTTGTTGAAGGTAAACGTCGGCCCAGGCTGAGGTCCTGAGCACTCTGGAGAAGGTTTTCGTCCAGGATATCCCTGTTCTTGGCCGCATTCATCTTTCCCTCGATTGCAACCAGTCTTCCTGTCCCTGCAGCTGAAAACCACCCCCACAGCATGATGCTGCCACCACCATGCTTCACTGGTGGGACGGTATTGACAGTTGATGATCCTGCCTGGTTTTCTCCCCACATACCGCTTAGAATTAAGGCCAAAAATTTCTATCTTGGTCTCATCAGACCAGAGATCTTATTTCTCACCATCTTGGAGTCTTTCAGGTGTTTTTTAGCAAACTCCATGCGGGCTTTCATGTGTCTTGCACTGAGGAAGGGTTCCGTCGGGCCACTCTGCCTAAAGCCCCGACGGGTGGAGGCTGCAGTGATGTTGACTTCGACAACCTTCTCCATCTCCCGACTGCATCCTCTCTGGAGCTCAGGCCACAGTGATCGTTGGTTCCTTCTTTTACCGCTCTCACCCAAGGCTTCATTCTCCCCATAGCTCAGTTTGCCGACGCACTCTAGAAGGGTGCTGGTCTCCCCAACATCTTCCATTTAAGGATTATGGAGGCCACTGTGCTCTTAGAACCTTAAGTGCAGCAGAAATGTTTTTTGTAACCTTGGCCAGATCTGTGCCACAATTCTGTCTCTGAGCTCTTCAGGCAGTTCCTTTGACCTCATGATTCTCATTTGCTCTGACATGCACTGTGAGCTGTAAAGTCTTATATAGACAGGTGTGTGGCTTCTAATCAAGTCGAATCAGTATAATCAAACACAGCTGGACTAAAATGAAGATGTAGAACCATCTCAAGGATGATCAAAGAAATGGACAGCACCTGAGTTAAATATATAATTGTCACAGCAAAGGGTCTGAATACTTAGGGGCATGTGATATTTCAGTTTTTCTTTTTTAATAAATCTGCAAAAATGTCAACAAATTCTGTGTTTTTCTGTCAATATGGTTGCTGTGTGTACATTAATGAGGAAAAAAAAAATTAACTTAAATGATTTTAAGCAAATGGCTGCAATTAATAACCAAGAGTGAAAAATTTAAGGGGGTCTGGATACTTTTCCGTAACACTGTATATATATATATATATATATATATATATATAATATATATATATAATATAATCATATATATATAATATATTCAGATTTGCTTTATATACCAACGATTAATAACATACATTGTGAGTTACTATTACTGCATATATAGAATAAAAAAAATATATTCACAAATTACATTTATATATTCAAACTAACATCTACATTTTTGGATTTAATTATATTTATTCAGACTTTTAACTATATATTCAGATTTACTTACATATATTCACATTTACATGTATATATCGGATTTGTAACATAATTCCGATTTACTGTCTATATTTCAGACTTATAACTATTATTCAGCTTTACATTTATAGATTCAGAATTCTAAGGTATAATTTCAAGATTTGCATTAATATTCGACTTATAACTTATATTAAGATTTACTTCCTATATATTTACAATTTACTTTATTATTCGATTATGACTATATATTTCAGATTTCACATCTCTATATTCAGACTTATACTAATATATGTAGATTTGCATTTCTATAATTCAGACTTATAACGTATATTCACAATCTAAATTATATATCGCGATTATAACTATATATTCTCGATTTACTTCTTATATGTCGACTTTTACCTATTATTCAAAGTACATTTAATATTCAGAATAGAGTATATTTTGCAGATATGCATTTATATCTCAGACTTATAACTATTATTAGATTTACATTTATATCTTCAGAATTCTAATATTATGCAATTTTGCTTTATAATATTTTAGAACTTAATAATATATATACATAAATTTTACATCTATATATTGCGACATCATATATCAGAATTATAACTATATATGCACAATTTACAATTATTATTAAGATTTACATCTACATATCAGATTTATAACAAACTTCAGATTTACTTCTTATAGTCACAATTTTACATGAATATTCAGACTATAACTATATAGTCAGATTACAGTTCATATATTCACGAATATAAGTAGATATTCAGATTTGCATTTAATATTCAGAATTGCTAACTATATATTAAGATTTACTTCTATATATTTACAATTTACATTTATATATTCAGAATTATAAATATATATTCAGATTTACATTTACATATTCAGAATTATAACTATATATTCAGATTCACTTCTATACATTCAGACTTATAACTATATATTCAGATTCACTTCTATATATTCAAAATGTACATTTATATATTCAGATTTATACCTATACATTACCCATTTAAATTTTACTATCCAATTTATACTATATATGCCGCTTTACTTCTATATATTCAGACGTATAACTATATATTAGATTTAACATTTAGAATTCAGAATCTATTATATATTCAGATTTGGCATACTATATATTTATACTATAATATATATACATAATTACTTCTAATATACAGCTTATAACTATATATTCAGATTTTTATAATTATTTCCTTTTTGCCACCTCATAATATATATTATAGATATTTTATATATGTCATTGAGATGTTTGGCGTCTGTGTTTTTAATTACGCATGTTTAGTGATCCCCCCTCAGAAATTTCCCCCTCCCATCGTCGCCGCTGTTTTGGAATTGCCTCTCTCAGCTGCTAATTTCCCTTTTTAGTAAAACTGGCCCTTAGTTACTATTTGTAACTAGTAACTATACTAATTACTTTTTTTAAAGTAACATGCCCAACACTGGTCAAAGCCATGTCTTGTCAAAATGCAGACATTTACTGGCATGCTCTGATGTTTTGACTTTGCTTCAGATCCTCACCCTGGAACCTGCTCTGGAGCAGGAAGTTCACAGAAGAGGTTGCTATTTTTACTAACACACCCTGATCATTAGGTTGGTTAAGGTTAACATCTATGTACAAATGTATGTACCATACACACACACACACACGCACACACACACACACACACAATTTGGACAGCATATATATTAGACAATACAGTACCACTTCCTTTATATTATACTATTTAATATAAAACATCTCTCCTAAGTCTGGTTTCATATCATGTCCACAGCATCACTTGGCAGTTTCAGAAAGTATAAAGTGGTGGGTGGTTCACAGTAACACCCACCACACCCATCTATTCACTTCTAAGACTTGATTGTAATGGCAAGAATGACAGCTACTTTACTGGACTTTATAAGCAAAGTGACACTTAAAACAAAATGACTTGAAGACTAAACTTTATACTTACACTTTTTTATGACATACTCTAAAGCGGCTTATTACTTGCTATTCAACAGTTTAATTTCAATACCTATTTATATTCAATACCTATATTCAGCAAATGTATTTTCTGATTTAAATCGAATCAGATTTCATTCGGATTTGTCCATATTAAATTTTCTATTTCTTTCTACATCTCTAAATATTATATTGGATTTCCACTTAAAATCATTCAATACGTTTCTAAATATTAAATTTTTTTATGATTTTATTTCAATTTAAACTCAGAATTGTGAAAAAGAACACAATATGAACAAACAAGTAAACTTATTATTGATCATACCTACATGAAGAGAATTAGAGAGTACCTGTGCAGTATATACACTATTTTTCTAACTATAAGTCCTGATATGTAAAGAAATATATACATTTCATATTATACTAAATATTTTAATCCAATCAGCACTAGGAGTTTAACCAGTGACACAATTTCAAAAGATGTGGGAAATGTTCCCAGAAGCAATGAATGTGAAGAATGCTTTTGGTTAACCAGGTATCTCTTGACATCTTGCATGTGTAACAAGCATGAACATTTGACGTAGGAAAAATAAACATGCATATATGTAAATGTGCTGCGTGATAATCTAAATAAAAACATGCATCTATGTTCTCACCAGAATCTAAGTCTTCCGGTTTTATATTTGTTTCAATTGCAAATTATTGTTTTATTCAAAGAAAAAAAAATATGCTTGTAATTAGTATATTAATAAAAAAAGAATAAACCATTTATTATAAAAAATCAAGGCAATATGACTATTTTGTTTTTATAAATACATATGAAATAACTATAATCTTGTGTATCAATAATAATGATAATCAACGAACAGAAAGATAAGCTTCTAACATCACAAAGAATATAACTATTTCAACAAAAACAGCAACAATTGCAAGTTTAGAATTTATACTCTATAAAAGTAATCTCAAGGTTCCATAACAAAATATGCTCTATAAAATTCTGTATCATATGATATTGTCACACTTATTTGATATCATATGATCATATGATATTGATTTTTATCATCAACCTTTTGAAGACAGGGTTGTCCAGTTGTTTAACAGCCTCTATTTATAAATTTGGCAAACATTCCTACCATCATCATCACAGCTGTAATAAATAGGTCTGGAGAGAGAAAGAGAGAGAGACAGAGAGAGAGAGAGAGAAAACATGCTGTTGACAGACACAATAATGCAACAAATCACAGCCCCTGCCAAGTAGCATTCCATTGCTTATTTATGCATTTCATTAAAGGAGAAGAAAGACCAACCACGTCACGCATTCTATTTAAGGCAGTATTGCTACAGGTGAGTCTAGAAAAGTGCTGAAATTGAGCAAAGGATAACTAGTCCTTGAAGCCGTTGAACCAACAGTGGATTAACCATTTTTATTTCACAGCTCAGTGATATTTGCTCAAGGATAAGGTAAGGACATTATATAACTATGTTCTTATTAAAGATGTTTGTGTTAATTATAAATTAAACAAGAAATTTGAACAGACTATAGGATAACAATAAATGCATTAATTTCTTGTAGTATGTAAGTTATCAATAAAAAAAATAAAGCAAAAAAATTGATTTGTAGTAAATTGATGGTATCAGAAATCTGTAGTATGTGTACTGTTACTAAATGTATTTTGTGAGATATTCAAGTTAATTTCTTCAGTTTACACATGGTCTTGATTTAATTTTTTTTAAAATTGCTCATAAAACCGTTTTAACTGATACTCTAACGTTATTTATGGCAATGGGTAACAGTTTGGGAAATTGACATAAATGACACAATTACACTGTTGACCCATCCCTTACACCTTACACCAAACCTGTCCCTAACCTTACCCGTATCCCACTTCAATAGCAGCAAAAATGTTTTAAAATACAATATGAACACAATAAGTACATTGTACTTAATTTTTGATGTATGTACATAGTAGTTAAGGACACCTAATATAAAATGGGACAAATTATTTATAAAAATGTTGCTGTTGTGGGTCCAAGCCTTTAGAACGACCTACTGCATGAAATCTGAAATCACAACCATTCCTAATTTCACCAGTTTTAAAGTGTTTTTTTGTTGTTGTTTTTATGAGGAGTAGAGCTTGTGTGTTTGTGTGTGTGTGTGTGTGTGTTTCAACTAATACAGTAGATGCTCATTTAATGTTTTATTGTCTTTTATGTGTTTTATTTTTTTCCTTTGATTAAGCAAAATATATTTGTGTATAAAAATATCTTAAGTGATCTATTGCTTACTTCACAGATTCTTTTCTTCACCACTTGACACTTTCCACGATGGAGTGGAGAGCTTTTGTTATAATATGGATTTTTATCTGTAAGTCATTCAACTTCACAACAAAAAGTATTTCTTCATGTATTTATTAGGGAAAAAAGAAACCTACGAGCAAAATTAATAGGAAGGGTGGGTCTAAGACACTTGTGGAGAACATGTCTTGACAAATCTGTAGTGAGAGATACTGAGGATAGAGTAGTGAGGCTGAAAAGTTCTGATGATATTCTTAACATGTAGCGCCTCTATCAATGGAAATGCATATCCTTTTTTGTCCTGGTGTCCATGTTAACAGATTGTAAATACAATATTGCCACCTTGTGGCTAATTCTCATCAAATGAAGTGCACAGCTTGTGCAGGGGCAAAAACATATTGACTATAATAGAACAGTTTCATAGATATTCATAGTTATAACATATCATTCTTAGATTTAATTGATTTACTTATTTAAAAAAAAAAATTTGTAGTTGGTAAAACATTTTATTTGCATGAATTTGCATAATGTTTTGACAAATCAAAGATGAAAAATATATACCAATTTGTTGTTTTGTTTTTTGACATTTTAATGTAAACTTCAACAGTACACTAAGTTTTTTCTTTTCTCTAGCAATAGCTGAGTCGCAAACAACAAGTTCTACACCTGCCATGACGACACTTACTGAACCATCCACGACTAGTGCAGCAGAAACAGCTACAACAACAGAGACTTCCACAATCACAACAACTGCTCCTGAAACATCCACCACTAGTGCAGCAGAAACATCTACAACAACAGAGACTTACACAATCACAACAACTGCAGCAGAAACAACTACAACAACAGAGACTTCCACAATCACAACAACTCCTGCAGAAACATCCTCCACTAGTGCAGCAGAAACATCTACAACAACAGAGTCTTCCACGATCACAACAACTGCTCCTGAAACATCCACCATTAGTGCAGCAGAAACATATACAACAACAGAGACCTCCTCAATCACACCAACGACTCCTCAATCATCCACCACTACTGCAGCAGAAACATCTACAACAACAGAGACTTCCACAATCACAACAACTGCTCCTGAAACATCCACCATTAGTGCAGCAGAAACATCTACAACAACCGAGTCTTCCACGATCACAACAACTGCTCCTGAAACATCCACCACTAATGCAGCAGAAACATCTACAACAACAGAGACTTCCACGATCACAATAACTGCTCCAGAAACATCCACCACTAGTGCAGCAGAAACAACAACAACACAGACTTCCACAATCACGACTCCAGCTGAAACATCCACCACTAGTGCAGAAGAAACACCTACAACAACAGAGACTTCCACAATCACAAGAACTGCTCCTGAAACATCCACCACTAATGCAGCAGAAACATCTACAACACCGAGCTTCCACGCTCACAATCACGACTCCTGGTGAAACATCCACAACTAGTGCAGCAGAAACATCTACAAAAACAGAGACATCCAAAATCACGACTCCTTCTGAAACCTCCACCACTAGTGCAGCAGAAACATCAACAACAACAGAGACTTCCACAATCACAAAAACTGCAGCTGAAACATCCACCACTAATGCAGCAGAAAAATCTACAACAACAGAGACTTCCACAACCACGACTCCTGCTGAAACATCCACCACTAATGCAGCAGAAAAATCTACAACAACAGAGACTTCCACAATCACAACAACTGCTGCTGAAACATCCACCACTAGTGCAGCAGATACATCCTCATCAACAGAGATTTCCACAATCACGACTCCTGATGTAACATCCACCTCTAGTGCAGCAGAAACATCTACAACATCAGTGACTTCCACGATCACAACAACTGCTCCTGAAACATCCACCACTAGTGCAGCAGAAACATCTACAACAACAGAGACTTCCACGATCAAAACAACTCCTGAAACATCCACCACTAGTGAAGCAGAAACATCTACAACAACAGAGACCTCCACAATCACAACAACTCCAGCAGAAGCATCTACAACAACAGAGACTTCCACAATCACAACAACTCCTGCTGAAACATCCACCACTAGTGCAGCAGATACATCTACAACAACAGAGACTTCCACGATCACGACTGCTCCTGAAACATCCACCACTAGTGAAGAAGAAACATCTACAACGACAGAGACCTCCTCAATCACACCAACGACTCCTCAATCATCCACCACTACTGCAGCAGAAACATCTGCAACAACAGAGACTTCCACAATCACAAGAACTGCTCCTGAAACATCCACCACTAGTGCAGCAGAAACATCTACAACATCAGAGACTTCCACAATCACGACTCCTAATGAAACATCCACCATTAGTGCAGCAGAAACATATACAACAACAGAGACCTCCTCAATCACGACTCCTGTTGAAACATCCACCACTAGTGCAGCAGACACATCTACAACAACAGAGACCTCCTCAATCACACCAACGACTCCTCAATCATCCACCACTACTGCAGCAAAAACATCTACAACAACAGAGACTTCCACAATCACAAGAACTGCTCCTGAAACATCCACCACTAGTGCAGCAGAAACATCTACAACAACAGAGTCTTCCACGATCACAACAACTGCTCCTGAAACATCCCCCACGATTGCAGAAGAAAAATCTACAACAACAGAGACTTCCACCATCACAACAACTGCTCCTGAAACATCCACCACTAGTGCAGCAGAAACATCTACAACAACAGAGACTTCCACAATCACAACAACTGCTCCTGAAACATCCCCCACGATTGCAGAAGAAAAATCTACAACAACAGAGACTTCCACGATCACGACTGCTCCTGAAACATCCACCACTAGTGAAGAAGAAACATCTACAACGACAGAGACCTCCTCAATCACACCAACGACTCCTCAATCATCCACCACTACTGCAGCAGAAACATCTACAACAACAGAGTCTTCCACGATCACAACAACTGCTCCTGAAACATCCACCACTAGTGAAGCAGAAACATCTACAACAACAGAGACTTCCACGATCACAACAACTGCTCCTGAAACATCCACCACTAGTGCAGCAGAAACATCTACAATGACAGAGACTTCCACAATCAAAACAACTCCTGCAGAAACATCCCCCACTAGTGCAGTAGAAATAAAACATCTACAACAACAGAGACTTCCACAATCACGAGTCCTGGTGAAACATCCACCACTACTGCAGCAGAAACATCTACAACAACAGAGACTTCCACAATCACAACATCTCCTGCTGAAACATTCACCACTAGTGCAGCAGAAATATCTACAACAAAAGAGACTTCCACAATTACGACTCCTGATGAGACATCCACCACGAGTGCAGCAGAAACATCTACAACGACAGAGCCTTCCACAATCACAACAACTCCTGCTGAAACATCCACCACTACTGCAGCAGAAACATCTACAACAACAGAAAATTCCACAATCACGACTTCTGCTGAAACTTCCACCACTAGTGCAGCAGAAACATCAACAACAACAGAGACTTCCACAATCACAAGAACTGGCTCCTGAAACATCCACCACTAGTGCAGCAGAAACATCTACAATAGAGACTTCCACAATCACAACAACTGCTCTTGAAACATCCACCACTAGTGAAGCAGAAACATCTACAACAACAGAGACTTTCACAATCATGACTCCTGCTGAAACATCCATCACAAGTGCAGTAGAAAAATCTACAACAACAGAGACTTCCACGATCACAACAACTGCTCCTGAAACATCCACCACTAGTGCAGCAGAAACATCTACAACAACAGAGACCTCCTCAATCACACCAACGACTCCTGAATCATCCACCACTACTGCAGCAGAAACATCTACAACAACAGAGACTTCCACGATCAAAACAACTGCTGAAACATCCACCACTAGTGCAGCAGAAACATCTACAACAACAGAGACTTCCACAATCACAACAACTGCAGTTGAAACATCCACTACTAGTGCAGCAGAAACATCTACAACAACAGAGACTTCCACAGTCACAACAACTGCTCCTGAAACATCCACCACTAGTGCAGCAGAAACATCTACAACAACAGAGATTTCCACAATCACAAGAACTGCTCCTGAAACATCCACCACTAGTGCAGCAGAAACATCTACAACAACAGAGGCTTCCACGATCACAACAACTGCTCCTGAAACATCCACCACTAGTGCAGCAGAAACATCTACAACAACAGAGACTTCCACGATCACAACAACTGCTCCTGAAACATCCACCACTAGTGCAGCAGAAACATCTACAACAACAGAGACCTCCTCAATCACACCAACGACTCCTGAATCATCCACCACTACAGCAGCAGAAACATCTACAACAACAGAGACTTCCACAATCACAACAACTGCTCCTGAAACATCCACCACTAGTGCAGCAAAAACATCTACAACGACAGAGACTTCCAAGATCACAACAACTGCTCCTGAAACATCCACCACTAGTGAAGCAGAAACATCTACAATGACAGAGACTTCCACAATCAAAACAACTCCTGCAGAAACATCCCCCACTAGTGCAGTAGAAACATCTACAACAACAGAGGCTTCCACGATCACAACAACTGCTCCTGAAACATCCACCACTAGTGCAGCAGAAACATCTACAACAACAGAGACCTCCTCAATCACACCAACAACTCCTGAATCATCCACCACTACTGCAGCAAAAACATCTACAACAACAGAGACTTCCACGATCAAAACAACTGCTGAAACATCCACCACTAGTGCAGCAGAAACATCTACAACGACAGAGACTTCCACGATCACAACAACTGCTCCTGAAACATCCACCACTAGTGAAGCAGAAACATCTACAACGAGAGAGACTTCCACAATCACAACAACTGCTCCTGAAACATCCACGACTAGTGCAGCAGAAACATCTACAACAACAGAGACTTCCACAATCACAACAACTGCTGCTGAAATATCCACCACTAGTGCAGCAGAAACATCTACAACAACAGAGACTTCCACAATCACAACAAAACCTGACTCATTACCTTCAACATCAACAGGACTTTCAGCTGTTTCTACAACTGAAATGCCTTCTTTAACAACTACTGCAACCATAATACCTGTGGCGACAATAAAGATGCAGTTCAGCTCTTCAGACTCATTTGTAAATGAACTCAATAATCCAACCTCTCAAGTTTACAAAGACAGGGTGAAGCAAGTTAAGGAAATTGTGAGTTAAAAACCTTATAACCAATTTCCTATAATGACATATTCAGTTGTTGATAAAAAGCAGCCATTACATCAGTGACAATGTTGTAACTGTGTCTCATTTCTTACAGCTTGAAATCCTCTTCAAAAACATCTTTGCTTCCTTATTAAGAGTTAATGTCCTAAGATTCAGGTAAATAGTCATAAATAATGAATAAATAAGGTCAATATTATTTACAGCAGGAGGTTGTGTGTGTGTGTGTGTGTGTGTGAGGAGGAGAGAGAGAGAGAGAGAGAGAAAGAGAGAGAGAGAAAAGGAAAGTAAAATATGTAGTGGATATGTAGTAGTCATGTGGCCATATTAAAAATTAACTGTATGTCATTATTTCTGAAAATGTATTTCAGACCGGGGTCAGTCATAACAGAGACAGAGTTAGTCTTCAACTCCACACAATCTGCACCATCAACTGAAGTGATTGAAACCACACTAAGGGATAACTCAAGTGTCAGTGCGCTGAACATTATTGTTGAATCTATTAAAGTCGATGACGGCTCTACAATCACAACAACTGCAGCTGAAACATCCACCACTAGTGCAGCAGAAACATCTACAACAACAGAGACCTCAACAATCACGACTCCGGCTGAAACATCCACCACTAGTGCAGCAGAAACATCTACAACAACAGAGACTTCCACAATCACAACAACTCCTGCTGAAACATCCACCACTAGTGCAGCAGAAACACTAAAACACAGAGAGACTTCCACGATCAAAACAACTGCTGCTGAAACATCCACCACTAGTGCAGAAGAAACAACTACTACAAAAGAGACTTCCTCAATCACGACTCCTGGTGAAATATCCACCACTAGTGCAGCAGAAACAATTACAATAACAGAGACTTACACAATCACGACTACCGCTGAAACATCCACCACTAGTGCAGCAGAAACATCTACAACAACAGAGACTTCCACGATCACAACAACTGCTGCTGAAACATCCACCACTAGTGCAGCAGAAACATCTACAACAACAGAGACTTCCACGATCACAACAACTGCTCCTGAAACATCCACCACAAGTGCAGCAGAAACATCTACAACAACAAAGACTTCAACGCAGGCAACAGTTGTTAAGCAATGCGATTCCTTGCAAGACAAACAGGTCGCCGGGACATGCGCAATCCACTGTGAGGCGGCTTGAACAATGTAGCCTATAAATGCAATCAAAAATCATCGTTGAGCTGGCATTTATGAATGAGACTGCAATGTCGAACTGATGCACTATATTTTATGTAAATGTTTCTATTGCCAAAAAATGTTTTAAATTCGTTTTAAAAACTTAAATACATTTTTAATCATTCAATTTTTTTAATTCCTTGTTTTTATTGTTGTGATTTTTTTTTTTTTTTATGTAAAGCACTTTGAATTAGCATTGTGTATGAAATGTGCTATACAAAAAAACTTGCCTTGCCTTGTGTCACGAAATCCGATCCCTGACTTTCATCCACTTGCACCAGAGGTCGCCCTTCATGATATTGGACTCTCGCCCACACAGACTGTACGTCACCCTGGACTACATTTCCCATGTTCCATTGCACTGATTACACACACCTGAAACCAATTAGACGCTCACCTGAATGCTATTACACACACTATACAACACCTACCCTGATCCTGCTCTAGTCGCCGAGTATTGTTTTGCATTTTTCACTCCCCAAGTGTTAGCTGCCTTACCGTGCCATTCTGTGTTTTCTGTTTTAGTCTCGTGTATTGTTTTGTGTTTATACCTGTTTAGCGGATAGCTACCTTACCAAGCTTGTTTAAGTTTTCATAGTTTTCTTAGTCTAGTCTTGCCTTGTTTGTTTTCCTGGTCTCTGATTCACGCCATGTATCTTGGATTAACCCTTTGCTTGCTGTTTCTGACTCTGTTTGCCCCTGCCTGGACCTTGCCTTCTACCTGGATTTATCTCTTGCCTTGCCTTCGATATACCTGTTTGCCATTGTCTGACCCATGCCTGTTAAAACCACGTCTCCTAATAAAAGCTTGCACATGGATCCTCTCTCGTCTCATAACACTTGACTTGACTATTAAGTGGAAATAAGGGGATATTAAAAACAAGTAATAGAAAAAAATCATACACGGCACCAGTAATGTCACGTTCACCAGTATGTTAGGTGGTTTGTGTACTTAGTGTTTAATAATATTTTAGTTTTAACAGTATTAATCGGTATAATTGCAGGAGCACACGCAGCTGTGTTCAACTTATAAAGTAAAAAACCTTCTTCATGCTGGCCAAAATAATAAAAGCAAACATACAAATTCCCAGCCTAAAATAAAATAAATACCTAATAAAACTAGTAAAATGAAAATAAACCATCAATAGACAAAAAACATTTGTATTACTGGTATTTAATTCACTAAACTCTGCATTGTAGGGAGAAATTACAGTTTAAGCAATATTACCATGTGTATATTTATTTATTTATTATTATTTTTCCTCAAACACATAACACGGTAGTTACTAGTTATGAAATGCCCCAAAGAATAAAAACACTACAGCAGATGGCTGCCTAGGCAGTGTGGCAACACCAGTGTCACTATTCAATAAGGATTTAATGAGTTAAGACAAGCAGAATGATGAAAACACCACGTTCACACTCGCTATGACGCTGTAATTTTCACCTCTGTAACTTACACCAGTCAAAGACACAATTAGGATCTGAAAAACAATCTTTTTTTTTGACGAATGTGTGTGCCATCAGGAGCATGTGAACGGATCAGCGGAGGGCTTTATTTCTCCCTCGCACACTACTACTATTAATCTGCTAAAAATAAACACAGGCAGGGGTACAATTTCCAACATATATCGGCACACCAAAAAACTGCATAGTGGCAGGTCTCCTTTTCTCATCACAGTAACTGTGTGAAGCAGCTTTATATCACATGAGAGGATTGAGCCATACAGATTCATGAGGACTGAAATCTTCACAGTTTCCTAAAACCCATCATACCTTGGTGTTAAATTAACACACTGTGTATAAGGATTTAGGGCAGTTCACCATTAATCAGGTGGCAATTGGATCAAAACTAATGTTTAATCGTGCCTCCATATGCATTAAGATGCATTGCTTGCAGTAAGCAAAAGGCTGTTCTGAATTGTTTGTGTCATTACCATCTCATTGCATTCATTACTAAAAATATCAACGGAGCCTATTAAGCTACAAGCTAGCCAAGCATCATTCTCTAAACATCTCTCTCCATTGCATCAATCATCATGTACAAAATCCTGTGGAAAAATCGATCGACAGAGATGCCCTGACAGTCATGTGAATGCATGTATGTGTGTATGTTTTATATATTTATTTTAAAAAATAAAAAAAAATTCCTAAAATAACTTTAATCCCGGCAAGGAAAAAATACAGTATTTGTATCACACTCAACATTTTCTCTTCAAAGTGTAAAATGTGAAGTCAGACTAACGCTTGATTTATATAGGGCTAAATAAAATATTCTGCCTATATGTGTCTAATTTTTCTTAATCCTTAACTGATATTGTTTTCCTTTACCAGGCTTTTAAAGATTACATTTGAAGTTTTTTTTAATGTCAGACAGCATTAGAGCAGAACAGAATTTGCGCACAAGGATAACTAATAGCTTGCTGAGACTTCCAGCTACGGCGAGGTGCTAAGAGTTCGCAACTTTTCAGCTCTGCTGCTAGTAAGTAATCAATCCTACAATACAAACCAGAATTGTATTTAAAGCCAAGCAACATGAATATGAGACAGGGAATTAAAATGTCATGCAAAGATGGCAAAAAAGACAAGAAAAAAAGCACTTAATGAAAACGAATACTCCGAGGTTGAAGAAATTAGCGACGCCATGGCAACTGTGGAAGACGGCCCTGATGAAGGAGATGTAGTAACTTCAGGCGAAAATAACAACCAAGATATCATGAAAGCCATTATGTCCTTGAAAAGTGGACTTTATAAGAAAATTGATGGTGTGCAAACAGCAATTACAGAGGTAAGAAATGAGATACAGGAATGCACAGGGCGCATAGCACATGACGAACAACGTATTTCTGATGCTGAAGACAATGTTAATGGGCTAATATCCAAAGTGAGCACATTGGAAAACACCGTTAAAACTCTTTCAAACAAAGTGGAAGATTTGGAATGCAGAAGCCGACGGAACAATGTGAGACTGATGGGCCTACCGGAGAAAGCAGAGGGCCGGGACACGGTTACATCTCTGGAGAAGTAGATACCAGAGGCTCTAGGAATGGAATCGCGGAAGACCTTGGTAACTGAGCGGGAGCACAGAATCGGCACTCTGACGAATATCGACTCGTGCATGACACGCCCCGAGGACACAAGTTCTTGAACTTCAAAGACAAGGAGTGAGTATTAAAGGCAGCCAGAATCAAAGAGAATGTTCTTTACAACAATGAACAGGTCCGTTTTCATCCAGAACTCTCCGCTGGTATACACAAGATGCAGCACAACTCTGAAAAAAGCTGCGAGACAAGGGGATTCATAAGCACAGAGTCACGGCTCCTGCTGACACATGGGGAGAGATCCTACACCTTCCAAACTCCAGCTGAAGTAGACAAATTTGTCCAGTCTTTTTGAAGGATCAAGACGAACCTCCAGATGGAAGAGGCTACTACATCAAGGCAAAAACACTCTCATGGCCAAATAAGTGTTTATTTTCATGGCTATACAAACAATTAAAAACGGACGTAGGGTGGAAGGGGAAAACACGGCCATGGTTCACATTCAAATACTGGATAGTTTGAATGACCCACACACGGGACGTTCAACTCATCACGCACTTTACAAGGTCAATAGTTCTATTATTTGATTTCTTTGATATTTTTTGTCTACCCTTCAGCTTAGGCCCCAGGCTTGTCATTATTTGTTACGTGCCTAAACGTTCCAATACAAATAACCCATTACAAATGCTGCATAGTTCACTACAACAAATGAAAGATTATTGGTTGGTTAGTATTCAGTAAGAGCAGAGAGATCTAAAGAGGAGGAAATAATTAAAAGCGTAATGTGTGGACCCGTCTCGCTCATAAACTAATAGCTTGCTCTATAAGTCATGGACATCCAGTCGCATTCAAACTACTCTCTGGCCGAATACAATAGATTTGTGTGAGGTACAGAGTAAATTTCAAGTTGGTAATTGCTAAAAATCTTCTTCTGATTCTGATAAATGCACTGGAACCAGAAAACACACACGACAGAATGAAATGATGCAATTTCAAATTAAGAAAATGAGCCAGCCGTGCCATTGAAAACAATTTCCTCGATCATAAATACAATAGAATCAATCAACTACTCCACTAAATAAATATTCATAGATTAAACAAGGATTAGTAAGCATTCATACTTTGTGATGTTGTTCATAGGTAAATGATTTAGGTTGTAGTTGCTGTCAATACTCCAGTATTATACATTTCAGTGTCTATGCAAAATTAATTAATTGTATGTGTGGCAGAAACACAATTTATGTCAAATTAATGCATATTCAGAGCTAAGCCCAGACCTTTGTAGATGCACGCCATCCTTTAATTAAATATTCAATATAATATACTTCTTAATCAATGTTGAAATGCTTCCTTTATGATATATATATATTAAATGAGTCTTGAAATATTGGAACTACAACTAAAAATGTCTCACTAACCTTTAGTCTCTGCCTCATACATATTCAAAGTTACTTGAAAACTATAAAGCTATAAAAGGTTGTTTAGTCATTTCCTCCTTATTAGTGTTTAGAAGCCATCTAAGATGTTTGAATTCATCCATAGAAAATTCTCAGTAGACTTCTAATGGCTTGCACAAGATTTGTGTTTATATAGCACGCTACCCGGCGGCTGTAAAAGAGCTGGAGAGTCTGATTAGAGATTATCATTTAGTACCAAACACAAGATGAAAGCACAAACACCTTGCAGGCCAACAATAATGGCTTCGATGACCAATTTATTTCCAACGAAAAAAAAATGCACATAGCCATGCAATGATTTAACATTTGAAGAAAAAAAAAAAGGAGTGGTCCAGTAATCAGAAACAAACATTGATGGTGTCAAATAACACATATCTCTTCATCATTCAGGACTAAAGACTGTGCTACACAGAGCTGGGCAGTAACTGATTACGTGAAATCTTGATTACATAACAGATTCCAAAAATGAAGTGCTTGTAATTAGAGTCTATTCCTTTTTATAATGTTCATAATCAAATTAAGGTTACTTTTTATGGATTACATGATTACAAATAATACATGCCATGGCAGTAAATTATTCATAATTTATAGATTTTCCCTAATTCTTTTTTCCCTTTCTAATTTTGCTTTCTAAAATCCTACCATTAGCTTTGATATATTCACAATGTCTTGTAAATAAATGAGCAATACCTCTCAAGCAATTAGTCATGTGCTAACAAATAATTGTGAAAGTTACCAGTGGACCTTCGTAACCGTGATTTGGGACAAAAACTTTCAAACCTGGAACACCTGGGGGTTTTGTAAAGTGATTGGTTTGTTGTGTTCATTACGTGTGCTAATATAATTCCCCACAGGTTTCCATAGTGACAACACCTTCACATGTCACAATTCTTTATGCGGTTAATGGTCACATTGAACTGCAGGTAAACAACTGACAATTTTATTTTATTTTTACTGTTCATGTTTAATGACTTAATAGCTTTGTATCAAATTCACACACCACTGCAGTCTGGATTAAAGCCCAGAACAGCTGGTGTCAATGTAAGCCTTTTTATGATGTGATAAAAAACGGAATATATTTTCTTTCTCTTTGCATTTTATATTTCAATTTAGTGTGTTTAATCGTAAATTTAGAACAAGTCAGATAAAAAATTAATCTAAATAGTAGTCGGATTACATCACCTAAAATGAGTAACCTAGATTACATTACTAACTACAATTTTTTTTTGCATGAAACTCTAGATGGCGCAGTCTGATAGGTCTAGCTCAATCTGACCTGGCGACGTCATTGTCACATGGCTGCTGATTGGTTCTCTCCTGTATCGGTTGCCAATGAGCTCGCTGCTCAACATTCTAATATATGACTAGTGCTTGCTGTAGCCGTGCAGCTTGCTTCAGAAACCCTCCACCTTCACCAGCTACACCTGTATAGATCTGCTACGAGGTGATCATGTATGCTATATGGGGTTATTTCATATATGTGCAGCAGCAGTATTTCTTACATGCTCACCGCAGCATGTTGTGGATGTATTGCCAGTAGCAAGTCCCGGTACTTGCTCTGCCGCACCAGCAGCAGCAGATCTATTCCGCCAAAACCAAAAACATTAACATTGTCATATCCATCACCAAGCTAAAATCTTCAGAGAGTTGTCATGACAGAACTAAGTTTTACATTCTGTAATCCGTAATCAGTAACGGATTACAATTTGTAAGTAATCTACCCAGCTCTGATGCTAAAACACATTGTGCCATTAGCGCATGCAATCCAGCAGACAGGTGGGAGATTAGCATGGCATAACAAGCAGCACGCCACAATATGCTGTCAAATCCCGGCAGTTGTCCTCGTGACAAACAAACAAGCCTGAGTCTACGAGCTGCTGATGGCTGCACGTTGTACTCATCTTTCACTGTCAGCAAAACGCAGGCAGCGCACAGCCAAACGACATGCCATTTCTGGAGCTTATTTCTGCACCCCTCCGCCTTGATGCTGGAAGTGCTTAGAGCTAATTGAATGACAAGCAGCGGCTGAATCATTTGGTAATAAGGCCTCATAAACTCTTGTTCGGATGTTAGTGTTTTGTCATTAAGTGACTGAGACATCTGCCTCCAGTTCGTAGCACATGTGCAGCAGACAGCTAAGAAACTGTGATTCAGCACGTGCTTATTACAAATGTCCCAAAGGGATGAAACACGCTGTCCCGGCAAGACCCTCGACTTTGGTTCTTCATAGCGCCATCTTGCATTCCAAAAGCAAAATCAAACCTTACTCTGTCCACATGTGGTTGAATACAAATGAACTCTCTAATGGAGCCATTTAACATGTCCTGAATACAATCTGCATCTTAGATCTCTAGGCAGTATGACGGTAGAAATGATGTGACAGAAAATGATAGAGATTCTGCAGCACCTTCTCGCAGGCTATATAAAAAATTCAACACAGAGAAGAAAAGCATATTGTATACTGTTGTAGACAACATACCTCCAGCGTATATAGAGCTTTGTCGATTAGAGTGGAAGCAGTTTAGTTTATCTGTATATGTAACGCCATGTGCCAATGTTACGCCATGTGCCAATTAATTAAATCTGATTAATCGCAAATTAATTGCACATCAAATTTGGCTGAGATATTACCCCCAAAAGATCAGGTAAAAAGCCATATTGTGTTAATGAGAAAAGCATCCAAAAGCCATTTTAATGAAAGGATTTTCAAATCAGAAAAATAAATCTGCCAGTAGTGGCGATAAATGATTAATTCATCGAGTCGTTTATTCATTCATTTGATTCGTCCAAATGGCTGATTCATTCATTGAATGAAGTAAATTCCTGCGTCCCAATGTTCATACTATCCATCCTAAATAGTATTTGTGATTAAAATAAGTGTGTCCTAAAGCATAGTATGTTGAAAAGAGTATGCCAGAAGTCCCCGGATGGACTACTATTTCAGGTATATTTTTGAAGTGTGGATCCGTGCACACTCTGATGTCTAATATTACCCACAATCCAATGCGCTTTGACAACGGATTCAGTTCAGAACTACAAACATGAATAAAAAACATTAACATAAAAATAAAACAACATGTGCACTTTTTATAACATCCGTTTATTGCAAAAAAAAATATGAGCAAGTTCTCGATAAAGACCATGGTTGTTGCTCAAGTGAAAATGCAGTAAACTCATTTTTGCCCCAATATCTTAAATTATTGGGGCATATACGCAGGTCGGGGGGTGGGCAAGTCCGTGAATGCTATAAACATTTTTAATGTGTTATTTTTTATAACTAATTAATTAAATTAACATGTTAAATCGACAGCCCTATAGTTTTACTTTACTTACTTTTTACTTTATTAATGCTTATTTATGAACTGATTTGAAATCATCACATACTTTTGGATTATCTTAAATTTGTGTGTGGATGCTTTTAGACTTCTTACAGCTTTCCAGCTTAAATAAGTAAAAAAGAAAGAAAGAAGTAAATAAATAAATAAGGACATTCTCTTAGTATTAGCCAATTATGTGAGTTTTTTAATCCAGTCTTAACAGGCCTATTGCTCAGCTCTAACCCAGAATATGCTCACTTCCCTACTATACAGTAAGCAAACTGTAAAAGCAAAATACTTGGATGGACTGCTTCTGCTAAGAGTATGAAATGTGTTTCAAATTGGCACTTTACTGTCCCATGAGGCCAAGAGAGAGGAGTCATCTTGACAATGCCAAGTATGTGCAGCCTGTATGTACTTGAGAACTGGCACTGTACTTTTTAAGAGCATGAAGATGAAGATAAACAAAACAAATTATGTCCCTCAGAATGGTCATGGCATATTATGTTGTTATGCTGCTGATAAATACAAGCTATATGTTTTCCCATGTTAGATTATGAAATTGGACACAGAAGAGCGAGGATCTCATTTGGAGGTCTTGTGGATTATGATCTAGTTAGAGATGTCAGGATTTTACAACAATACAGTTTGTCACCTATGGCAGACCTATTTGTCACGCTCAAAGAAAACAGAGTACGTTTAAGATAGCTCAGACCGTAAAAATGTCATTTGGGACTTTAGAGTTAAACGAAAAATGAATTTTGGGAACATCTTGAACATTCATAGTATCTTATCAAAAGGAGATCAAGTGCAACATCTACTTACAGACACAAATAAATGTATTTATTTATTTAAGTATTGAGCCAAACTTGGTTAAATACTAATGTGCATTGATATTAAGGTTATGTGTGCTATAGAAACAATATATTGACATTGCACTAAAATTAACTTGGATAATAATGGTTTAGAATGACTGCCGTGTGCATAACGTAAATTCGCCTGATTTTACATCATATCTTGAATTGTTTAAAACCTTGAATGTATGTAGGAAAACCATTTAACCTGGTTATTTTTATATTATTTGTGCAGACAAGGGTGAAACAAAAACTAAAACTGATTACAAAAATACAGCTAATAAAAGGCCCAACATGAATTACTAGAAGTAGAAACAAGAAGTTGAATTACTACAAGGAGTGCAAGAAATCATAATTGTAATCGACCAAGATGTAGAACAGCCTTTGGCCAGTCATCATTTCCAGTGAAGAGAGTACAATTTCAACAAATTTCAGATTGTTTTATGATGTTGTATTTCTTAGGTTCTTAGTAAAAGCCTAATCAGGGACAAGTGCCGCAAATTAGCTATCAGATATAGGCATATAATAGAGAGAGAGAGCATCTGCTGATCAATACTGTGCAATCCTGTGTTGTCCCTGTTAAATAAACAATAAATAAATACAGTACAACCATGGCACAGGCATCATAGGTATCTCAGTGTTTAGTTGGATCAAAGCCTTTAGTGCAATTCATCTTCACAATATTCTCATTCATTTGGGAGTGTAAAGAGAAACCCAGAGCCAGGTGTGTTCGAAGAATAAACCACATTAGCCAATCTGTTAGACACTTTAGAGTGTATCTGGATCCACGTTTTCTTTCCCTGCTGGAAAATTAGGTTTAAGCTGGAAGCTGTGTTTTAAGACATGATGGCTGATTTCTAGTTGGTCCAAGATTATTAGCTGGTCTAAAAAAAAAAGTTGGTCACACTTTAGTTTGGGGACCAATTCGCACTAGAAACCAACATTAAATTAATTTTCCCTCAAAATAAACTCCTAATTTGCTGCTTATAATAGTTCGTAGGGTTGTTAAATTTAGGTATTGGGTAGGATCAGGGATGTAGAATAAGGTCATGCAGAATAAGTGCTTTATAAGTACTAATAAACAGCAAATATGTTATTAATATGCATGCTAATAAACAACTCGTAGTAGGGAATTAGTCCCAAACTAAATGGCTACAAAAGGTTTACTAGCTGGTTAAACCATTTGGGACAAAGAAAAGACAGAAGAAGGAAGGAAGGAAGAAAGAAAGAAAGAAAGAAAGAAAGAAAAAAAAAAAAAAAAAAAAAAAAAAAAAAAAAAAAAAAAAAAAAAAAGCCCAATATTTAAACAATTGTGGGAAAAATAATAAGCTTGCCTGCAAGCATCAAACCTAAAATTACAGTGATGAATCTTGGCACATTATAAACAACACAATAGGATGCTTATCTTGCATATTGGTTCTTTGATATATAATGAAAAGGATTCAATTTTCTTTGTGTCACTTTTTTGGTGACCAGTGTGTAAAATGAAGTCAAAGTTTTTGAACGTGTCACAGCCACTTCAATGTTTCCTGCAAATGATGTGGAGAAAAAAAAAGTCACTCATTTGAAATCTTTAATTAAAAACCCTGGACATGGTTTGGAAGGCAGCTTAATTTCACAGCTGAAAATCCATGAGTGCTTTCAGATGCTGCTGATCAAAGAGCTCTCGAGAACGGGACTGGGGGGATGATGAAGAGAGAGAGGAAGTGATGAGAGCAACAGCAGGGTGTGGTGAACATGCAGAGACAAGAAATACTGGTGAAGAAATCAGTGATAGGCCAGTAGTGAGGACAGAAATCTGCAAGACAACTATTACACAGCAGCAAACTACGGTTCACTTTACAGATCTTGAACTCCACTATTTTTGAAAATAGGCTCATTTTCCAACTTTTCGAATCCATTCAGCCGATCTCTGGTTCTGGCGGTAGCACTTTTAGCTTAGCATAGATCATTGAATCTGTTTAGACCGTTAGCATCTCGCTCAAAAAATGACCAAAGAGTTTCTATATTTTTCCTTTTTTAAAACTTGACTCTTCTGTAGTTAATTCGTGTACTAAGACCGACGGAAAATTTAAAGTTGCGATTTTCTAGGCCGATAGGCTAGGAACTATACTCTCATTCCAGCATAATAATCAAGGAACTTTGCGGGTTAACCAGCTGTGCGTGGCAGACACCAGTGGGTTCCTCACACTATACCAGACTGGGATACCGAAAGACTGGCCTTGACGATCTGGGTGCAACAGACAGGACGTGACAATACTCTGGAAGATCAGCTGTGATGTGACGAGGCTCGGGATGATCAGCTGTGACGTGACGTGACTGGACGAACAGCCGAGACGTGACGGGACTCCGGATGATCAGCCGTGACGTGACGGGACTCCGGATGATCAGCTGTGACGTGACATGACTCTGGATGATCAGCTGTGACGTGACGTGACTCTGGATGATCTTCTGTGACGTGATGTGACTCTGGATGAACAGCTGAGACATGACAAGACTCTAGAAGATCAGCTGTGACGTGATTCTGGATGATCAGCTGTGACGTGACGTCACTCTGGATGATCAGCTGTGACGTGAAGTGACTCTGGATGTCAGCTGTTTTTCTTTTTTTTTTTTTTTTTTTTTTGAGTGCCGTGAATCTGGATGATCAGCTGTTGACGTGAAGTGAATATGGATGATCAGCTTGTGACGTGAAGTGGACTGGATGATCAGCTGTGAAGGACGTGAGGGATATCAGCGTGAAAGTGAGTGAGGACGATCAGCTGTGATGTGATGTGACTCTGGATGATCAGTTGTGACTTGACTGGACTCAGGAAGATCAGTTGTGACTTGACTTGGTTCATGAAGATAAACTGTGACTTGACTTGGTTCATGAAAATCAGCTGTGACTTGACTGGAATTAGACAATAAAAGTGACTTGAATGGATCAGGAAGGCACTTGTGGACTTTGACTTGGTTCAGACGATAAAGGGGAGTGGAAAT
Source organism: Sinocyclocheilus anophthalmus (assembly GCA_018155175.1). NCBI lineage: Eukaryota > Metazoa > Chordata > Actinopteri > Cypriniformes > Cyprinidae > Sinocyclocheilus > Sinocyclocheilus anophthalmus. The sequence continues at coordinate 92,298 of JADLZN010002750.1, read as the reverse complement.
GAGTGTCGTTAATAAGCTGTGGTGATGCATTTGAACCTTTCATTACGATAAACAAAGAGTTAAAATCTTTAACCAAACTTAATTTTCAAGACGTAGATCTCCCCCCCCCACGACCGAATAGAGTGTACCTTTTGTTAGTTAGTGTTGTGTGAATGGAACCCCAGTGGAAAACTATTGCCTATCTGAGACTATTCAACATGTTGCCTTGCCCCTGTGATAGAACAAGTTTTTATAAGACACCAGTGAAAAGCAAAGAGGCAATATTTCAGCAGATCTGTCTGTATTAGAGCCTTCCTTCTGTGCTCCAGCAGAGGATAATATTTAATTCTGGACAACATCCCATACGTCTCCAGTCTGCTGTCTCGGCAAACTGAGGGTCTCGATCCCCCTGGCTTCTGCTCTCTAGCAACGGCTGTCTAAATTCAAACATTTGTCTAAAATGCCTTCATGTTAGCGGAACATTTGAAATACAAAAGTTTGCTATATATTTCATATACCTGAATATGTCTTTCAAATAGTGTCATACATCCAGCTGAATGTTGGAATTATTAGTTCACCTGAAAACACTGTCATTATTTACTCCCTCATATTGTTACACCAAACCTGTATGACATTTATTTCTTCAAGATGTTTAGCAGTTTGTCTGGGTTCTCTGTTCCACACAATGGAGAAGTTAAGGGTGATGGTTGCTGTCAATTTATTGCCACTTTCAGCAGGATAATGCACCTTGCCAAACTGCAAATGTTGTTCAGGAATGGTTTGAGGAACAAATAGTTGAAGGTGTTGCCTTGGCCTCCAAATTCCCCATATCTCAAACCAAGTGAGCATCTATGGGATGTGCTGGACCAACAAATCTGATCCACGGAGGCCCGACCTCGCAGCTTGCAGGACTTAAAAGATCTTCTGCTAATATCTTGGTGCCAGAAACAACAGGATTGTTCAGAGGTCTCGTGAAGTCCATGCCGCGACGCTTCAGAGCTGTTTTGGCAGTGCAAGAGCAATCTACACAATATTAGGCAGGTGGTTGTAATGCTGGTGGTCAGTATATATAATGTGCATTGTTGAGTGTAATGCATTGCTAAGTAATAAATTACTGTAACTGAATTACTTTTCCCTTGAAAGAGTAAAGTAAGGGATTACTTCTGATGTAAGTGCATTAAATACTATACAGAACTATTCTACATAAAACAATAGTGGATTTAACATCAAAATTTAAAATCTAACCTTAAAATGCATGCTTTTAATGTAAACTTCTGACCATTAAATACTTTGGTGAGTTGAAGAATAATGTATGCAATTTGATATTATTTATGTGAAATTAATTAAAAGAGCAGTTTCATGTCTATCCTCGTATTGTGCAAATGGTCGAGATCGATTTGGGATTTACAAACGAATTAGTAATAAGTAATGCAATCATTTTTAGAGAGAGGAATTAGTACAGTAATCTAATTACACTATTGAAGATGTAATCAGTAGCTAGTAATTACTTACTTACCCAACACTGATAATGTGTAGTATTACAAATATCTATAAACATACCGTCATGTGTTTTTATTTGATGCCTATAAGTGATTAGAAGCATCATTTCTTAAAAAGAACATGCTCTTGAGCAAGCTAACATGCAGTTCAATCTATATCTTCCATTCCATGTATAGACTTCTATAATATAGAGTATTTTAGTGTGTCAAGGAATTGAAAAGATTTTAGAAGTGTGCAATGCATGTAGATATATTTGCTACCCCTAGGGTACCGTAGAGTTTGACATAAAGAGAACCCACAATGGAATCAAACATCTAGAAATAAAGCATATGGAGACGGAGACCCAAAATAACAAAGTAGACTTAGGATGACATTCACTATTTACAGCAGCACCAGAAATTAATTGTAGAAACTGCATATAAGGGAGTAAAGTGTACGCCAAATACATAGTGCATATGTGAAAATACAAATGAGCGACTTTGTTGTTCATGTAAATGAACTGTAATACATTTGATTTTGAACCAATTAATTAGTGGAAGCTGTTATTCTACCAGCTCAATAACAACACCTGACATCATTAACAACAGTTCTACATTGTTGAAGCAACATCATTTAAACAACATACATGTGACAAAGTTACTACCATTTCAAGAAACAATCATCACTAGCTAACTGGTTTTTAATGTGTAGCTTGGCACGTTACAGTTTCAAAATAGCTTTTAGAGGAGACAAAGAATGGAGGTCCACTAATGTATTTGTCTTATACAAAAGACACAAAAGAGTCCTTTTAAGTGAGGGAGCTTCTCCCAGCATGCTAAGACAATGCTTCTCTAACAAATCATTCCACTCTGAGTGGATAGCGACTGAAGATGTGACAGAATTTTTCATCTCTCTGACACTTGTTTCTATCAACCTTGTTTCCAAGCAACCATAAACCTCATGAGCGCGAGAAGTCTGATCTGGTCCCAGTCATAAACTCATGTACCAGCTGACATTTCACTGCCAGAACTGTGAAGTAATGTAATGACAGCTCATATGTTATGAGTAATCAGATGAAACTAGCACACCTATGTAAAAAGCCAAATCTTCAACAAATGATGTGTGTGTGTGCATGTGGGTGTGCGGGCGTGGTTGTGTGCCGTGCGTGTGGGTGAAGTGCGAGTGTTGTTGTGCGCTGCTGTGGATGTGTGCGTGTGTGTGTGTGTGTGGGGGGAGAGAGAGAGAGAGAGAGACGGAGGAGAGAAGTGTTGTGTGTGCATATATATAGATATTATATATATATATAAATAACCAGTTGGTACGGAAAGTATTCAGGCCCCCTTAAATTTTCACTATTTGTTATATTGCAGCCATTTGCTTCTCATTAATGTAAAAACAGCACCCCATATTGACAGAAAAAAGCAGAATTGTTGACATTTTTGCAGATTTATTTAAAAAGAAAAAATGAAATATCACATGGTCCTAAATATTCAGACCATTTGCTCAGTATTTAGTAGAAGCACCATTTTGCTCTAATACAGCCATGAGTCTTTTTGGGAAAAGATGCAACAAGTTTTTCACACCTTTGGGGATCCTCTGCCATTCCTCCTTGCAGATCCTCTCCATTTCTGTCAGGTTGGATGGTAAACGTTGGTGGACAGCCATTTTTAGGTCTCTCCAGAGATGCCCAATTGGGCTTAAGTCAGGGCTCTGGCTGGGCCATAAAAGAACAGTCACAGAGTTGTTGTGAAAACACTCCTTCGTTATTTTAGCTGTCTGCTTAAGGTCATTGTCTTGTTGGAAGGTAAACATTCGGCCCAGTCTGAGGTCCTGAGCACTCTAGAGAAGGTTTTCGTCCAGGATATCCCTGTACTTGGCCACATCCATCTTTCCCTCGATTGCAACCAGTCGTCTGCTCTGCAGCTGAAAAACAACCCACAGCATGATGCTGCCACCACCATGCTTCACTGTTGGGACTGTATTGGACAGCTGATGAGCAGTGCCTGGTTTTCTCCACACATACCGTTTAGAATTAAGGCCAAAAAGTTCTATTTGGTCTCATCAGACCAGAGAATCGTATTTATCACCATCTTGGAGTCCTTCAGGTGCTTTTTAGCAAACTTGCACTGAGGAGAGGCTTCCGTCGGGCCACTCAGCAATAAAGCCATGACTGGTGGAGGGCTGCAGTGATGGTTGATTTTCTACAACTTTCTCCCATCTCCCGATCTGCTTCTCTGGAGCTCAGCCACAGTGATCTTGGGTTCTTCTTTACCTCTCTCAAACAGGCTCTTCTCCCCCGATAGCCAGTTTGGCGGCGGCCAGCTCTCGGAAGGGTTTGGTCGTCCCAAGGTTTCCATTAAGGATTATGAGGCCACTGGGCTCTTGGAACTTTAAGTGCGAGCAGAAAATTTTTTTGTAAACTTGGCCAGATTTGGCATTGCCACAATTCGTCTCTGAGCTCTCAGGACAGTTCCTTTCTCATGATTCTCATTTGCTCTACATGCACTGTGAGCTTTTTTTGGGTTTTTAAACAAAGGTCTTATATAGACCGGTGTGTGGCTTTCCTAATCAAGTCCAAACAGTATAATCAAACACAGCTCGACTCAAATGAAGGTGTAGAACCATCTCAAGGATGCTCAGAAGAAATGGACAGCACCTGAGTTAAATATATGAGTGTCACAGCAAAGGGTTGAATACTTAGGACCATGTGATATTTAAATTTTTCTTTTTTAATAAATCTGCAAAAGTCAACAATTCTGTGTTTTTCTGTAAAAATGGGGTGCTGTGTGTACATTAAAGAGAAAAAAAATAACTTAAATGATTTAGCACATGGCGGCATATAACAAAGAGTTAAAAAGTTAAGGGGGTCTGAAATAACTTTCCGGACCACGTATATATATATATATACAGTATATAACCATCGTGAACCAATTTGATAGTTACAGTCTTGAAATGTTGCCTAGTGTGAATTTTTGCCGTGAAGCTAAAATAAACATATTCTTTCTAAGTGAGTTGAATTTTCTGGTAGCTTTCTCTAATCCATCAAACAATGGCATTGTTAAATAGTGTGTGCACAATAAGAATTAAAAAGCACTTAAGAGCCCTTGCGTGTGATCGATACTTTCATCTGGCCTTGTATACAATGAAAAACAACAACTATTGATCAAGTCCTGAGAGGAAAACTATATGCTACTGTAATATTGCACTGACACAAGTGAATGAATGAATGAACAATAATGGCAGGCAGTGAAAGGTTGATGATTTTTATGCGCCGTAATAATTAATGGACATTTTTGAATTGTGCTATCAACCAAACATTTTGGATCAGTAGGTAACATCAATTAACCAGTGAAAACCAACACATTACAATTTGTATGTCTGCTAATGGCCTAAAAAAGTAGCCAAAATTTAGAATGTACAGCATTTATGTGGTAATAATAAATGTGACATCAACTACTACACTCAATCAGGGAGTCTATGATGTGGCATACTAGTTACAGACAAAAAAATATTATTGTATATTATATTATTATATTAGAATTATTCAAAGTTTTTACAAAGATTAGCATAAGTAGTAGTATGGCAATACGTTTTGGTTAAACTCTTTGCAATTAAAGTTACATGTGTGGCCCCATAATATACACTGTACACGACACACAGCATGTTAATGTGCTGTTGTTCCTTTCCAGAAAGAAAGAAAGGGAAAAAGGAGAGAGAGACACTTGGGGAAGGGTTCACACAACGGTTTGTTTTGGGGTCTCAGAGCGGTTTTTCAAAACTGATGAGCATTACAAACAAACCCAGACCCCTCTAAGGAGCCATTCACACAGGACATGTTCTTGTCTTAAAAGACAAATAACGGACAAAGGAAAAAGAAATGGAACAAAACACAGGGGTATCAAGACGTGTTAAGGGTTAAGTAACATTTTTAAGTGTTTTGGCACAGTGGCTCATGTTGAGAGATGCTGAAAAAAACAAAAACTGCAAGACTGTGTCAGTCAAGCACAAGTTTGCATGGAGAAAAAATGATAGAAACAAAGTCTGCAGACAGAAAAAATGGCCTCTAAGAGGAGACAAAGTGGAGAATTTCAGGGAAGAGTCAGAGTGCATATATTAACTATTGCCACAACAAGGTAATACAGTATTACAGGGTTGTTTTACAATAGGGGGGAATGAAGCACGCGCTTTATTCTGTTATCAAAATATTTGCATGAAAAAAATATATGAAATAGTGCCCAATGCTCTAATTTTTCTAAAGTGACACAACAGCCACAGCAGTGGATAAGGTTTCTAAGGGAGTGCTCTTGTTTTTCTCATATCTGCAAATCTGCCTGAATGGATCACCCTGGTGAAAAAACTGACTAATTACAAAGTAATCAACAGACACAATCTGACAGCATGACTTAATCACATCAAATTGAAACGAACCTAAAATTGCTTGAAAAGGTCTTTAGAGTGAGGATTTTATAGCATGTTTTTTGTTTTTGACAAATGTGAGCTTGCAGCACAAAAGCAGTGTTAAAGGCGCTGGGGGATATTTGTAGAAATAGCCAAAAATACATTGTATGTGTCAAATTTATTTATTTTTCTTTTATGCCAAAAATAATTCGGATATTAAGTAAAGATCATGTTCATGAAGATATTTTGTAAATTTCCTACCGTAAATATATCAAAACTTAATGTTTGATTAGTAATATGCATTGCTAAGAACTTCATTTGAACAACTTTAAAGATGATTTTCTCAATATTTAGATTTTTTTTGCACCCTCAGGTTCCAGATTTTCAAATAATTGTATCTCTAACAAACCATACATCAATGGAAAGCGTATCTATCCAGCTTTCAGATGATGTATAAATCTCAATTTTGAAAAATTTACACTTAAGACTGGTTTTGTGGTCCAGGGTCACAAATGGTTAAAAAGGTGACTATTAAATGAATAATTAATTACCAAGGTTATTGTAACAGCTATAAGAACGGGTAAACCCAGGTTAGTTTTAGGGACCCCATTTTCCAAATTAACTAGTTGCTATTAGAATATTCTAGCATATTGACTTTTTTATTAATGCTACCAAAGCACGTAGTAATGCCTTATTCTGCATGATCATATTTTATATCCCTTAATCTGACTCCATACCTAAACTTAACAACAACCTACTAACTATTAATAAGCAGCAATTAGGAGTTTATTGAGGGAAAAGTTGTAGTTAATAATTAGTTAATAGTGAGAATTTGAACTGTGGCACTGGTATACCATGCAATACTATAGTGTCTGGATGGTGAACTATTTCTCTTTGCAATATTAGTGCACTTGTTCATACTTTTCATATGTAGTGTAAGTATGCAAGTAATCTTCAGTATGATAATAAACGTGAGCAGAAGTATTCATTTAATATCCTAAGTGTGCCAAGATGACTGTTAGCACTGTTACCACCTGTTCCCTCATTAAATGCTGTTTATGAGTGAGAAAACGTATATGTTTTTTGTTAATTATGTAAACAACTGTAGTAGCCGTGTACTCCATTGAACAAGGTTATTGTTGTATTGGCATCAGAATAATTTTACAACTTCAAAGACCTCTATAAAGACTTTTTAAGAGAATAACCAATATACAGTTTCATAAACTGGACTGAGTCCACCGTTAATTAATCCAGTGAAGCTAACAATTTACTGGAAATGGATTATCTTTTCCATATCTGAGGCTGTCATTGCCTCTTAAATGAAACAAAACCAGCAGTTGTTTCATTAGCTGTAATAATGAAAGGGGTTCAGTTCTGATTTGTTGGAAAGCTTTAATGCAGTTACAACGCATGATCAAAGCTGCTGAAATATAGCACTGATATCAAAGCACAAATGCAGCTGTTGAAAAAAAAGACCTTGTACTCATTAGTATAATGGATATAGTCATGTCAAATCAAAATGATTTAATAGACAGCCTGGGAAGATGTTCAGTGAATAATGACTTAAATGTGGGTCTGTTCCTCACACAAAGCGAAATTCCTCACATTTCGCCGCAGTTTCAAAGAGAAATGTCCAGTGAGTGGCGCTAAAACACGGGTTCAATACGTGAACCCTGGCACGTTTTTAGGACGTGGATATAGGTACGTATTGCTGTGTTTTTATTACGTTGCTTCAGGTACGTATTGCAGCGGTTCAGAATTCAAATATCCGGGGACTGTCGCTAAAAGTTAATGCTCTGTGGTGTTGGAAGCATGCCCTACACCAAACCCAACCCTAAACCTACCCGATAGTGTTAACAAATACAAAACTGATATTTGTTGATGCAACCGTGTCATTTGAACTTCCTTATATGCAGATTTGAAGTGATTTGTCGAACCTCCTCACCTCTCAAGTACATCTCCGCACTGCGCGATCTACCGAACAATCCTACCATCGCTGAAAACCCATAGATATGAAGCTGGATATGTGCGATGCTAACGTTCAAAAGCATCATTTTTCAAATCTCCCAGCATATTAAAATTGTTTTGAAGTCATAATATTTTTCAAGTAATTGTGCTGAAATGACGCTTGATTAATCGAAACTCTGTAAATTTGTGTGAAAAGAATAAAAGGTGTTTTACTGCCTCTAGTGTTCATTTCTTTTGGAAACGGCAGTGATATGTATTTATTGGTACGTATTTCGCGTCTCGCGAAAAAGTGCCCAGCGTACGAGTTTAGAGACAGTGAGACCAGGTAGGTTTTAGAGGCACATACTTCCAATGTAGCAAGATTGGGAATATGTTAAATTAACAGCATTCATGTTTTGAAGTTGATTACTTCAAGATGTTGACACTAGGTAGCTGCACTTTTGGCCAGTATTATGATATCTGTTTCAGCCTTTTCCTGCTTGCACCTGGTGCTTGTTAAAATGGATCGTTGCACACCAAACTCACATTGAAATGGAAGATTTTTTTATTTTACAATTAAAAGACCATCACAAGGATAAGTATAGCATTCAAGGCCACAGTAATGTACTACACAAGCATATAGGAGTCTTGTGAGCAGAGAGTAATTAGATACAGAACTGTATAGCTGGTATAAAAGTACTCAAGTTTCCCAGGTTTGTCTTTCTTCTCTGTGAATTGAATTTCCTCGCTCACCGCTGTTCTCGATATTTTGTTCTTCAGCGGTCCACCCCAGCCCTTCTCTCTCTCTGTAACTCCTACTCACCAACACAAACACCAGCACCGCTCTTGTTTTTCATATTAAAAATACATTAGGATGCAGATGGGAGCCATTATATGACCATTTGAAGGCTATTGTATAATCCAGGGATGCAAAAACCCCAATACGTCTAGTTCACAATGTACACAATGCCTATTTTGCTCCCCGTGGCTCTTTTAAAGCCTATTATTTCAGAAACAACCATTCAGGCGATTGGAACAGAGGTGTTTATCTTTAAAACTGATGCTGAACTTACACCAACCTGACAGCAACCGAAGCTGACATATCAGATATACAAGTAGTCCTGTCTAACGGTGTGTATAATTGCCAGAATATGACCACACGGCGTGCCTCACACACATTGACGGCACGGGTCCTGAACCTACAAGCCCTGCCAGCACAACCTTTGGTATTTAAACACGTTTCACTCACTAATATAAAGACACCGTTTCTCAGTATTACAGTTCTAAGTAGACGTAGAGCGTTGACCCAACCGGAGAGTAGGATCCTAGATTTATCTAACCACACCGCGCAGCAAAACGCTAAGTGTTATCATAATGTATGTACTCTGTCATCAGTAGTGTCCGTAACTTTGTTTTGTACGGTACTTGTCTTTTTAGCCTTCTCTCCTGCCTTGAATGTAAGCGTAATGTGCCTACTTTGGATGGTAGCCGTAAAGTGAGAGCAGCACTTTGACCCAGTTGAGACAACAAGAACGCTAAGTACCACACCCTTCCTGATCCATTTCAACGCCCGGCCCAGCAACAACACCGGCAGTTTGCCCAAAAAGACAGACGCTGGACAACGAGAGAGGTATAAAAGAGTTCCCAACTATGTTTGTCTGACGCAGATCACGCACTCTCAGTGTGTTCCAGGGAGCGGCTTGCTCCTTCAGTCTAGGCGTGATATCCACCCTTTATTCACAGCAAACGAATCCTAGCCGAGCGGAGTTAACAAGCACTCGTGTGCCCTGGGCGGGCTCTCGGGCTCGTGCCTGCCACCTACGGCAGATAAGTGATTACCCGGAGAACCATTTCGTCCAGCTACCCTCCCCCAGTGAGATTGCCGCGCACGTAGGCCCGGGAAGGACGAACACTGCACGCGGTCTCCATGCACAGAAGGCCTCAGGTCCAGAAGAAAAGGCCTGACACGAGAGGCCCGGCGACGGCTAACCTATGGGTTTGAATGAGAGCGGATGAGCTCGGACAAGATTAGGTAGTTGCTTTGATTATATGACAAAGAGGCGAATTCCTAGCGACGCAGATGTGTCAGACCGCCGAGAGTACAGTGCGCCGCCCCCCCCCGCTGCCGCTCGTCAGCCATAGTAACACTTGCTTTGATTTTCATTTCTCGTAGGACCCCCTCGTGACGGGAACACTCAGGCCAGGCGAAGAGAAATAGACGAGAAGTCACGGCGACGGACTGAATTTAACGCCAGTTAAGGATTTAGGTTGAGGTTTCTGTATAGTTGTTTACAATTAAACAAGAGTAAGATCACCGTCATTTTACTTGTACAGGAAAAGAAGAGATATAATTATAATGAAGTGCTTAAGGGCTAGTAGGGGGTGACTGTTTGGACTAAATTATGTAATGTTTAATACGCAGGTTTAGAAGTTCAGAATAAACTGAGAGGTTGAAGCTTGTTCTTTCGGTGCTTGAAAAGAGCAGATCATTTATTTCCAACATGACACAGGACAATGCAGGTCTATCAATCGGTTTTACAGTAAACAGCTAAAATAAAATAAAATAAAATAGAAAAAAGAAAAGAAAAACATTTTAAAAAACTTCAAAAATACATAACATAAAAGTCCAAACGAGAACCCATAATCGAGTGCCCCCCGTTAGGTTTTGAGAGCAAACATTTTTCGGGGTTTTTTCCACCTTATTCAAGGTATTGACAGGCACGATCCGTGGGTCAACAGCACACACAACAGCTCACGACGCGACCATGCTTCGCTACCCCGCCTCCGCCAGATTATAACATCCCGGGTCACGCTCACCCAAATTTGTTGCTAGTAGAGTGATGTTTTTCAATCAGAGCAGCCAGAGGTCACCAAAATGGCATGTCACAGGATTTGTGGCACATTATATCATCAAACTAGCACATTATTATCAGCATTACTACACAAAAAAAGATGAACATTTTAAAATCTGAGGATTAATGTGTTTCCATACTTTTTTTTATTATCATTATTATTTAGACTTTAAAAGATTGGGATGGATTCCAAAATCCTCCAGCGCTCATGCTAAGCTCTCAGCTTCTTGGTTTCCTGAATGTTTTGATGTTTAAAATCAGCTTGTTCTGGGAACCTTTACAAACTGATTGTGTCCATTCACTCTCTTTTAACTTCTATCAGTAGTAAACTCCAAATGAAGTTCTTAGCAATGCATATTACTAACCAAAAACTGTTATATTTAGAGTAGGAAATTTACCAAATATCTTCATGGAACATGATCTTTACTTAATATCCTAATGATTTTTGGCATAAAACAAAAATCAATAATTTTGACCCATACAATGTTATTGTTGGCTATTGCTACAAATATCCCCCAGCGACTTAACATTGCTTTTGTGGTCACATATAAAGATCACATTTGTGATTTTTTCTTCCGTATGAGTCAAGGTCATGGTATAGGAACAAAGACCACAGTGAAGACAGAAAGAAAAAAAACACGTTTGCACTTGCAAACATCAGTCTGCACCTAAGATCAAAAAGCATCAGGCTTCACTTGAGCCCAGAAGCTGCAAGACCGTTCATTAGCACTCGGTTTCACTTTCACCCCTTTGTTTGCATTCATCAGTCCTTCGGTGAATCACACACACCCGAGGCGCAGCGAGGAGCACGACCTTCCCTACGACCGCACCCCGGACTGCCTCCAAGAAAATGGCAGGTTGTTAATGTCATGAAGCTTTTGCAAGTCTATGTCGGCGAGTCATATCGGCCTGCGGTCATGTCTGACCTTTGCTCCTCTCTCTGGCAGACCCACTATACCATCTAACACCTACTGTGTGCGATGCAGAGGACTTTTGATGATGGAGACGTGTGACCATGTTTGTACGTGGACAGAATTGAAAGAGTCAGAAGCAATATACTGTAGGGCTATAAGCTGAAAGCATAGAGCCTTTTTGCTTCGGCGCAGCTCCAGCGGGGTAATTCCGAGCAAGCCTTAATATAAGTTCATATATAATTTAATAATGCAATGGAGCCCCCAGTCCTGAGAGCTCTGTGGGAAAAGGGTAACTTTATTTCGAGAAAATGTTTGCGCTGCTAACAAAATCTACAAGATGGAAGGGGTACATTTCAAAACTCTGCTTCAAACTTCAGAGAGTCGAGTCATTCATGCTCAATGATTCACGAGGGAAAAGATTAGGATGCTAAACATGCTGATGCATGAATGTCTTTTTGGCTTTTTCAACCATTTGATTTTTTCTCAGGTCCATGTAGCTGTGATGTAACATCCGATTAATATGTGGTTGAAAAAGCGAATACGATTTTGGAACTGTCTTTCCGTCTGAACTGTCAGATTAGATTTGAAATACTCTGACTTCTTGTACATGACGTTGCATTCATGTAAAACTACAGAATAGTGTCTGAATTCACTCATTTATACTCATGCACCATTCGGTATGCAGTGAATAGTAAATAAGTGAACCGAGCGAGCACATCTGAGACATTATTTTGCTTGAATGTGTAAAAAGTACAGTAATGCCTCTGATACATGTTGTCTCACACGCGTTACGAGTTCAGCACTTCAGTGTACTGTAACATCTCGAAGGATATAAAGATCAGAGCTGCAAGAATGATATGTGTATAATATAAAAGCCTCTTCTAAGAAATCCCATTACTCATATCCTCCTCTAACGGAGATACACAGAGAACAGGAAAGAACATTATAACAGCGGCGCAGGTTATTCTATTCAGAAATGAGCATGAGATTTAATAAACATCAATGTCTTGTTTTATGATCAAAAAACAGTTGATGCTATAGGCCTACTACTGGAGAAACTGCATGACATCAAGGTTCATGGTGATTTGGACACTTGCTCTAGCTATTTATCCAGTGCAAAAGAATGTTTAATCCAGATGAATGCGTGTAAAAATGTGAAAGGGTTCAGAGCAGTGATCTGTGAATTTGTGCTTTCTTGGCCTACTAGTGACATCATTTAAGCTTGCGGACACACAAATGCATTCACTCAGAAACGGCGTAAATCGCAATCATTGTTTTGTCCTAAAGACATCTTGACAGTGCTAAAGTATGCGTGCACTGTTGCTTAAAACATTAATAATTACTGTGAGATGGGATTCCAAAGATTATAAGCGAGCACACTCGCATGCATTCACATCTCAAACCTCGTATTCTCAGTCTGCAATGCATGTAACATATAATGAATATCGCTAGGCTATTTTGAGAACAATAGAAACAAAACCAGTCTCAAAATACGGTTAAGAGTACAAATAATTCAAAATATAATGCAACCAGGTCCTGCTGTATCAAAATACATTAGATGCTCTCAGTTATTGTCATGAATATCACCTCACTTGACCAGACCTCGAACACAAAACTTCATGTTGTGCTTCAAAACCATCACTAGGGGATGCTCTTGTATCTAAGGGGGGAAAATCCTACCAGATAACCATAAGGGTGGAAAGAGTATAAAAATCCAAAATGGAGAAATTCACGTTGGTATCCACTTGTTTTGTGATTTTATAAATCCCAGCAAAAACATTCAGTCCATACGCAGAAGAAAAAAAAAGATGTTGCCATAGAAACCACACTAGCTCTTCCTGACCATTACTCATGTCCATATGTGAACACTGAGTATAAAAGCTAGTAGTGCATGCTCTGAAAAGTTTTGTTATACACCGTCTACTGTATGCTTAAAATTCCACTGATATGAAGTGTGCACCCACAGATGTAGTGACAAACAATAGACTATAACTCTTCAAATGAAACATAAATGACCTGGGATAGAAAGCTGAGGGAGAAAGGGGATTAAAGGAGCTCACATACTTTGTCTCCAACAGGACAGCATGATAACAGACTTACCATATTCACTTCTGAGACCATGTCTATGCTGGCTATGTCTATATTCATCCCCACTCCCACCGGAGGACCTAAAAACCAAACCAAATCATACCAGTGACGTTACAGCTAATTGATTTTGTTTTGTACACTGAAATGAATGCTCATGTCACGTATGAGCCATTATTAACTCAACGTCAGCCTGATAACATCCAGGATGAGGTGAAAAGTAAAGCAAAGATCATCTAAACACACTGATTTCACTGTGATCATCCAGAATCATAAATTCACAATTTATGGATTCATCATCATGAGCATCACTGTTCACTGATATTACTATTACTGATTAATTAGTGCCAATCAGAGAAAGCATTGCAAGGGTAGAACGTGCAGATGTCCAAATCGGTGTAAATTCGTTTTTAACTTTGCGAAGCATTTCTAATCTAACAGCGCGTTCGGCAGATTAAGCGATTAATTCATAACAAGTGGAAGCAAGTGTCCCGATCGCCTCCAAACCTGAGATCATTGGGATATATTAGCGCGTAACTCTCCATAATGGCACGCTTAGGATTTTACTATATGAAAGTTCAGAGGTGATGTTAAAAGGCTGACATGATGGATTTAATTAAAAACGTGCGTTACCTCCGAAATCTGGCCTCAAGCGAATGTCATATCCTTTCAATAGTCTATCAACAGTTTCTTTTACGAGAGACATGTTGCTTGGATCATTGACACTGCAAAGAGGGGAAATGCACCGTTAGATTCAGATGCATGCTTGCAGATCATTTCAGTTGTGTGTGGACTACAGACAGCCATATGAAGTGAGGAGAGCTTTGGTTCGGACTTACCTTTGCGCACACACCACGGCCACGATCACGGAAAACGTCCAGACGCGCACGAAGCTCTTTTGTCTTATTCTAAAGATCGCCATACTTTTGTATGGTTTCTGGTTTCCGTGAAGACAGAGAAGATCCAACTTAGAGTGCGCTGTGCAGTAATTCCACTGTGGTGCGCATGCGTACATACTCCAGCAGCGCAGCATCCAGGAGCGGTGTGGTGCTGATGCTGCTGGAGGAGCACTTCCCGACCAGAGACAGGGAGATATTAAAGGGAAAACTACGAAAACACCAAAGTGAACTGTAAAACAGACGGTATTACAACTGCAGTCTTTGTGCATCATGGAAAAAGCGTTCCTTTCTTGTCAAACGGGCTTTTAATAGCCACTTCATGTGCTGTTTCGCTGTCTTTCTTTCTCCTCAGTCTTGAAATTTGACGTGAGGCACAAAAGTAATGTGTCTTACACAAAGTGGAGCAGCAGGCTTGTCTTAACAGTGCAAATATTTAAAACGGGACTTTATTTGATAGTCGACTTTTATTTGTCCATCATTTGGGGAGGTGTAGATGATAAATGGGATGCTTCAAAGGATCGATATAGGAATCTAAACCTCTAGGTTGCACGACAAAGGGAATCCGAGGTAAACCCCTGCATTAAGGGGAAGGAGTTAAAAAATAAACTAATAAAAATAAAGTGCGCTTGATTTTGTAATAGGAATTAGTGTTTGACAAGTATTGTGCCATAGTAGAAAGAAAAAAAATAAATACTACTGCAGTCATGAAGATGAGGTCTGTTTATCAACAGCATAAAATGATAACAGAGGGAAGTGTTTTCTCCTCCCTTTTAGCATAATAGTTTCATTTATGTTGCTATACATTTCATTACTATATATCATGTTATAATTATATCACAATTTAATAGGAAGGTTAGGAACCCATAAATCAAAAAATGTCCCCATTCAGGTTCATGTCTTTTTGCTTTGAAATATTTACTGAATTTAATAAGTAAACATAAGAATAACTTTAAAACTGTTAGAATATTTCAAGTTGAACACTTACTGGACTAGAAAAAGCATGTTAAAGTGTTAGTATCCAATAAGACACAGGCTTTGAGGTAGATTAGCCGATTAGCAGATGGAGGAGCCTTGGACAGAAGGTTCTCAAGTCATTGAAGAAGGTCCTAGACAATCTGGAAGATGCAGATGGAGAGGCTTTGAAGAGAAAATTTGCTTGCTGGTCGCATAAGCTGGTTGTAGTTGTTGTTGTCGCTGTTTCCGAACTTCCTGGAGCTTCACTGCTTCTGTTTGTTTTAGAGCTTTTCTTTCCCTTCCTGAGCAGAAGGGATTAGAAAACTTGTGTCCAGCAACATAGTTAGCATCATTTACTAACATCATTTATGTCGGAAAATTGAAAATGGACTGTTATAAAATTAAATGTTATTCCCTGTGAAAGAATTAAGTTACAAGTAGGGCAGCACAATCTGTTTAATTGGTGCACACAACTAAACCAGCAGCGCAAATGCTTGTCTATTCAAGTGTGCAATAAATGTATGAGGTGTAAAGAGTACCTAAAACCATACTTGAGTAAAATTACAGGTACCTTGCAGTGAAAATTACTCCAAAGTTACAAGTCACCAATTTCAGAACAACTTGAGTAAAAGTCTTAGAGTATCTGATTTTAACAGTACTTAAGTATTTTACTTATACTAAGTATTGGCTCAAAATACACTATTCAAAGAGAACTAGAAAGAGTTGATTTGTGAGAACAGCAGTCACGTTTATTTTCTAAAACCAAAGTAAAACTGAGCACCTCAAAATTGCAAAAAAAACAAACAATATCCTTCAAAAAGCTCTCTTCAGTATAACGAATAAATAAAATAGTTTTTTTTTTTGCTTAATTTTTGATTGAACTTTTACAATAATAACAGAATAAAAATACATGAGAATAGTGAAAAAAAATCATTAAAAAGTCAAAGCCGTCTTGCACTGGATGAGCTGGTTTCAGCCTCATTGCTGTTGCTAAGGAACTCGCATTCACCGTAAAGTAGCCTTGTTGACAAGTTTGGGTGAGTAAGGGAAAAATGCACAAGATATTGTACTTTCCATGTCCTGTCGTTGGCGATATCGCTTATTTTGTAGCAGAAATTAACTGCTGCAGAAAAAGCTAGGTGCCATGCAAACACACACATTACAAATGTAGTGGAGTAAAAAGTGCAGATGCTTATTCAAAAATGTAGTGAAGTAAAAGTTGCTAATAGCCTTGATACTCAGTAAACCTACAGAGTATCCAAAAAGATACTCAAGTACAGTAACTACTTATATTTACTCAAATACTTTACACCTCTGATGTATGTATGAAGTTGTGAGTATTGGGAAATGATTAACAGAAAAGATGACATTTTAAACTGGCAGTCAATACAACGAAAAGCATGCGCAAACAATGGCTACAGTGACGGAGCTTCATTTTTCATGCCACATTTATTGGTGTTCTGAATGCCCATCTTCAAATACAGCTCACCAAAAAAAAAAAAAAACCTGCCGGCCCCAAGTCTTGCCTGATGTGCCATTATATAAACAACCCATGCAGCACCTACTTTGGGACACCAATGCATTCGACAGAGACTGACGTACAGCTAAAAGCCTATCCCCAGCTGCATAGGTTTTGTGCATGCTGACCTTTTGTCGGCGCATACATTGGAACACTGTGGGAAACTCTGTGTCATCGTCAGTAAAACTTCTAAATAGCAAGGCCCTGTCTGCTTCGAGAACAATTTTGGTGTCCAGTGATAACATGTAAATAACACTTGTATTGACCAAAGCGCTATCTAAATTAGACTTCACTCACCCTGTCAAGGTTTTGACGCCAATTCTCAAAAGAGTTGACAGTTTCAGCTCTTCATGAGGCAACACTACTTTGGGGTTTTATTAAATGTAATAAAATGTCTTGCTTTTTGTCATGTTGTTGTATTTAATAAATCGATAGTTCACACAAAAATGAAAATTTGCTGTTAATTTACTTACCCTCAGGCCAACCAAGATGTAGGTGATTTTTTTCTTCAGCAGAACCGTAGAGAAGATTTTTAGGTAAAACTGTGGTTCTTGGGGATTCATACACTGCATGTCTGTGACTGCCATTTTTTAGGAGTCAAAAACACTTATGCAGGCTAGACCAAATTAATACCCGTGGCGCCTGACGATATATTGAGGTCTTCTGAAGTGAAACGATTGGTCTGTGCAAGAAACGGCACATTATTTACAACATTATTACCTTCAATCCACAGCCTGGGCAAACGGTTCTCGTGACTGTTGCATAATGACATATCCACAGGTGCATACTCACATGTAAACTAATGCTGTTTGTTTACAATGTAGAGTGAGGATGCCTGTGTTTTATCAAAATGGTACTTACCTGTGCTTACCTTCAGCTCAGAACCAGCTCAGTGTGAAGAAGAGCCTGATGGAAGCACTAACCTAGATGCCAGCATGCTTTCATTAGATCCACCATCAGAAAAGAAGGATGTTAGTTTTGTTCCACCGAGATGCTGGAAATTGTAATCAAAAAGTGGAAGTTACTTCTCAATCATATTTGTGGGGTTCATACATGGACTGAGGAACTGGGCTGGACTAGACTGGAGAGCAACAAAGATGTCTGCATAGTGAGCTCAGTTCTGACCAGCAGAGAAGAAAGAAATGGCTTGGAAAAAGATTTCTGAGCATTCAGTACATCACAAACCCTTGTCTTGAACCAAATGGCTCTCTTCGAGCATACTGGTAAGTTTACACTATAATAAAGCATGTTACTGTACATAGCATGTACACAGTGCTAATCACTATAATCAATATATAATTTTTTGTTCAGGTAAGCTTGATGTTTTCCATTCAGTAGTGCTGAAGTACTGTCCCAAAAGCCTCCACTTTCACAACCCCTCAATGCTTGCTTACACTCAGCTGGCCGTACTTGAGTACAATGAGAATGTTCAATGACAGCGGGCTGTAAACAGCACTTGTAAAAAAAAAAACTGTGTGTATAACTCAATATAATACTGTGTGTACAGTATAATACTCTATATTATCTTTTTATGGTAGGTATGCCTCGCTACTATGTGGTGTTCCCCAAACTCAAAACAGTGGGTAGGTAGAAAGCTGAACACACAACACAAAATTTCAGGGGTGATCTGGTTCATAGAGTTCTTCAGAGGCGCAAGGACAGTACTGTTATTTACAAGGATCTGTCCTCTCATTTGGAAACACAGCCAATCCCATAAAACACCTCACAACAGACGAAGCCACCCAAGCAAGAGGCAATCTCGGTGCACTTGTCAAGATTCTCCAAGTAGTTCCTCTGACCCCACTTTCTCTCAAAATATCAAACATGTTTGATATCCTCCAACTGGATGGAATCAGAGTCTGAAGCTCTGTGTGATCATCATACACTACGTGATTTTCTGTGGAATCCGTCCACTCAAATCTGTAGACTGGCTCTGACTTTCGGCAATTAGAGTCAACTTCTCCGGACTGTTAATTGGGGCAAAAATCTAGTCATGTACAGTGGCATGCGAAAGTTTGGGAACCCCTTGCAGAATCTGTGAAAATGTGAATAATGTTAACAAAATAAGAGAGATCATACAAAATGCATGTTAGTTTTTATTTAGTACTGTCCTGAGTCAGCTATTTTACATAAAATATGTTTACATTTAGTCCACAAGAAAAATATACTGTGGTTCTTAATACTGTGTGTGTGGTTACCTGGATGATCCACGATTTTTTTTTATTTTTTTTGTGATGGTTGTTCATGAGTCCCTTGTTTGTTCTGAACAGTTCAACTGAGCACTGTTCTTCAGAAAAATCCTCCAGGTTCCTCCATGCCAGATTCCTTTCGGTTTTTTTTTTTCCAGCATCTTTTGCATATTTGAACCCTTTCCAGCAGTGACTGTATTTTGAGATAATCTTTTCACACTGAGAACAATTGAGGGACTCAAATACAACTATTAAAAAGAGTTCAAACATTCACTGATGCTCCCGAAGGAAACACGATGCATTAAGAGCCGGGGGTGAAAATTTTTGAACAGGATGAAGATGTCCAAATTTTTCTTATTTTCTTGAAATATCTAATTTTTTTTTCATTTAATACTGCTCTTCGGAAGCAACAGAAGTTACTTGCGTGTTTCCCGGAAGACAAATTAAGTACAATTGACCTTAATCTTCAAATTCAAAAAATGTTCAACCCTAGTGTTTACAAAGCATATACATTTTTCTTTTTTTTTTTAGAAAATGACCGATCGTTTCGCTAGATAACACTCTTATTCCTTTGCTGGGATCGTGTAGAGCCCTTTGAAGCTGCACTGAAACTGCAATTTGGACCTTCAGCCATTTGGTAACTGTTAAAGTCCATTACATGGACAAAAATCCTGGGATGTTTTCCTCAAAAACCTTAATTTCTTATCGAATGAAGAAAGGCATGAACATCTTGGATGACATGGGGGTGAGTAAATTATCAGGAAATTTTCATTTGAAAGTGAACTAAACACAGCTTAAGCTGCATTGGGGAAAAAACTTGGTTGGTTGGGGGTGGCAAGGTGCCTACCATTCAATCATCAATGGTAATCATGGCTGCTTCCCGCAGTGATCAGAGACAGCTATTCCCACTCAACTCATCAGGGGAGAAAGATATAAAACCCACAGTCAATCCTCAGTCAATAAGGAAGAATTCAATGGGTGCTTAACTGTCTGTCATGTGTGCTCTTCTTCCTAGGCAGTGTTTTGAGGACAAACTTGCCCTCACACACAGACCCACAAGATGACAAGCCCTGGAACACCCCACAGCTCCTTTCAATGCCCCTTTTCCTTCTCTGTTTTAATTGAAAAAGCCTTCAGGGATAACTATTAATCAAATATCCTAGGAGGGTCAAATAGACCTACACATGCCAGCCAATGGCACCCTTACTACTGTTAGGTACCGGGATGAAATCCTCAGCGCCACTGTCAGACCTTACATTGCAGCGCAGTGGGCTCCTCCTGGTGCATGACAAGTTTCTGACTGGCCCTCACGTTCCCCAGACCTGAATCCAATTGAGAACCTCTGGGACGTTACGCATTGAAGCATCCGAAGCCACCGAATAACACCACAGTCTGTCCAGGAGCTCACTGATGCCCTGATCCAGGCCTGGGAGATCATCCCCTAGGACACCATTCATCATCTCATCAGGAGCATGCCTAGACATTGTCAGGAGTGCATACAGGCCGGTGGGGGGGGGGGGATACACACAAGGACTTACATTATGAGCTGCTGTGATGAAATCAAAGTGGTTTCAGACTTAATTCATGTTTTTTTTTTGTTTTTTTTACTTTGACATTTGGTGTGGTTTTGAATGCAGCCCTGATGGGTTGATGATTTTGGTTTCCATCCAGTGTGATTTAATTGTTCCCTTATTTATTATTTATTATTATTTGTATATATAAGATGCATACCCATTGATCCTTTACAAGGCAAAGCACTGACCACATCAATGTAGCAGGAGATGAGATAGATAGACCGAATCGGAAAATACTAATCATTTAACAAATAATCATAAAAATAATAATAATATAATAATTATAAGTTTTCTGATAATATATATATATATATATAGCCACAAGCACAAATAATCAAAAATATTGATTAAATAAATTTTAACAAAAAAAAATTTTTACAAAGTTAATACCCAGTTGAAAAGTTTATATGTGTGTGATTTGTAATGCTTTATGTCGTTACCTGAATAATACACAACTGTTTTTTTGTTGTTGTTTTTTCGTGATAGTTGTTCTCAAGTCCCTTGTTTGTCCTGAGCAGTTAAACTTCCCACTGTTCTTCAGAAAAATCCTCCAGGTCCTCCACATTCTTTGGTTTTCCAGCATCTTTTGCACATTTGAACCCTTTCCAGCAGTTACTGTATGATTTTATGATTTATCTTTTCACACTAGGGAGAATTGAAGGACTCATACACATGACTATTACAAATGCACAGCTACAGGTACAAATGATCATTAAAATGAACTTTTAATTAATTAATGATCATTTTAAATTATTGTAATAAGCTTGGCAACTTGGTCTGCACTACACGGTGAGAATTGTAATGTATGTATTGCAAAGTTATTAAATATTTTATAATTTCAATATGAGTTCAAGGATGATAATCACAAGAGAGTGAACTGGGTTGAAACATGCCTTCCTTCCATATCTAAACATGATCAGGTCTATTCATAGCTACCTTCTTTCGTTTGTTCTGTATTGAAAAACTCCCAAAGCCTGTTATAAGCCTTTTCATCAAAATATATATTTATTTTAATCTGAACTTATTGGTGTTGCCTAAATGTTTTAAATCACATTATTCTACATGTGATTTATTATGAATGCAATAGCAAGGAAAATGTGTCTGTGTGTCATCAGCCTCTTGAAAAATGTGCTACAGTTTTCAAAGCTTAAAAAAGTGTTTTAACTGTGTTTTCTCTCTCTTTGTCTCAGGCACTGCTGCTGCATCCAGAGGTCCTAAGGAATTTTTATGGCAGTCCCGGTCCCTAAACCTTAGTAATTAGACGGGTGGAAACGCCATGTGAAGCAATGAGCAGTCTGGCCTTGGTACTAGGGGTCTTCTTTCCCTCTAAGGGGTGTCTGGCAGATGTTCTAGCATCCTTATCTGATGGCATTGGATATTTGTTTGTGTTAGTCCACCGAGATCCAATCAAAATGTATCAACTATTTTATGTGGTTGCAGTTAGAGAGGGTCCCCGCTACAAAAATGGGCCCTGGAATGCTCTAGAATATGCATATGTACATTCACGCAGCCTCACCCACATCAGAGTTTCTCTTTATGGGATCTTCATGCACCTGTTAAGTTGATGTGACTTCTCAGATGCTGTGAGGACGCACACTGATTGTCACTGACTGCATGTATTCTGGCCATATACAAAAGTCAAATAACACAACGGCAGATACTGCTACATTTATTTGCAAAGCTCACATAGCTTTAAGTATATAACAGATAGAAATCTTTTTCATTTCCCCAAAAAACATTTAACTAATTTGAACTAGAACATCAGAGCAAGGTTCAATATTTCATTGTGTGGAATTCTGTATATCTTTAAAGTAAAGCTCTCTTTCAGGTGGGATTTGGAAGAGTTTGTTGACCTCACCTTGAGCTTTCTGAAATCTGACCACGTGTTCTCCCTGTGCTTTGATGCTCTCTAATTTTGGATGAGAATTGCATGTGTCCATGCCAATACCACTGAAGTCTTCAACCTTGACAGCTAACTATCAGCCAGCTTCAATGCCATATTTCCTGCCTCCCGGCCAGAAGAGAGGCCACCTGGTGCCTTTTTCAAGGCCATGTTGACTTTACTTATGTTTGACCAAAATCAATACCCATCCAGACAGTTATAACATGAGTTTGACATAAGCAACTGTGTAATGGGCTGAAAACAACATGTGTGGGTTTTTTTTATTCTATATACTAATTCCAAATGTTCCCCACATACACAATTGCACAAAAATAACTCTCCAAAAACTAAATTATTTAATTGTATGCACTTTTATGCACTTTACTTTCTAATACGATATCCAAGTACTAGTTTAAATTGAAGTTGTTCAAATAAAGGAATATTTCCATCCTAGAGCTGATTATTCAACAATAACTGATATGATAATCTTAAATGAGTCATGTCCTCCGGATTTGAGTGCAATGATCGAAAAGCATTATATTGTGTTCAGAAACAGGAGATTACTCATAATATACATGATTCAACAATAAAAACAATTACGTTCAAAATACAGTTAAAACAGTGTATTCCAACTACTCCCGTGCCAGTAACTTCATTTAGCTCATTACTGCAACACCAGCAGCGCTAACGATCTCCTCGCTCAGATAATGTTGCACATGAAGCACACATGGTATCATATAAGTATAAATAAACTGTTTAATTTTTTTAACAGATTATTTGGCCTCAGATTATTGTTGTTTCACATTCACAGCATGTTAAAACATCACACTCTTACTTCAAAACTGTGTATCATTCGAAGGATTAAAGACTCCTGGGTTGTATTCCAGAAAGCAAGGTTAACTTACCGTCACACATAGCCTGAACTCTCGGTTGATTAACCCAACCCTTGCTTATTTGAGGTATGCTGGTCCCAAAAAGTCCGGGAGTAAGTTCAGTCAACTCCGAGTATGTTCACGGTTAACACACAAGACAATCTCAACAGAGCGACGAATCGAAGAGTCACCATGGAAACCCACGCTAAGAAAAAGCACGCCATACTGCTTCTTTCTTCTTTTATTCAGAGGCCATTGACATACCTAGCGCATATCGCCACCTAATTGGTGGTTGTGCAATCATTTTTCAAACTTTTCGATTCATCTTTAATCACATGAGAATAAGAATTGAAAATATAATAAAATGTCCTGAAAAAAAAAAAGTTACCTCCGAATTAGGAACCGAATGCTGAGTTTATCCGCTTACTTACCCCTACACATACCCGGGTATGTCACATAACCTGCTTTCTGGAATACCCCCCGCTTCAATATTTGTCCACTGTTTTGATAAAACTCAGTAATTTCTTAATTTAAATCATGAGTGCCAAATAATAAAACTGGCATATAAGATATATATATATATATATATATATTATATACACAATGGACGTCAGGTCTTGAAAGATATCAGTGGGAACCTCATGAAGTAGTTGTGTGGCAGGTTGTGAAATTTGTGCAAGCATTTCAAAATAAAGTTTATTGAGTGTTAATTGAAAAAAAAGTTTATTGACTGTTAATATGATTTTGTCATTCAGTTTTTCATTTGTTATAGAGACAGTGAAGAGGTTTATGATATTAAGAAGAATGTACCACACACACACACACACACACACTGATTCCTTGATGCTACAATGCACACGATCATATATTTATGAAATCAAACACACACACACACACACAACCAAAACACACACACACACACACACACACACAAAACAGTTTTGAAGGGGGAATTGTCATAATAGATTTAGACTGTGCATGGGCCTTTTTTTTGTGCCCCTTATCGTGAATATGGGGAAATTAGATTTTTACAATTAAAACAAAAATTATATTACGTAATAAAAGTATGAAAGAAATTTTAAAGGTGACATATCATGAAAATCTGACTTTTCCAGGTGTTAAGTGCTATAATCAGGTCCCCGGTGCATCTACCAACCAAGAAAACGTGAAAAAGATTAACCAGTAACTTTATGTGGGAAGCCTTTTTCTGCAAGCGTCTGAGAAAACGAGTGCGTCAGATTTAGCTCCCCTAGTGACGTGGCAAAGGGATCTCATTATAATATCACCGCCTCTTAATCTGTAAGTTTCCACCCACGGTGCCGTTATTTTGATTTCGCAAGCGACAGCATTGTAGCAGCTCTAACGCCATGACGAAAGTTTGAGAAAGCATGCTAACTGTTCTGTGTTTGGCTGCAGAGACGAGCACAGAACACTGTTTAGAGTCCCAGCCTCAGAGACGACAGAGCAGAGCATTTATTGATGTATTTACTGTATATTGCTGCTGCCACACAGATCTAAAATAAACAAGCGATTTATTTCCCAGCTGTTTACCTTCACAGACATAACCCACTGTTTTAGTAACTCATGTGTTTTTAACGTAAACTTGTGTGTGAATGAGAACTTAGTTTAGTGCTCGCATGCTGTGACAGCCGCTTTCTGTGCGTGTGCTTCGGATGTGTGCGCTCAGAAAACCTTATATCAGAAGTTTAAACTCATATGGTTTAAAACGCATGATTTCAGCACGATAAACATGATAATCAGAACCAAAACAGATGTTTTTAGCAGGTACGAGCTGTAAAGGCGCAGCTCTATTCTGGAAAAGGGGGCGGGGAGCAGCAGCTCATTTGCATTTAAAGAGACAGGCACGAAAAACAGCGTTTCTGCTTCCACTCAAAATAGGCATTTTCAAAATGATATAATAAATGATCTGTGGAGTATTTTGAGCTGAAACTTCACAGACACATTCTGGGGACACCAGAGGCTTATATTACATATTGTAAAAAGGGGCATAATATGTCTCCTTTAAAGAAAAAAAGCTTAGTTATAATTTAAGAAAGCTTAGTTGTAATTTAAGCATCCAGTTTAGACACACTGTTTCTGTTTGTGGTTAAGTTGATTTGGAAAGGATGAATCAACCTGATACTTTAATGATAAGTGTGTATTAAAGGGGAAACAGACTCTCCCAAACCCATAAATGAGCATGGTTAAAAGAAATTCTGTATTCACAAATCTGTAAACTCAAGTTTGCCATAGTTAATTTGATTTTGTGGATTTCACATACAAGGTCATTCTGCATAATTCAGAATTAATAGTTGGTGTGATGTTCACACAACTGCATGAGTGCAGTGTTCATATCTCCCCCTCTCTAAGAGCCGGCTGCTACACAGTTGTTTACAGAGTTCCATACTGACCAAACAGAGAACATTTGCTTGGGTGTATTGTTATTGTGACCAGAAGCACAGTATCCATGTCTGTCGGCACACCTTTACCCCCGTTCACGCTTTAGTGACCCGCTCCGCTTGGTTTTTGCCTCCCAGTTCTCGCTATGCCTCAGTGCTCAACTGGCCTGCCTCTGCTGGTATTTCACATCCCAGCAATCTCATTGTTCAACGGTCACATCAGAAAGCTCCTCTGCCATCATTATATTTTCTAAAAGCTCCACGATTATCATGTCTCGGTTTGGTACAAATAGAACCGACCTTATTTCATGGAGTGGACAACAACTGGAAGGAGTGACCTGGTGGCAACTTCTCCCATCCAGGGTTTGGAATGAAACTGAATTATAAATCCTGCTTTAAATCCCACATCAGCATGTAATTGTCATTCCCTGACAATGCACACTGAAGGGCCCATCAAATTTGAGATGAATCAAATGATGTATAATGGCTTGATGCATTAAAACCTTATGCCTGTGGATTAGGATAATGGCCCAGTGTTGTTACAGTGATGCCAAGAAGATTCAAACAGCATCATCTGTATAAGCTCCTGTGGAAAGAGCCATCCTAGTGCAGATGTGACCCCATCAATTCTGAGTGAGTGAAAAAGGCTGTATTGGCATAGAGAGAGCCATTTTATCATCATTGCATTACATTGCTGGCCATGAAATTTTATAGCATTAGTGATTTTGTATCAAATAATCACGAAACAAAAATAAGCAAACATGGTTCACAAAAAAAAACATCCATATTTCATCCAAAACTATTGTGCATTTTTTGACAGTGCATAAACTTTAATCTCAGCATACATAACATTTTGCCTCACAGTTCTTTATGAAAATCTTTTGACTGGTAAGTGACCTGAATTAATTCACTGTTCGAGAATGCAATATTGTCTTCTGCAACAATATGACAAAGAGAACAAAAACTAATAATGACAATATCTTTCTTCTTAATATTATACACTCTCACCCTAACTGTAAGCAGCAGCCATGAAATATGAACAAGTGAAAACTGTCACAAGAACTGCTGAAATCTAACCTAGAAGCTATTTTTAATGTATTGATAAAAACTCTAAAACAGATTAGTATTTAAATAGATGCTGGCTATATGTTTCAACATGCGTTTGGTAACACTTTAAAACAACGCATATTAATAAGAAATTGGAAAATATTATGCAATTTCTAAAAAGATCAGTTGTTGCACATTTAATTATGAATATAAAGATGTACTCATTAAAGTTGCAAGTATTTGAATGCACATTAACAAAGTTTGTGAGAGTTTAAACGCATAAAATAGCACCATAATGTAAACTGAAAATGCAGAACATTTGCGCTTTTCCCAAAACCTTTGGATAATTCCCTGACAAAACTATCGTTCTCCTCTAATCTCTCATGATGCTTTATTCGATCATTGTCAAAGTCCTTTGGTTCCATCTACTCCGCCTCTTAGAGAGCACTTTAGTTTTCCTTCGGAGTGAGTCAGAAGAAGCGCAACCCCACTGAGGAACTCCAGCAAGACTTCACGCGTAAAAGCTTCAGGATTTACGCACACAAGCCTCGCGACCGCACCAGCTCCTTTCGCACACATACATTATGGGACGTGCAACTAACACTAGTTGACAAGGGGACACTTGGATAGAGAGCGCGCGCAAAGCATGGCTTGGATACGCACATGTGTTTTCCTCTCTTGGTAAGTAGCAACGTGCTTTTATCGGACTTTGCATGCGTGTTTATTTTTCTGCTTTGCTTGTTCATGTGTGAAAATGGAAATAAAGTTTTGAGTCTGTTTACAGTGTTGGTCAGGTGTTTGCAAATCCACCAGCCGAGACGAGGATATATTTGGATAACATTACGCGCGTTTTGGATAGATTATTAGATGGATATGACAACAGACTGCGACCTGGATTTGGAGGTAGGCAAGTGCTGGAATCACTTTACATATTAAAGTCTTACTTTAGGGAGTTGATTCCAATTTACACAAAAAAAATTACATTTCACTGTAAATGATTCTGGTCTTTGCGTTTGAGACTTCATCAAGTTCTTAATCAGAAACTGCCTTATCGCTTTGCAAGATTATTTTGTTTAATGTGTTCTGTGTAATGAATAAACTAAGAATTTTTTTCTTTATTTCAAACTAATTCAATTTTATTATTTATGTATTTAAAAAATAAACTGTAGGACCTGTCACAGAGGTTAAAACGGACATCTTTGTCACCAGCTTTGGTCCAGTTTCTGATGTGGAAATGGTATGTGAGTAAAAGAGTCATATGTATGATACAAGTAAACACGCATGCAAACATAAATCCACCGTAATTGCATGTTTTCTATGCCCACTGCCTCTAGTCATGTCGGCCCTGGCTTCATTATTCTGACATTTGGGCAGGATGTCATTACAGCAGCTTAGGGATTTTAATCTGGCTGACAATCCCTGACAGTGAGGGTCCCGGCTCAGCTTTCTTTTCTCTGTTACACACTACACTATTTTTCTACAGTGTGCAAAGCCACCTCGCTTGCCATGTGATCCACTGTGACAATCCGAAAGACAGTATAGATAAGTCTCCGCCAAGATAAAGCAAAAAAAATACCACTCCAGAGTGAACTTTGCTGATGTGTTTGTTTTTTTTGCATGCCCTGCACACATAAGATTGATTTGTGTTTATTTAAATCTGCAGTCATGTGTATATCTTCTAAAACCCTTAAAACAATCTCTTAGGAATACACAATGGATGTGTTTTTTCGGCAAACGTGGATGGACGACCGGCTGAAATTTGAGGGCCCCATTGAGATCCTGCGTCTCAACAACCTAATGGTCAGCAAGATCTGGACACCGGACACTTTCTTCCGAAATGGCAAACGTTCTATTTCGCACAACATGACCACTCCCAACAAGCTGTTCCGCATCATGCAGAACGGAACTATTCTGTACACCATGAGGTAACCTGTGTGCCAAAACATTTGCTCTCCAAGTCAAAGATGCACCGCAGACTTGCTATTCTATGCTATTATGTGCCATGTACTGGTTAACTGTAACTATAATATAATGTATACTTAAAATTGTAAATGCTGATAATAAAAGTTGTAGGGGAAAGTGTATAAAATCAGTGCAAAACCAACATTAAAGACATGGTTCAGCCAAAAATGTTAATCCTGTCATCATTTACTCACCCTCATGTTGTTCCAAACCTATATGATTTTTTTCTTCTGATGAACACAAAAGAAGATATTTTGAAGAATGTTGCCGTTGCTGGTAGCCATTGACTTCTATAGCATTTGCATTCCATACTATGGAAGTCAATGGTCTTCAAAATATCTTTAATTGTGTTCAACAGACTATATTTTAAGGTCCAATTCTCGCTATTAACAAACCATTAACTGTGACTTTTGTGTCAATAAACTCCTAATTTACTGCTTATTGACAGTTAGTACAGTAGTTGTTAAGTTTAGCTATTGGGTCGGATTAGGGATGTAGAATATGGTCATGCAGAATATGTGCTTTATAAGTACTAATAAACAGCCAATATGTTAATAATAGGCATGCTAATAAGCAACTAGTTAATAGTGAGAATCGGTCCCTATACTAAAGTGTTACCCAAAAATCATATAGGTTTGAACAACATGATGGTTAGTAAATGATGACAGAATCTTGATTTTTGGGTGAGCTGTCCCTTTAATGCAAATGCAAAATGAAGGATTTTCCCATATGGGGGTGCTCACTGTGTATAGAGTTTAAGAAATAATTTGATCATTTGTTATTTCACATCAATTAAAAGTGATGCTTTTATTGTTTTCAGGTTAACCATCAATGCTGAGTGTCCCATGCGGCTGATCAATTTTCCAATGGATGGACATTCATGTCCTTTGAAATTTGGCAGCTGTAAGTATGTTGAAAATGCCACATATTTCCTCTGAAGGGATTTACTGGTATGACTGACTTCAGTCTGGATTTGTGTGAATATAGATGCCTACCCAATGAGTGAGATTGTTTACACATGGAAGAAAGGGCCCTTATTTTCAGTGGAGGTCCCTCAGGAGAGTTCCAGTCTGCTACAGTATGATCTCATTGGACAGACGGTGTCTAGTGAGAGGCTGAAGTCAAACACAGGTATGCGCTTTGAGACGTATGATTCAGTGAGAAATGTTTTCTGGTTTAACAATTCTGACAGCATTTCTTAATGCAAACCTCTTAAAACATTGTCATGATGGGTTGAAAATGTGCTGATGTATTTTTCTATTTGTCTTGAATGCATTTCTACAGAATCTATGGTTTGTAGTTTAGGATTGTCTATTCCACTGATCTCTCGCAGGTGAATACATAGTCATGACGGTGTACTTCCACCTGCAGAGGAAAATGGGTTTCTTCTTGATCCAGACATACATCCCGTGCATTATGACGGTGATCCTAGCACAGGTCTCCTTCTGGATCGACAAGGAGTCAGTACCGGCCAGAACTGTGTTTGGTAAGCCTCTGTTTTTATTTCCTTTTTAATTGTTCATTAGCTGGACTCACTGCACAGGCACCAATATGCTAATACTAAAGTGCATGGCATTTTATGCATACAAAATCAGATCTGGAATGAGAACTTGTATTTTAGACCTAGTGAGCTGCAGCATTTTAAGGCTCATAGTTTCCTGACGTTAAGGTTGTTCTAAAAGGTAGGCAGCAACATTATGTCTTCTAAGATCATTATGTATTCCATTCTAATGTATTCCTCACACAGAATGCAATCCTAGCATGCATAGCAACAAGCTCAGTGAAAAAAATCCAGGCAGTGGACGAAGTGATAGAAATTACTTATACATAATCAGTGCCATTTAAACAGACTAAAGTGAGGACTACTGAATTATTTTACTAAGGCGATTTCACCAGTTTATTCTTTGTTCATAATTAACTCACTAATGCTAAACATTGTGAGTTGCTGCATGATATCGACTGTTACAAATCAGTCACTTTTGAGGCTCAGTTTCAGTTAGGATTCTGTTTTAAAAGGCAGCAGTCTATGTAGGCTGTAGAGTGCAAGGCGGCTCACTAAGTTTTGGAACTGAGCCACAGAAAGCAGGTGGTGTTTGTATTTTAAGCACAACAGATTTGAAACAAATGAATCTATATAGGTACAGTACAATTTAAAGTGAAGAGCTGTGAATTGCAAGACCAATTCAGAACGTTCTCAATAAAATTGTGCCATCATAAATATCCATCAAAGTCTTTCTTCATAAACAGAAAAGAAACCAGATGAATTTGCTAAGCAGTCATTTATAACTTGATGAGATGATGCACATTTTCTGTTGTCTTCTTATGTAGATTGCTTCATTATCTTAATGCACTCTTCTTGGCAGCTGTTGGCGAAGGTCCTAAATCACTTAAAGTGCCTTGGCCCTTGTTCTGTGGTGGTGTAGGATAAAAGCAAACATATTGAGATCCTCTTCCTTACCTTCCTCTGTTTGCACTCCTTTCCAAAGAGAAACACGAGAAGAAGAATCCATTTTTCAGAGGATGCAAATATATATTTTTTACTGTTATTTTATTTTACCTTTGACGGAACCAGACTGCTGCGCTTTAAAGTTGCAGACTCTTAACTTTTACTTCGTCCTCATTGCTGTTTCGGCTGATTAATTTGGTATGCACGAATGAAGCATCTGTCTTTGTGGTCTTTCTCTTGTGTTTGAATGGGGCCATTAGAATAAGCTTATTGGGCAATTAGGAGTGTATCAGTCTATAACCTACAGCTAAAGTTTTTCTCTTTGTGAAAAACACATCAGCATGAAACAATTAAAGCCTGTGCAAGCTGTCATATTCCATTTGCATAAGAGGGTGAAACGGTTTTGGAATCATATTTGACTTTTTTAATGTAATATGTCTTGTTTGGGGCACTATATATCCAAACTCTCATAGAAACTAATGCAAAGATTGCGATAATAAAGATTTTTTTAATAAAGTTGCCTGCAGACTTAAAGGAATAGTTCACCCAAAAATGAACATTCTGTCATCATTACTCACCCTCAAGTCCTTTTTTGAACATAAAAAAATATATTTTAAAGATTGTGGGTAACCAAACACTTACGGTAGCCATTGACTTCCATAGTACATAAAAAAGCATTCTTCAAAGTATTGTGTTCAATAGAAGATTCATACAGGTTTGGAACGACACGAGGTTGAGTAAATGATGACAGATCTTTCATTTTTGGGTGAACTATCTTTAAATGGGCTAATTGGGATATATTTTGCTGATAAAGTCACAACTTTAGTAAAAACAAATTGGCTTCGCTCCTTGCGAGGTGTGAGGTGTGAGAAGAGATGTTTCTGCAAGCAAACACCGCTCATGTGGAGAGGTGAGCAACCTACAGCATGTTTCTCAGTTCTGTCTCACTTCTGAGGTGAAAGTGTTATTCCCGTGAAAAGATATGTGAAAGAAAACTTAACACGGTGTAAAAAGAAATGAAGTGATTGTTCTAACAAATGTAGAGATGAATAGGCAGAGGCACTCACTGTCCATATCCATTGTAGTTGCTCTACATCACAATCTTCTTCCACTAAAAGCTGAAATGTCCCAGAGCATTGGGTTCAGAGATGTAACTGACCGAGGTTAATTTGGACCAACTTTTTGCCCTTAAAAGCATTCTTTTGCCCCTAGGAGTTTTGTTTGTGCCTTTGCTTTATACATTTCCAGTCATGCTAAGGATCCGTTAAACGTGTTCTCTTGTAAATCGTATCTGTCTAGATGTTAACCTTTAATTTGAAGCTGAAGTTGAATATTCAGTGAGTTTTTAAATTAGATTGTGGAGACGAAAGCTCAAGTTATATTTATCTGTGAAAGACATCAGTTTGATAGGACCATGAGGATGAAAAGAGTAAATGAGCTATGTGGATATTTATTATAGTAGTTATGAGTGTTACTTACGAGACCGGAGTTGATCTATTCAAGTACATTGCTTTTAGACATAATATGTTCATGTCTCTTCTGTAAGGAATTATACTGGGCTGCATTTCCCAAAAGCATTGTGTGCAGATTGTAGAGATGCATGTGGCTTCTACAGTCTACTTAGGCTATAATGATGCTTTTGGGAAACCCAGCTTTGTGTATTGGACATCTATCAGATTCTATTGAACACCTGAGAAAAGAGCTGTTCAAAAAAGATAGCTCAGAATAATACTGTAAGTCTCTTTAACTGTATGAAAACAGTAATAATGATCTGATTCAATTAATTTAACCAGTGCAATTACCGCTTTAAGTAAATAAATCAATCATTTAAAAAAAACTCATCCTAGCATTGTGGCTTTAAAATATGCATCAGGTTATGCTGTATAAAAGTGAATTTACAAACTCAAGCCTTTACATTCCAAGTCTTCAGAACTCTTATGGTAGCTTTAAGGAAATGGCTATTCACTGATGTTGTCATGCACTGAAAATATTCCCCTCTGCTCTCAAATCTCACATGCAATTTGAATATATTCATGTTCAGTTGTGACACAAGTTCTGTGAAGCAATGCTGTTTGGCATCATTACTGTTCAACCTGGCATTCCTCCACCATATCTGCTGTATCAACTATTTTGTTATTCTTTTATAGCACTTTTTGTCATTTGGAGCTTGACAACCCCAGTTCACCATTCAAGCAATCATACAGGTTTGGAGTTAACAAACGATGATTCAGGTGAAATATTTATTTAAGGCCTAGTGTTTATGTTTATGTTTATTCAGCTAGTGAATTTTATTACTGGGTGCTACAAGCAAACTTGATCCCTAGACAGCTCAGCTTCCCATAAGGTTAATTTATAATGGACTGCTGTTGTGTCTCTATTGGGCTTAGTCATCTAGAATCAAGCTTTGTGCTTGCCATATAATGTCAGTGTCTCTATTAAGACCTGGGTATGTATCATCGTTACTGTCTCATGGCAGATACTCCCTCTCTTGAATGTGGTCTCTCCTTGGGTGAGAAAACATATCTAATTTCTATCTGCTGGACCCATTGACACCATGAGCTGCCCTATAGATCACCCACAGCAGTCCAACAAAAACACAGCAAGCCAGACCTGATGTGGATGGCTTGGCAGATTGTATGAGCAATACCTTTGCCCTCAATGTAACAGATTTTGAGAGGACGGGGCATAGTGTGTTGAAAAAAGCAGAAAGACCAGATTTGTTTTACTTATGTGAGATGTATATTTTAAACTGAATCTTAGGAAATGGAAAGTAAAGTGACAGCATGACTTGATATGTCATAGAGTTTGCTCTCAACAGAAAATAATGAAAGTTGCAACCCAGGCTCATTCAGTAATCTAGACCGCCAAGACGATGCAATGTTGCAGTTATGGATTTAATTTACTTTACTGAACTTTGTCTGTTCAGATTTTCACCAAACAGAAATTCATCTTTGACACTGGCATCTTGACAACTAGACAACTTATTTGTTTCCTTAATTATTTGTGTTCATATATCATTGTTAAATTACCGTGCCACAAAACAATAGTGTGTGTTTGAATGCCTTCAATCATTGATCTTTATTGACCATGGTCAGGGTCTTCCGATCAATATTAAAATTCCTTAACTTCCGGAGTAGACCTAGACATTGTCTTGTCTTCTTATGAATGGGTTCCACATTTTCCTGTCATTAATAATTGTGGCCAAATATTTAGAATTTGAAACTTGCTCTACATTGGTACCCTTAATAGTAACTTTCAACATTCAACCATTCCTGTCCTTCTTTGATCCCCGCAACATAATTCCTTTTTTTAATGTTCAGTAGTAGATTACTATTGTCAAACCACTTAACAAGATTTCCAATGTACTCAAAACAAGTTGGACTATTAACATCCATTTGACAGAGAAATAAGAACCAAGTCATTAGTGTATCCAACACAGTATTGGTACAAACATTAAGAAAAACTATTAAATGAAGCAACACTTGTCAAACAGATGCGCTGCTTTAGATGTGAAATAAAATATGACAAAGTTATTCAATAATGTTATCTGCCATCTCTTCACTTTGAATCTCAAAGGCTTTCCAGCCCTTACTGAACTAATGCCTATTATTTATCCTGGAGCTTTTCCATGTGAGTTCATGCAGAGCTTTGAGTAAATGACCTATTCAATAGAGCTAACACGCACCAGCGGCCCATTGGTCTCTATGATCCTTTATAAAATAACTGTACACTGCCCCCCACCCTGCATTTTCCCATCAGCCCCTTTATGTTGGTGCTCAGAAACATGGGAGAAATGATCCAACTGCATGTTCTTTTAATAATAACAACAAGAGTAAAGCAAAAATGCGAAACGAGAAACAGAACTGAGTTCACCAGCATGACATCCATACAAGCACAAGACCAGACCAGAAACACAATTTATACAAACAGGAAAACATAACATGTGGAAACAATCAGGGAAAACAGAAACGCTAGGCAAAACTACAAACTAAGAATCTGCATAAAACTAGAACACTGACACTTCTCTTGTTGGACTCAAGGTGTTGTCATATCATAACACCTAGAAAGATATAGCTTTCAAACATTTTTATCTTCTCTGAAAGATATAGCTTTCGTACTGCAGCTTTCATACTCATTTTAGGATGATTGAAAAACACTAATTGAATGCATACTTTACTGATATCACTGCTATCACGATATCCCTGTCTAAAAATCCTGGTGCCTTTTGGTTTTACAAATTACAAATTTCAACCACATGAATAATTGGCCTTCCTTTGAATTGTAGTAACCCATAAACATCATATGAGGAAGGGGATAAAAAGGTTGCACTTCAAATAAATGTCCTTAAATGTGTGTTGCCTGAGACAGTGTCATTAGTCTGATGAAATGCATTAACAGAAAATGTTTTAAATGCTCCCAGACAATTTTCGGTAACACTTTAGTTTAGGGACCAATTCTCACTATTAACTAGTTGCATATTAGCATGCATATTACTAGGATATTGGCTGTTTATTAGTACTTATAAAGCACATATCAGTGTCTTATTCTGCATGATCATATTTTAGATCCCTTAATCTTACCCCATGCCTAAACTTAACAATTACCTAACTAGTTTATTATTAGTTTATTGAGGCAAAAGTCATAGCCAATAGTTAATTAATAGTGAGAATTGGTCCCCAAAAGAAAAAAATCAAGAGTTTTTCATCGTTCAGAAAGTTTAGTTGCAGTTGTGCAATTTTTACTTCTTTTTTTTGTTGTTGTTAATGTTTAGGATTGGGTTGAACTGAGGCAAGTTGAACCTAATTGACTGAGAACAGAACGGGAATTTTAACTAGACTTACTAAGATCAGTCAAGCTAACTGGATTCTTTTTTCTTTTCTTTTTTTCCATGTATTCTCGACAGGCATCACCACAGTACTAACCATGACCACGCTGAGCATTAGCGCTCGTCACTCGTTACCCAAGGTCTCCTATGCCACCGCCATGGACTGGTTCATCGCCGTCTGCTTCGCGTTCGTCTTCTCAGCCCTTATTGAGTTCGCTGCCGTCAACTATTTCTCCACCTTGCAGGCCAATAAGGAACTTCGGCGGGCCAACATGGCCTGTGCTGCGGCCAGAAGTGATGGAGAAGTTGTTACGGTAATTCTTTGTGCCTCCATTTATTCCAGCCTCTCTCCCTTTCATGGTTAGCTGATAACAGGCACACTAGACGAAAGGAGACAGCCAGTGGCCTCCCTAGCCATTTTACTGCTGCAGATTATATAATCAGTTCAATGTAGCAAAACATCCAAGCGAAAGCATGCCAGGCTCAAAGCGAGGAGATCTATCCTGTGTCTCGCATGATTGCTGTTGGGGGTAGATGCAATGCCATCGTACTCTTGCCCGGAGTGAATAAATTAATGTGTGAAGTCACAGCCTGAGTTCCACTGCATGTAAAGTCACAGGCATAACCACAGAGACTGTATCTCAGTTCTGTGCATGGTATAAACTCAGTATTGTAGCAGTGTGGATTGGAAGTGCTTCTTTTGACAAAGACTTGTGTAAAAACAGCTCTACAGTAACTGGCTCATGACATGATCGTCCCATACAAGTGTTACTTTTTACTTTTCCAGCAGGTTTCCTGAATACTCCGCTGTGAGAACTGGTCCCTAAACTAAAGTGCTACCTAATTTGGATATTTAAATTTCCAAGTTTCCAATATCTAAGTTTCTAATTCTTGAACAGGGTAGAAAAATGTTTTTTAGGGTAATTACTAAGAGATCACATTACCCCAGCTGATAATCACAGCAGGCTTTTGTATTACCGTTTCTGAAATGGTAAATAAATATAGATAAATATGAATAAATAAATATGGAGATTAGGCATTATTAAATCATATAGGCCTATTGCATACATTTCCAGAACAGAAATCAACAGTTTCATTTTGTTGACTTATTAGAGTTAAAGGTTTTCACAGAGATTTCTCTTTTTTTATCACTCCATAAATCTAAAATAATGTCAATAGCCAGAAGAAAAAACCATTGTGTATGAAAGTGCTATTGAATGAGATATTTCTGGATTAGTGGATGACTGAGAAAACTGCCTTTAAATATATTTAAATTTTATGGATTGTATTGAAATCTAAGAGGCGTACAGTAAATAGATTAAGTGTAATAAATAAGCATTTTGGATGTTTATGTTTCCACTGTTGAACTAGAAGCAAAATAGCACAAATTCTCAAAATTGACCAGTGCCTAAAAAAAAATTTTTTTTTAAAGTGGTCTTGCTTTAAAAAAAAAAATTTGGTAGTTTGTTTTTCTGAAGCTTCTTTAAAACACATTGCTTCAACATGTCAGCTTCTCGCTCAACCAATGGCAGCAGTAAGCAAATCTGGAGCTAAAAAGATTAAATAAGCATATATGATGGCTCTTTTGGAGAACAGTGCAATGATGCACATTAAGGAACTACATGTAAAGAGCCAGAGAAGGGTGTGAATGTCTCATTGCCTTGTGTATTTAGCTTGAGTTAGGTGCTGCCTGTTGCGGTCTCAAAAATAGCTGCGATATTATGGCAGCGTGAGCCAGGTGCTCCCTGGGTGACACAGTGATCTGCAGCTGACACTCACAGCTTGGAAACCTGCTCAATGATGGAACCGAGTCAAAGCTGTTGCTCCATGCCAAAACTTTCCCTAGCCGGGAAAAGGCTAAGGCGCTGCAAACAAAAGCCATGAATAACCTTGTTCACTCAGAGCCAAGACTAATTAAAGTTCATTTTACATATGTTATTGTTGCCCACCTGCTCTAAATATCATATTTAGTGGTTACGACCTACTAATAATATTACATTATATGTTGCCCACAACATTTCGGTAACACTTTAGGGACCAATTCTCACTAGTTGCTTATTAGCATGCATATTATTAGCATTTTGGCTGTTTATTAGTACTTATAAAGCACATATTAATGCCTTATTCTGCATAACCATATTCGACATCATTAATCCACCCCACACCTAAACTTAACAACTACCTTACTAACTATTAATAAGCAGCAACTTAGGAGTTTATTGAGGTAAAAGTCGTAGTTAATAGTTAATAGTGAGAATTGGACCTTAAAATAAAGTGTGGCCAACAGTTCTTTATAGAGACATTGACTGGTTGAAATTCGGTGAGTAGGAGAAAAAAAATAAATAAAATAAAATAAAATTGCAGATACTGGGGCTCCTTGAAACAAATACACACAGAGCCAAAGAATAGCATAGTGCATCAATTTACAGTGTGTATAAAACTGGAAAATGCAAGTTTGCTTTAATGAAGCAGTATAACTCTCACAGCTCTTCAAACCTAGTCAACACTGCTACAACATAACTACACAACCCTCCCTAAAGGGGCTTTCTATTACAACAAATTTACCTTTGCAACAAAATCAAAAGAAACACTACAAGGGTGGATGTTATTATATTCATGCTGTATTTGTTTGTTTGTATCACTGGAGCAAAAAGGAATCACTGTAATAACATTTTCTGTGGTCTGTCATTACACCTGTTTCCCTGCTAGTCCGTGTTCCAAACTTAAATGTGAAAAGCATCCATTGTGTCACCAGTCAAGCAGTTTGATAACGGTTCGCTTGTTCTCATCTCACAAATGAATCTGTGTGTGTAGAATCCTCTGGACCCTGGAGGTGTGCTGAAGAAAAGGCTGAACTCTCTCTCTCAAAGAGATGCTCCTGACAAGTTCTCCAGAGCACCACAGCCTGATCTCCATCAGCAAGGCTCCACTGTCCCTGCCAACAACATGCTGGCAACTAGTATTATTGACAAGTACTCACGCATCCTTTTTCCTCTGTCCTTTGGGGCCTTCAACCTGGTCTATTGGATTGTCTATCTCACCAAA
Source organism: Sinocyclocheilus anophthalmus (assembly GCA_018155175.1). Classification (NCBI taxonomy): domain Eukaryota; kingdom Metazoa; phylum Chordata; class Actinopteri; order Cypriniformes; family Cyprinidae; genus Sinocyclocheilus; species Sinocyclocheilus anophthalmus. The sequence goes on along the minus strand of JADLZN010002750.1, from coordinate 53,031 downwards.
GACACCATGGAGTCCAGGTAGGAGCTCTGTTGGTTCGGTAGAACTTGCTTTTTCATTCTTTCTAAGAATATAAAGAACTGTGTAGGTCAAAAAAAAATTGTTTTTTCTTTTGACACGGGTGGTCCAGACTTCAAAACTGGTCTGTGTACAACTTTTAATAAACAAAGCAAAATTGCTACTGCAAACACATTCACTGATGCAACCGTGCTATTTTAACTTCCTTCTACGCAGGTTTGATCTGTTTTGTCGAACTGTACAGTAGTTTTACAGGATTCGTACCGTATCGCGTGAGCTTCTGACAAACCTTCTGCATTAGAAACCCCATACATATCAAGCTGTATGTGTGACGCTAACGGTATCAGTATCAGAAGTATCAGTTTCCAAAATCTCACAGCATGTTAAAATCGTTTTGAAGTCATAACATAATATTGTAATTGTGTGAAAATTAGGCTTTCTTAATCAAAACTCTGTAAATCTTAATTTGTGTGAAAAGGAATAAAAGTTGTCAGAGTTTCACTGCCTCTAATGTTCATTTTAACTGGAAACTGCAGCGATTCGTACATATAGGTACGTTTTTTGAGTTTTACAGAAATGTAGGTAAAGGCACGTATCTCCAATGAGCCTGAGTAACAGAAACAAGGTCTTATTTGACTGCGTTTTGTAACATCACCGGGCTACAGAGTGAGGTGGAGTGTGTGTCTGCTGCTCTGAAGAACTTTGCCAGTGAACGTCGTCTCTACCAGTGTTTGCCACTGACTAGAGAAAAGCATTAAGCATGAACTAAATTGAGATGGCTCAAACAGAAAAAGGACTGGAGTGTATATTGGTGTACTGAGTTCCTCCACAGTCCAAAAAGAGCATTCAGTAAAAGTACCATCTCATTCTCAAGTCTTAGAACCACATTTACAAAGGACTGTCCATATTTACATACAGTATGTCATGTCTCTACAGTTATTAACATTTTTTTGTTACACTATACTATATTTGCATAACACTATACTTTGTGTTATATTCATTTGTTGTGTAAATTACACAAAGCTAGTTACATTTTTTTTAGGTAAACTCAGTATATTTATTTTATGCATTTATACATTTTGTTCATGCATTCACCACTGTTAGAGGTTTACCCAACTGTGATGACTTCAGCTTCTGAGAACCCCGGAAATGTCAAAAGCGTCAATGAGGAGAAAGTAGGATAGCTATTAATCGTCACATCTCATTTCCCATGCAAAGAAAGTAATTACACAGAAGCACAGCAGTAATAAATTAATTAATTAAAGCCCCATTTATTTCTAAAGGTCAGAAAAGGGTGATGGAAAAAGGTAATTAATAAAAAATTAATAATTTGTTACACAATTAGTTGGGAACATTTTTATTATATAGAAATAAACTCTTCCCCATAAATCTAAAAATCCTGCCATTCCATAATGTCTCAAAGAATTCAAAACTCTCAAAACTTTCCAAATTCTCAAAACTTTAGTGTCAGAGCAGGACAGTGTGAATTCAGCACAAGAATTCAGCATAAGTACAGTATATCATCCTGCCTGCGTGATGATACTGTTGTACTGCTGATGTTCTTTATAGAGAGAGAATGATGCTACATTATCTACTATTGCATGCTTGGCTGTTCGGGACAGTTCCTTCACAAATCCTCAAACAGTATGAGTTAGATGTGTCAATGACTGAATAGAATTAAGACATTTATTAATGACTTCTGTGCTGCTGAACAGAAGAAAAGTTGTGAATTTTTATGATAGGACATGTACAGTATATTTCATAGAGATTTAATTCCTGGCAAATGCTGAGACAAATTTAGGGTTTCATGGAGCACATTTGTTCCCTGTCATTTTCTCGTTCGCTCCCTACTCACTATTATATTATCATATTTTCTCCTGAAGCCATAATCACTTTTCATCTGTCATCACACACAAGAACCCTGTTATGTGCTTTTGCCGTGGTGTTTCTGTGCAGCATTTGTCGAATATTCACTCTGACATAAATACGATTTCAGAGTTTAGGCAAAGGGGAAGATTATCATACAAGGTCATGACACACCAAACCGACAGTCGGTCGTTGGCCAAAGTCAGGCCGTCAGTGAGCGTCTGTCAGCCCAGTGCCCAGTGCTTTTTGGCTGATTGAGCGTGTTGAATCAGGGTTGAGACAGATCGCTCTGATTGGCTGTTCAGCTTAGCGAACCAGTTCATGAGAAGAAAAGCAAAAGCAAACGACGTAAAGAGGGCACACACTGAAAGACCTTCATCTTCTCTATGTATTCCAATAGATGATTATTTGATATTCTAGTCTGGAATGAGGAAGATGAAGACCGACTTATCAACATGATGCATATTCAAAATCGTAATAAAAAGCTGCTTAGTTTACGCTTTGATTTCCTTTTTTGAACGACACGTATAAACGACTGCCACCTGCTGGTGTAGACAGGTATTTCTTCTCAGGCAGGCGCAGAACGTATATGTGCTAGCTGGCCGTTGGCTGTAGTCTTTGTGGTGTGTTTAGGCGCAGATGCAGGCCATGCTAGGCGACATCACAATCGGCTTTCGTCTCTGCTATAGTTCTTTGATGTCGGTTTGGTGTGTCGCAGGCTTAAACCCTCCTCGGATGTTTTCCTTTGTTTTGATTCCATTGGATTATCTTCTTCTCCTTCTAATAAAGCCTGCAATTAGATCCACGACTTGTGAGGAAGTCTAATGTATGTATGGGTTGAAACAGCTGAGAACTTTAAAGGGGTCATATGATGCTGCTAAAAAGAACATTATTTTGTGTATTTGGTGTAATGAAATGTGTTTATGCGGTTTAAAGTAAAAAAAACCACATTATTTTCCACATACTGTACATTGTTGTTTCTCCTCTATGCCCCGCCTTTTTGAAACGCGTCGATTTTTACAAAGCTCATCGGTCTGAAAAGCGAGGTGTGCTCTGATTGGCCAGCTATCCAATGCATTGTGATTGGCCGAATACCTCAAGCGTGTGACAGAAATGTTACGCCCCTCACCACATTGTGATGATGCCGTGTCCGGCCGGAGCGATGAGACAAAAACATTAAAACCCATTACAAACGCATTATGCAAAATCTTCCCACATAGTGATGTAGACATGTGGGGGCGTGTTAGAACGAGGCGTTTTAGGTAGGCGTGGCTGACTCTTAACTTTTATAAAGAATATCTCTTTGGATTTGAGACTTTAGTCTTTGCAACTTTACAGATCTTCTTTATGCACCAAGAGCTTGTTACACTCCAAAGAGAAAGAAAGAATTGAAATCGCATCATATGACCCCTTTTTAAAAAATGCCATTAAACACATTTTAGGTAAACTCAATTCAATATGTATAGCACTTTTCACAATGCTTTTTTTTTTTTAATTGTTTTTAGTGGTACGATCTGGAAGTAATCTCATAACCGGTCAGACATGTGTATCCTTATGGCAGTAGTATACAGTTATAAGATAATACAGGTTATGTGGCTAGTTAGCATCATGTATTCAGAATAATTGATCATGTAGACATAATGAATATTTTAGGTGATGATAAGAGTTCGGTTCAATTCATTTCACGTTTATTTGTATAGAGCTTTCTACGATTGATATCGTTTCAGTGCAGCTTACAGCTTGTGATCATAATGATTACAATATAAGGATTGTATTTATCTGATCTTATATTGTATTAATTATTCTACATGAAAAATACATTGTAACTTGATTGAGCTAATAGATTAAAATGTTTAAATAGCTGTACTGAAATTTTTTTGTCATTGTTTACATAATATTCTAGAGATAAATAGTGTAATTTTGGAATGTCTAAAATGTGAAAGACTTTTGTTCCAAGAAGTTAATTAACATTCAGTTGATTGTTCCCAAACTGAACGTGGGTCAGATTTTCACTGTCCTCATGTCACCTTTCTCTTTCCAAATCCAGAGAGAAAAAGAAATGAAAGAAAAAGGCCTCAAAGCCTCCATGAATGCGCTGCCACGGGACAAAAGGAAAATATGAGATACCTCGACTCTCTCATACACACACGTTCAGTATGTTGGTGCGCGTCTGACATAGAAATCATAGTGGGCATTGCAGCCTGCCGGTGGCTGTTTAATGAATAGCTCCATTCAGGTGCAGACATTAAGGAGGCACATTGGCTGAGTTGGCGTGTGTGTGTGCACACATATGTGGCAGTTTCACAGAAGCTACCTGCGGGTGATAAGTTCTACGCTTTATTGCTCACTGGAGTGCCTGACGCGAGAGGAAGCGCTTTTCTCATAAATCAAAGGCAATAAATGTCAGTGCAGCCCGAAATCCCCCATTTTCCCATCTTCACGCAGGCCTTTGCCATAACTTTGGTGTAATGATCATTCAATTATTGCCCATCTTAGATATGTCAGGAAATGTTTGATGTGAGACTCAGAGACCCAGATTTATCATATCTTCATGGATTCACACTCACATAGCACAGTCTGAGGTACCATAGTAGATGTTTGTTTGTGTGTATGTGTTTCTGTTTGCATTTGTTACCTATGTATTGCCAGGGCATCTGCTTGATGATTGAAGATGATTGAGTGCTGATTGATTGATTGACTGATTGATTGATTGATTGATTGATTGATTGATTGATTGATTGATTGATTGATTGATTGATTGATTGATTGATTGATTGATTGGTTGGTTGGTTGATTGATTGGTTAGTTGGTTGGTTGGTTGGTTGGTTGGTTGGTTGGTTGGTTGGTTGGTTGGTTGATTGGTGGGTTGGTTGGTTGGTTGGAGTTGATGGGATGATTGATGGTTGGTGTGGTTGGTTGTGGTTGGTTGTTTGGTGGTGATGATGATTGATTGGTTGATTGGTGGGTTGGTGGGTTGATTGGTTGGTTGATTGGATGATTGATTGGTTGGTTGGTTGGTTGGTTGTTTGGTTGGTTGGTTGGTTGGTTGATTGGTGGTGATAGTTGGTTGATTGGATGATTGATTGATTAAATCGAATCCATTACATTACACATTTTAGGTAAAGTAATTGGACTACTTTTAAATTACTTTTAGATTACTTTTGACCTAACTCATTTATCACATTAATTTAAATAGGATAATTCTGTACCATATTGATACAAATACAAAGAGTAAGAAAATATATTCCATTTGTTGTTATTAACAATATGAAGTGCACTAAACATTACATTGTGTCATGGTTTCCCAAACTGGGGGGGGGGGGTGAGGGGTAAATGAAAGATAAATCATTTTTAAATAAAATAAAATGCCATCAACACTGGAAGATTTTTGAATTTTATAAGTGGTAGGCTATTTTAGAAAGGAAATTTAAAAGATGAAAAAGAAGAATTTTTGAGTAATTTATATGAATAATTTATTGCTATTGTGTAAATAATTTGTAATCATGTAATCAATAAAAAAGTAACTGTAGTCTCATTCTGAGTACTTTAAAATGCACTGTAATGTAATTAGAAGTACTTAATATTGTACGTAATCCAGATTACATATAATCAGTTACTACCCAGTACTAGTCACACTTAAACAATAAGGTTCACAAATGTGCATAATAAATACTTTATCATAGATAAAACATGTTAGTAAAGAGCCCACAAACATCACTAACACACAAGCATTTGCGCATAAAATTAAAACTGTATGAAGCTGTATAAAAAATGTTATAATGGGCAATGGCTGGATCTTCCATTGGTACAATGATCCAAAACAAACATCAAAATCAACGCAAAAATGGGTCACTGAGCACAAAATGGCAATTTCAGTCCCCTGACCTGAACCCTATAGAAAATGAGTGGAGTGAGCTGAAGAAGAGAGACACCAACATGGACCTCTGAATTTGAATGATCTGGAAAGGTTTTGTTTCTAAACTCTTGCAAGGTTTTCTCCAACCTCATCAGGCATTATAAGAGAAGACTTAGAGCTGTTATCTTAGCAAATGGAGGTTGCAAAAAGTATATTGAATAAACATGTATTGGAGAAAAATATCCGCTCTGTCCACGCTGGTGTCCCTCAGGGTTCAATTTTGGGTTCTTTGACTTTTTTGTAATCACACTTACAGATATAAGTGCAGCTTTTTAATTAATGAACAAGGTGAAGATATCCAGGAACACAGGAGAAAATCCAATCCCAAATAAACAACAGCTTAACATAGATACATCAAGACAGGATCAGACAAAGGACTAAGGAAAAGAAGTGCTATATATACAAAAGGGATACCAAGGGGATAAACAAGAAACAGGTGTGCACAATCAAAAACCTGGAAACATAAGTGGAAGGACCACTTCAACATTATGGCTGCCATCAAAGGGCCGGTTGTAACTGTAAGACTGTACAAATGTTACTAACATATTATTAAATAGCTGTCTCTTTATTTTGTTATTACTTATTTAAGTAAAAAATATTGCATGCATTTGCATAGATGTAATATATGTAATTGCTCTGTTATTTTAACATAAATCCTTTTAATTTATCAGGTTAAGAAATCCAAATTACTCTATAAATCAAAGCAAATAATAAAGTCAAATATCACCAAACACAAGTCATTATATTAACTTTGTTAAAAACATTTTTGTTGCATTTATGGCACAACAAATAATTGTGAGCTGCTAAGAAAATGTGATAGATATGGCATGAGTCCGGTCTCATGAAAATTTGTATCAATAGCACGATTTATTGTTTCTATTTGGCATGCGATTTATATGCAGAAATTTACTTTGGCGTGCATATGATACGCACGTGTTTGGTGTGCATATGATATAATCAATTCTTGTAGTAGAAAAAAAAGAAGTGGTGGTACTCAACCCCACTCCCCCACCCAAAAATAAATAAATACAAACTAAAGTACTAAAAAAGTACTTTAAAATTTTCATAATTCGCAATGAATGTATATAGTGCCACAATAAATAAATAAATTAATAAATTAATAATTGTTTGCATTTCAATTCACGTTTATTTGTATAGAACTTTTCATGATACACTATTGCGAAGCAGCTTCACAGATAATTGTCACGAATCCGGTCCATGAACTTTCATCTGCTAGCCATCAGAGGTCACCCTTTCCTATTGCATTGACGCTCGCACTACACACTGTTGCACATCAACCCGGACTACATATCCCATCATTCATTGCACAGATTGCACTCAGCACGGATTGCACACAGATGTACACTGATTGCACCCAGCTGTTTCAAATCACTCCCTCACTATTTAACACTCACTCTGATCCATTCAGGGCCGAGTATTGTTTAGCGTTTATCGCTCCCCTAGCGATAGCTACACTACAGAGCACTCAGTCGTTTCCTAGACTTAGCCTTAGCCCTAGCCTTAGCCTTAGCCCTAGCCCTAGCCCTAGCCTTAAGCCTTAGCCTTAGCCTTAGCCGTTTTTCTCGGTTTCTGATCTTCGCCTGGTTTTCTGGATTTTCTCCCCTAGTCTTGCCCCTTCTGATTCTGTCTGCAGTTCATCGACCCCCTGTCTTTTATGTTCTTCGCTAGGACTATTCTTGTTTTTTGCCCGCCATATACCTGTCTGCCTCTGTTTGACCCTGCCTGCTTGATGACCACGTCTCTGTCTTCTCCAAAATAAAAGCTTGCATATGGATCCGCAAGCCTCTCGTCTCGTCAGCCCCGTTACAAAATACTCAGCCAAACAAGGATCCAGCAGCTATTCTGAGGAACATTGGCCAGGTATGGACACTGCAAGACTGTTGTTAGCCCTCGAGCAGGGTTTGCGAGCGCTCGAGGATTGCGTACAGGAGTATTTGGATCTTGCATATTATCCTGATCTGCCTGACTGTGTACTCATAGACATTTTTTGTGACGGTATAAATGAACCGTTAAAGACACGATTAATACGTGAGGGTCCCCGTTCTTCCCTAAGTGATTTTATGGATTTTGCTCTGTTGTCTGTTGGTTCAGCGTTCACTGTGGTTATTGCAGAGGAACGCGACCCCGCACTCACTCGGGTAATGGCCCCCCGCACTAGATTACGCTCACAAAATGGCGGACACAACAGCACCCCGTCAAGTCACAGCTGATAGTTATGAGTCTAGTCAAGTTACCGTTGAATCGTCAGGGGCAAAATCATAGTCACAAGGTTATGAGCATGAGTCTAGTCGAGGTCAAAGTTGAATCGCATGGGGCAAATCAAGTCACAGTTTATGATCATGAGTCTAGTCAAGTTACAGTTGATTTGTCATGAGTCACATCAGGTTACAATTCATTATCATGAGTCAAGTCACAGTTGATCGTCCTGAGTCAAATCGAGTCACAGTTTATTATCCTGAGTATGGTCAAGTCACAGCTGATATTCATGAGGTTAGTCAAGTCTACAACTGATCGTAATGAGGCACGTCAGGTACAGTGATATTCCTCAGTCAAAAGTCTAGTCAACAGGGTGATCTTCCTGAGTCGAGTTTATGTCTAGTTGATCATAAGAGTTCAAGTCAAGACAGTTCATCTTCATGAGACAAGGTCAAGTCACAACGACCTTCACGAGTCCAGTCAAGGTCTAGCATGTTTCTTTTTTTTGTCCAGAGTCAAGTTCACGTACGCTGACTTCTAGAGTCACGTCAAGTCTCCGCTAGTCATCCGATGGCCACCGTCGCACACAGCTGATCTGCCAGAGTCATGTCATGTCCTGTCTGTTTCACCCAGATTATCAAGGTCAGTCCTTTCGGTATCCCAGTCTGGTATCCAGTGTTATGGATGCACCGCTGGTGTCTGCACGCACCGCTTGTATCCCCAAACCCACTCACTCTAACCTTTCTATTCATGAACTCTTTCCCCTGTCTGCAGCACTTCCCATAGGGGGGGTTGCTTTATGGTGTATCTGGACCGCGTACACCACCGCCGATTTGCTAGAGGCAGCACCACCGGCTACAACATCTCCAGAGGTGACGGCTTACGCTGCAGAACCTCCCGAGTTAGCGGTGTCAACTGCCGTGCTCCCAGAGGCCACGGTGTCTACTGAAGTCTCTTCAGAGGTGGCGGCTGAGGCTGCAGAACCTCCAGAGATGGTGACACTTGCCTCAGTTCCTTGCGTGGTGGTGGCGCACAGCAACGAACTCTCTGCCTGTTCTGTTCCGGCCAAGGAGGCCATCTATGAACTCTCTGCCTGTCCTGTTCCGGCCAAGGAGGCCGTCTATGAACTCTCTGCCTGTCCTGTCAATGAACTCTCTGTCTGTTCTGTTCCGGCCAAGGCGGCCGTCTATGAACTCTCTGCCTGTCATGTTCCGGCCAAGGAGGCCACCTATGAACTCTCTGCTTGTCCTGTCACAGCTATGGAGGCCGTTTGCGAGCTCCCTGCTTGTCTTGTCACAGCTATAGAGGCCGTTTGCGTGCTCCCTGCTTGTCCTGTCACAGCTATAGAGGCCGTTTGCGAGCTCCCTGCTCGTCCTGTCACAGCTATAGAGGCCATTTGCGAGCTCCCTGCTCGTCCTGTCATGGCTATGGAGGCCGTCGGGGAATCCTCACCCTGTCCTGTCACAGCTATGGAGGCCGTTCTAAGTTAGTGAATTAGTTGTGTGCTTTGTGTTGCCAAGGAGGTCGTTTGTGAACTCTGTCTGTACGACCAGCCAAGGAGGGCCTCTGAAGCGCAGCCTTGTCTATCACCCCCAATGTCTGTCTGTGTGTAGTCTCTGCTCTCTCGTGTTTACGTTTCCAACAGGGTTCCTGGTCGTGTGGTCACCGGCGGGGGGTTTCTGTTCCTTTGCTCCGCTGTGTGGGCTGCTGCCTGCCGTGGTGGTCTTCTGCTCGGCTTGCTCCGCCGTGGTGGTCTGCTGTCTGACTCTGGTGGTCCTCTGCCCCGCCGTGGTGGTCTACTGTCTGGCTCTGGTGGTCCTCTGCTCCGCCGTGGTGGTCTACTGTCTGGCTCTGGTGGTCCTCTGCTCCGCCGTGGTGGTCTACTGTCTGGTTCTGGTGGTCTTCTGCGCCGCCGTGGTGGTCTTCAGTCCTGTTCTGGTGGTCTTCAGCTCCGCCAGGGGGATCTTCGGTCCTGTCTGTTCTGCTGTGGAGGTCTTCAGCTCCACCTGTGCTCCCGGCTCCGCCCTGGCTCTCTGCTCCACCAGTCCTGCCTCAGTGCCCGGTCTCTCCACTTCCAGGTGGCCCTCCATCCTCCCCCTGTTCCGCCTCCACTCCACCACCCACCTGGATCGTATAGTGTTTGGAGCATCTGGAAGCCACTCCTTGGTGGGGCTCTGTCATGAATCCGGTCCATGAACTTCCATCTGCTAGCCATCAGAGGTCACCCTTTCCTATTGCATTGACTCTCGCACTACACAATGTTGCACATCACCCCGGACTACATATCCCATCATTCATTTGCACTGATTGCACTCAGCACGGATTGCATACAGCTGTACACTGATTGCACCCAGCTGTTTCATTTCACTCCCTCACTATATAACACTCACCCTTATCCCTTCCCTCTGCCGAGTATTATTCAGCACATATCTTATCCTTAGATAGCTACTTTACAGAGCCCTCAGTCGTTTCCAGAGCTTAGCATTAGCTGCTTTCTCGGTTCTGATCTTGCCGGTGTTTCCTGATTTACCCTTAGTCTTGCCCCCTATGATTCTGTCTGCAGTTCACGACCCACGAGCCAGGATTATTCTTGTTTGCCCGCCATATAACTGTCTGCTCTGTTTGACCCTGCCTGTTTATGACCACGTCCGTCTTCTCACAATAAAAGCTTGGTGAATGGATCCGCTCGTTACGTCTCGTCAGCTCCGTACCAATAATGAACATTTCTACAACATTAGTAGTTGTACAAGATTGCACAGTCATCCGGCATACAAACAGGAACACAGGGGGACGTCAAAAGACCACTAAACGAGCTACCTTGACCTGACTGATCCAGATTTACTAAACCACTACTGCGTAAACTAAAACACCTTCAGCCAGCATCCAGTATAAAACACTCGTGCTTTTAATTGATTTTTTTTTACTGCATCTGTCCGTGAGTATCTTCTCTCTGATGAAATCGGAAGTGTGTTTCTCTGCATTAGAGCGGGTTTAAATCTTCCTGTGTGAGGCATTCGCTTACTGGATTCTTAGACTTTCCAGGACTTTACTGGTTGATCTGATTGCAAAATAAACCTGCTTCTTTTCGTTTTTATAATGTATTGTTTGTTAAAATTTACTGATTTAAATTAGTAATTGTTATTTTATTACTCTACGCTTGGGTGACCACCTGGCTATTGCAGGACAGTAGATGTGATTTTACATTAAATGAAAGGAGAATATCGTGTTTTTACAGTGGTGCTCGAGCACTTGATGAGGTCCGCTTTATTCCTTTGAGCCTTCCACGCAGTCACCATCAACGGAAACCCCACACACCTAATCCTAACCATTGCGTATCATATGCACACCAAAGTCCATTTCTGCGTATAAATAGAACACCAAATAGAAACAGAAACTTGTGGTATTGGTACGCACTTTCATAATTTACGATATAAAGCTGCATAGATTTTTATTTTAAGACAATCATATGCGTTCGCCCGCGGGCCTTGAGTTTGACACGTGCAATAGCATAACTGGGGTGGGGGGGGAATAGAAGATTGGCCTCCAGACATAAGCTTTGATAAACAGGTTTGTCAGGGAGCCTTTTTCATTTCCATAGAAATCTAGTGTCTAAGAGCTGAGCAATTCATCAGATTTCTCTGCAGATTTCTTAGGACAGTCTTACTGAATCAATACAGGAACTAAATTATATTTTATCTCCAGGAGAGGAAGCTACAGTATCTATATCTATCTATCTATCTATCTATCTATCATCTATCTATCAATCATCTATCTATCTATCCTCCACCTAGGATCCCTCACATTGTCACTCTGCCATGACTGGCAAGAACCAGGTCTGCTGCATGTTTATATCCAAAACCTGTCAACACAAATAAGCAAACCTATGACTGTATTCAGAACATAAATACACTTCTCAGCCATAAACTGGATAGGCCTTTTGCTTTGTTGATGAAGTCTAGATAGTGTGATGTAAAATCAATGTTATGTGGAGAATAAAAGCTGACAGTCGGTTATATTTGCTAATAGTTGTCAACACAGTCGTTTTCAAGGCATATCAAACATGAAATGGGGTTGAAAACCATGAACTATTCACCTGTTATGGGAGTTAAAATGTCATGTTTATGCATCTGTGATGGGGTAGCAAAGACAGCCATATTTGTTAACCCATACAGTAGCTTCATACATGTGAATGGTTTTATTTACACTTGGTGCTTGAAGTCCCTGCCTCCTTGCCTTTTTTGCTTATTTTCTTCTCTTTTTTCCTCTCTCTCTCTCTCTCTCTCTCTCTCTCTCTCTCTTTCAGGGAAGTGTAAGCCCTGTTAGAAACCACAGAGAAAGGCGACTGAAGACATGGCCATCTAACAAACTGACAGATGGATAGATGGAAGGATGGATGGATGAGAGACACATTCAGGGTCTGCTGCTGAAGATGTAACTGTGATTGTGCTAAAAGGGGACAATCTTTGCCCCCTTCCTCCCTTCAGCCCGATAGCATGCATTGACCTCTCATCGCTCTGGTATGAAACTCTCCGACTGCAGAATGATTTTCCTCCTTCCTGAAGACATTCAAGGTGCAATGGCACTTGTGGCACTCTTGTTTTGACACTGTCACATAATTACACACTCAACATTCTCCCTTCATACTAAATAATGACAATAACTCGCAATAATGTGCAGGTAATACTTTTCCAGCAATTCCTAGCAGCCATGTCACTTTTACCCTGAAAAGAAGCAGCAAGCAACACTAAACTAAATTTAAAGCCATCCTTTGCCATAACAGCTTGAGTCGATTTTTGAAGGAATACAAGTGTGTAGCGAGATGAACCATTCTACATTAAGTATTATTATTATTATTACTATTCATAAGTTACACTTGGTCTTGTAATTGTCCAAACCATTACAGATCCTCCAGTGTGCTGAGACATGCATGATGGTTATGAGGTACACAATGGATTTTAGGGTCCGATACGGTACTTTTTGGAATTTAGTAACAACTCGGTCAGGTGTCGATTTTGTCCATCTGTGCCTAGGGGAATTTTCATTTGCACTATATTTGAAAGTGCATGCACTTACTGTACAGTTTACTTACACAACAAACTACTGAATAAAATAACGTAAACTACGAGTTTAGGTTTAGTTTAAGGTTAGTACCTAGTTATTACACAGTTATTACAATTACTTTGTATGTAAATGCATAACAGGAAGTGCTGGATTTTCCTCTTTCCTTTTGCAGTTTAAGCAGCTGATGCACCTGCAATTTGTTTAGCCTTCTTTACCTCTATCTCTGTTGCTTACAAATACTGCTAACTGACAGTCGGCCTAATGTGACTCATCTTTGCAACGGCATTTATAGTTGCGGTTTATTTATTGTGGCGTTTCCATTATTTGGTCCACTTCCTCTACACAACCGCAAACAGTTCTAGTCTTTCCAGACACTGGAGTCCACCTGGGGCAAAGAATGCGTGCTTTCTTCAGACAGTTGCTGTTTTCGTGAATCATTTTGTCCCGCTCTTTTCGCTTCATTGAACTGATGGGGATCTTTCAGGAGAGAGTTCCTTTAGAACTCTCTGCCGTTTTGGACAAAGGCAGCCCTCCTGCGGAAAACTATGATTGTGAACAGTATGTGTCTCAAATGCACTGACTTATTTACACACTTGTAAAACAACACACTGACACACTCTCACTCCTACAGATATGCCCTTTTCAAGGGTGCATTAGCAGATTCAGTGCTGCTGTGCGTTGTTTTGTTTTGCTTTTTGCCATTGATAAATTGTTCTTCTTATATAAGGTGCAATTATAATTGAAGATGATTTATTTGTTGGCCTCCATCAAAGCATATTATAAAATGTATATTTAAAAACATCGCCATCCAAGCCAGCTTTGGCAGAAACCAGCATCTGAAGAGGGTTTCCTGGCAACAGTCCACCTGCTGGGAAATTAATTCATTTATTTATGCTGTTTTTAGACTATCACATTTGGTTTTTATTTATAAATGGGCTTGAAATGATGTTCAGTTCTCAGCTTATGATCAGGTACATTGACTGCCCTCTTTGCATTTAAATGCTCAAGTACATTATCACTTAATAATAAACTTTTTAATAAGAGCAAATTAATCCAATTCACAAACAACTGTGAAATTTCCAGTTTAGACAAGTAAATGCTAATTTGGAGGCTCGTCATCTGGGGGTAACTGGGTCCCGTGACAATGGGGATCCACCCATGAAAACTGTCCCTGGCCAAATGCATGCAATTGTATGTGCTGTGCATACATGTGTAACTATGGGTTATTTATAATCTGCATAAGCATACTGTTTGACTTTTCTGTTTTGTTTTTGTGGACTGCATGGCCTCTCATGCACACATACTGTACACTGATTGACAGGTTCTCTGACCTGCTTATCTTTACATTATGCAGTATGAGAGAGAGCGAGAGAGATGAATTGCTAAAGCAATCGTTGCTGAGCTTTGAGCCTGTCACCATAAAGCAAATGCAGAGATGAGATAACATGATGAAAGCACAACATTATATATATACTAATATCTCCATATAACATATGACACTGATGTCTCCATATGATGTTTGACCTTTTATGTCATTTCTTATTGATTTTTATCCCTTTTTGTGCCAAGAGTTTTATTTTACCCTAAGCGTGTTTCTTTTGTCATTTAATATTTTTTAATTGTTTTTCCTTTTCTGAGTGAGTTGCATTGTAAAGTTGTTTGTTTTTTTGTTTTTTGTTTTTGTCACAATAAAATCAATTGTAATATGTCTATGTAATATGTTGTCAAATGTTAATTATATTAAAGCCTTTTTGGTATTCATAGCATGTAGACTGTTCTTGTAAATGCTGCTGCAGTGTCTAAAGATTTCATTTATTTTAACATGATTTTATTTCTCTGTCTCTTTTTAAATTCGGAAATTGTAATGTTTGTTCTTCCATATATACTGTATATATATAGTATTATGTCAAAAGTTGGCTTCAAAAATACTGTTGCAATTAATGATTGTGCCATTTAATTAGGATGGAAATTGTGATATTAACTGCTGACGGATTCATATTCTCTGGTCTAAAAACAATTCAAATACTGAAACAGATGTGATTATATGTAACAGTGTCCATGGACAGAAATGATCACACTTTGGAAGCACATTTAGTCAATTTTAGCTTTAATATTGTTTTCTTTGGAATACATCTTTGGGAGATATAAAGTGTTTAAAAAGTTCAAATGCACATTCAGAATTATGCATACATTCTGTGCATTTTCTGAAAGTGCTCTGATTATCATCGGGGTCGTGTCTCAGAATGAATGACTCGTGTACTGACATGGAGTAAGTAGATATTGGTCTGGGCAGTTCTCTCGGTCTCTCTTACAGCCAAATGGCATGAGATTATGCTCATAAACATCAACCATCCAATTACAGCTCCACACACAGCCCACATTGGAATTTTTAAAGCTTGTCTGTATGGATAAACAGCATAAGTGTGCCAGAATCCATCCAATCCCTCCACCCTCCCGATGCCCAAATGCTCAAGGTTGCCCTTTCTAGTCAAAAAGGGTAGAGTGCCACCTATTGGTACACAGTTTGTAACTTGCCCTGTGCACTTGCTCCTCTGTTCTACCTCCACCTGCATGAATGTGCATGTGTATATGCTCACAAGCAGGCATGCAACTTTTGCTCCATGCTCAGTTTGTGCTGTTTGGGATGGCGAGCAGTGTGTTCGGTAGAAGAGATAGCTGATGAGGAGTTGCAGAAGGCATCATGGGTTGATTCAGAATCTTTTGTGCATGAAACACTACATTACCATAAAAACAGAACATTCTGTTCTGTTTTTAAAGAATGTCTATTGTGTTGATTGATCAACCCAATCAACAGTCAGCTACCACATCGATTCATAACTCCTTGCATATGTTTTATGATTTAGGGATTTAGCCTTTTTTCTTCTTGTGATGACAACCAGGATATTTTTTTGTTTTTCTTTTTTTTCAAAACCATGCCAAAATTAGCTCGGCCCTGCTCCAACAGCAGACTGTCACATGCCATGTGATTCTCTCTGTGTTCTGACGTCGCAAAAGCAGAGAAAGTGACTAGAGGGAGAGAGAGAGAGAGAGAGAAGGGTAAATAAATAGAAAATCACACATGCAGAATCACGGCAGACTCTTGTGCTTCAAATGCCAAGCTGTCATTCAATAAACATGACAGCAGAATCCAGCTCAGTCCAGATCCACTCTAGACTACGGCTAAATATTCCCTCATCCATTACCCTGCCACGGTTCAATCACATTTTGCAAGCATGTGTGGGTATCCATGTGGACATGTGTGCGTCCATGGGAAGTTATAGACAAGTGCATTGAAATATTAACCAGACTAGTGCTTTCCAACCAGAGGTATATGCACCCCAAGGGGGTATTTAGGCCCATTCCAGGGGTACTTGGAAATGTTTCAGTTTTTTGTTGGCTGTAAGACTGTAACATCTCAGGTGTCTCATTAAAGAGAGACGAAACTAGTTGGTGAGTTTGATTCTCATCCACAGTATCAGCTGTATTATTATAATAATGGCCACTTCAATAATAATAATGGTAATTTTAAATGAAATCCATTATAATATGATGTAATAGGAGCACGTTTCAGGTTTTTTTTTTATTAAAGGGGGCATCAGTTACTGCCATCAGTGTACAAACGATATCACCAAACTAGACAAATATTTTACAGTTAAAGGCTTCTCATTTGATGTGCCATTATGCATATTGATGTTGAGGATGATATGCAGAATCAATTCAATATGTGGTTAAGCCAAACTGTAGCCATCAACACTTTGAATGCTCATGGATAAAATTATTTCCAATCTGCCTTAAGCTTCTTATGACCATCTTCCATTTTTAGGCATTCAAAGGAGCAACACTCAATCTGATCATGAGCTGTGAGCAGCGACACATCCTCATGTGTCCTGCTGGCCGATATTGAAGATACATGACTGAGCTGTTGTAGTCAGCACCATATAAATGTCCATGCACCTTCCATCCACCCGCTCATCCCAGCGTCTCGGGCCACAGCCAGGGGGCACCTTGTATGGATGGCCAGTTGTCAATACATCATAAATGTGATTTTTAAATGAGAGAACTCGTATCATCTGCAAATGGAACTGGGGAAAAATGGAAAACTGGAAAAATCTGTAAATGATGACAGAATTTGTATTTATTTTCTATTCCATTAAAAACAACAGGCCTCCCCTATAGTTAAAATGTCTAGGCTAGCAATATTGTAATGTAAATATTGCTGACGGTTAAGATGTATTTTTTATTTAATTTGTTTATTTTTAATTAATACATGAATTGATTGTTTTAATGAATTTATTTTTTATGTAATTGTATTTTTTATTTTAGGTTATTTTATTTATCTTATTTTTCTAACATTAATAATTGTAAATGTAATGTTAAATTAATAAAGTAAATGTGTTATATAACTTTGTTTTATATAAATTACTGCTTTCTAACTTAAAAACACTCTTGAAACTGTTTTACATTCTCGTTGTTTTATCTAGATGGAAAGGCAGTTATAGTTAAAAAATCCTTCTGGGTTCAGCTGAAAAATTTGTACGAGCTCACTAAAAAATTATTTTAGATTCACTGTTTTAAACTGAGAGGCATCATCTATCTATCTATCTATTATCTATCTATCTATAATCTGACAGTATCTATATATCTATCTATCTATCTAATATATATAATCTAATCTATCTGTCTGTTGTCTGCTATCGTCTGTCTGTCCTGTATGTCATGTCTGTCTATCTATCTGTCTGTCTGTATGTCTATATCTCTGTCTCTGTCTGTCTATCTGTCTGTATGTCTGTCTGTCGGTCTGTCTGTCTATCTATCTATCATTAATCTATCTATCTATCTATCTATCAAACAATTTCTATCTATCTATCTATCTATCTATCTGTCGGTCTGTCTGTCTGTCTGTCTGTGTGTCTGTCTGTCTGTCTGTCTGAGTGTCTATATATCTATCTATCTATCATATATCTATCTATCTATCGTTCTATCTATCCTCTATCTATAATCTCACTATCTGTCTGTCTGTCTGTCTGTCTGTCTGTCTGTCTGTCTGTCTGTCTGTCTGTCTGTCTGTCTGTCTGTCTGTCTGTCTGTCTGTCTGTCTGTCTATAATCTATCTATCTATCTATCTATCTCTTATCTATCATCTATCTATATATTCTATCATCTATCGTCGTCGTCGTCTGTCTGTCTGTCTGTCTGTCTGGCTGTCTGCTATGATCGTCGGTTGCCTGTCTGTCTATCTATCGTCTGTGAGGTCTGCTATCTGTCGGTCTGTCGTCTATATATATAATCTATCTATCTATCTATCTATTATCTATCTATCTATCTCTCTATCTATCTATATCGATCTGTCTGTCTGTCTGTCTGTCTGTCTATTGTGTCTGTCTGTCTGTCTGTCTGTCTGTCTGTCTGTCTATCTGTCTGTCTATCTGTCTGTCTGTCTGTCTGTCTTGGTTTGTCTAATATTGTCTGTTGTCTGTCCTGCTGTCTGTCTGTTTGTCTGTCTGTATGTCTGTCTATCTATCTGTCTGATCTATCTATCTATCGTCTGTCTGTCTGTCTGTCTGTCTATCTATCTGTCTGTCTATCTGTCTGTCTATCTATCAATCTAACATAGACATGCTACACATCATAGACATCATTATGCTAATATAAGGCATGTACAAAAGTATAACACCATTAATAACAAATTAATCTCTTTCAATTCAGGAACTTCAATGCGTCAGTAGATGATGCTGTGGGAACTCCCTACAAAATCAAGTCAGTTCACTGGCAGATGATGCAATGCACCGTGTGACACAGCCATGTCTATATAAGCGAAAGTATGGCATCATCCATACAGAATTTTCTGTCTTCGGGGTTGTGTGTACTATAGCCTGCTGTGAAAGAGTATTCATTCACAAACTCATGAAAGATTGGTTTATACTTGCACACTTTCTCCAGTGAATTGATCGGTTGACTCCCTGCTTGTGAGATGGTGGGCTTGTGTTGTGATGTTCTCGATTGATCATCATGTCCATGCTGTGAACGCTTGAATACGTCGACATTTCACTCCACTGTGGCGTTTTTCAATCCCATACCCAGTCTGGGACTGTGGAAGTTCATTTGTGCCTCAAATGTCGTGGAAGTATGGGCCATTACAGTCCTCTAAGGCTTTGGGGATGACAAAAAAGAATAGCTCTGAGCTCATGTCTCTCCATCAGAGAGGACTTGATCTGAAGACCTGAATAACATATACTTTCACATACAAATAGCCCCTTGTAACAGACTTTTCTGAGGCTTGCCTGCTTCGAGGGCAATGTCTACTCTCTGGCTCTTCACTGTCTCCACATACTTTCACCATTAAGTCCATTGATGCCGCATTGGCTCTGCTGAAGCCAAGTTTGCATACACTGTTGAAAAAAAAAAAATAGAGGCGGTTTCTCAATATGTGTTCTTAAGCGATCTTGCGTCATTGTGTTCTTGCTCTACGTCATCATTAACCGTCGAAGTTCAATTCCATACGCAAGAACGCAAGTACAGAGGATGCATGAAAGTGCCCGGATGTGTTCTTGATATCGAGGATGCATCGAATGCAGACTTGAGAGAATCGAACTGTTAGAAATCCCAGAAGACGCTATTTTTATAGAGTGCATGTGCATAAATGAGTACGGGAAACCTGGAGTATGACATAAGAGGGAACCCATGATGAATTAAGCATCACATAAAGCAAAATGACAAGGAACAAAAAATTATAAAGTAGTCATCAGCTGCCACGTTCATTACTGCAGCATTTTGAAGTTCCCGAATCAATTAATTGGAAGAACTTATTACTCCAGCACCTGCGTGTGATGTTATTAATGACCGTCCTATATTGTTGAACCAGCGTGGCTCAAACGACGGTGATGCAACCATGCTCGGAAAACAGTTGTGACTAGCTAGTTAGTTTCTAGAATGATGCATCGTACTATGGTGGTTAATCATCGAGTTACGTCGTTGTACCAAAGCTTGTTAACTAAATTTTAGGGGGGGGGGAAAGGACCATTCTGCTTATAAGGGGAGTATGTGACATTTCCTTAAAGATGTTATTTATACCTGTAGACCTTTTGTATATCTTCTGACTCCCTGACCAGTGACCAGGGGTGGGTACCATGATGGTGGCTGAACAAACTCAGGGTTACAGGATTAGTTTTGAGCTGACAAAACCAAACCAGTCCAATCCGACTTTGTTGGTACCATGAAGCTGATCATCAACTTTCTCTGTCAACTCAAGCTTGATCCTCAGTTAATGGAGCACGTGCACATGAAAGAGTGACATCAGTAATGAACAGCCAATCACATGCCTCGAAACTGATTCACTTCTCCTGAGAGAGTCACTACCAAAGATGAAAAGATTGAACAATATGAAGAATTTAAAAACATTTACAAGATGAAACGATCTATCCATGAAAAAGGAAAACTTAAAGAAAACATCTTGCCATGTAAGTGCAAGTAAAAGTTCGTTTATAGAGTTGATAATATTTATAGGTATAAAAACACATAAAAATCTTAAGCTCATATGCAGACATGTTTAAAGCTATTGATTCTAAAACTTATTTATATAGCATATTATCTACATGTTTATATTAATTTAAAATAAAAGCTTAATAATTACTATTAAACTAAGCTAGTTGTGTTGTGTATGCTTAAAGGGTTAGTAATTATATAAATCATATAAAATAATTATAAAAAATAATCATCTCTAAAAATCAGACAGTTTTATCTTTAAAAATGTTTTACTATGTATCGTCCTTTAATTTGGAGTAAGAGAAATTGGGGGAGTGGCTTTATTGCATCAGACATGTGTCACTTTTTGCTTGAAGCTGATTGGTCAAATTTCGGTTTGAGATCTCTAAACCAGAACATAACCTGCCCCAGAGCAGGTTAGCTGTGGAGTGTAAGTTACTAAGGCAATGAATGCCGCTAAAAGCTAAGCCACTTTCATGGTACCTAAAACCCAGAATTGGTGCAAACTAAACTGAAACTTACCTGTATAGCCAGCTAAACTGGTCTCATGTCAGGTACAGTGTAGGTCAAAAACACATAAACGAAGGTCTACATTTTAGTGCCTCTCCATGTTAAACTGGTTAAATGTAAATTATTTTAATCTTACCCTGCGGTACATGAAGTGTTGATCCTGGATGTTGTCATCTGCGATCATGATGACCGTAACATGAGGCTTCTTCCTCTTGCATTGTGATCTGCAAACCCTCGCTTCCAAATTAATCTCTTTACCCACCATATTTATTTTAAAATCTTTTATATATCCCTCCATGCCATATTTAAGTCCCACTTGAATGCTCCTCGACAAGTGGTGGTCCTTCTGTGTCCAAAATTTATCAAAAACATATGGGGACAAGATTTTCACTCTGACAGCTGTCATTGTCAGACTGTTAGCAACTCCGTTTGTTTGTCGGCTGTCTGAGTTAGCAAAGTTACTAAGGGGGGGGGGGGGGGGGGCGGGGCGGCGCTTACGATCGATTAATACGGAGTGTGTTGGTGCCATCTTTGCACAATTAAACTGCGAAAAAAGAATCTGGGCGAGAAGTGGTGCATCAGTCGTACCCTTCGAAATCCTTCATTCCAAAGGCTCTTTCGAAGTGGCCAACTTTGAGCGCTTCGCTTTGGAACGACCCTTCAATATGACAGCTCAATCTGAAGTGCCCTTAGTAGGCGGATTTATCCAGTTTTTTCAGCGGTCATATTGGGAGGTGTGGTGGAGGCACTCTTAAAAATGCTGGGTTGTTTCAACCCAACTTGGGGTCAAATATGGACTAACCAACTTTTGGGTTAAAAATGTAATGTAAAAAAGTTGGGTTAGTCCATATTTGACCCAAAGTTGGGATGAAACAACCCAGCATTTTTTAGAGTGGGCAGGAATTCCAGTGCAATGCATTGTAATGGATGACGAATGTGATGTCAGTAATCATGTATGCCAATAATTATTTTTGAAGACTGTGGGTGATCTTTCCCTTGCCATGTTTGTCTTTCCCATGATTCAATGAGAACGTAACAACATTTTGTGACAGTCTCTTATTTAATGATGAAGTCCATCTTGTCAGTCTGGCTGTGATGAAAAGCACTGGGCTTTGCGCTGGCCATAGTAGATTAGTGCTTGGGGCCGGTGTTCCTCAGAACACTCAACCACTATGCTCCCTCCCTTCTGGTCACCCGGCTTCTCAACAGACCCTAAGGGCCAGGTTTACTAACAGCTTGCGCAAACCCTGTTTCGGCATTAAGGATTTACTAAAGACGCACAGTGAAAAACTAGCGATGAACACAGCCGTTTTTGCAGCTGACCTTATTGCATATGCATTTGTAGGAGGAGAGTATTCAAATGAATCACAAAACACGATTTACTAAGGTTTGCAGTAGTCGATTTACTGGTATTTGTGCTATTATTTACCACCCTTAAAAAGCGTGTTTTAACCCATTTTACACATGGCTGGGATTATTGCTGCCAGAAGGAGGGCCCGCAGAAAACAGAGCACGTGGTAGAACGGAGAGAATTTTCTCCACTCGTATTAATTTATTTGGAATGCCAGAGGAAGAATTTATCCGTACATATTCTTCATATAGTCTTCAGTATTCTTATACATTCTTCATATGATCATAGATCAGCAGCAGAACTTTCCACTCCCACTGGCGATTTTTTGGAATTGTGCTCTCGCGCTGTTTAGTAAATCTGGACTTAATTCTATTAAAACATGCAAAACCTGACCTAATATTTCATCATTCTGTCAAAATACTAGCAAGTTTTCTGTTCAGTGGGAACTTATAGTCAATCATACACAACAACTGTCAAAATACTAACAGTTGATGGAATTACGAAAACTGCATTAATTGTCATGTTTCAATTCTTACCTGTATACAACAGACTAAATGAAATCCATTGTTTGTTTGTTTTTGGTGACACTTTATTTTAAGATGTCCTTGTTACACGTTACATGTACTTACTATTATAATAACAATTAATTATGCATAATTACATGCAAGTAAGCCAAACCCTAATCCTAACCCTTACATATAGTAAGTACATGTAGTTAATTAATATTACTCAGTATTTAAATGTATAGCTACACTGTAACAAAGACACCTTAAAATAAAGTGTAACCTTTTTTTATTATAAACCAGCCTACATTTTTTGTGAGTGTCAAATGTGTGCCTTCTTGGCAACATGCTAAAAGTCAACCTAAAAGTCTTCATGACTATAGAATGTGCAGTAGACAAAACAATTAGTGACAGAACTGCTGCAGTTAAAGCTTAATCTCCTCTCCCTCGTACAGCTGCTGTTTTTCTCTGCTTTTTTCTCTCCTCAACCCCATTGAGGAATCTTTTTCTGCCTAGAGGTGGACAGTGTTTGATCAATGGCCACAAGACCAAGTGTCCCTCCTGGATGCAATGGATGGTTTTTCTATTCAATAATGGCAGCAATTTCAGCATTTTTCAAATGGATTCATGTATTCTGAATTGTTTTTTGTTTTTTTCAGGCATTTTGTGACAAACGTTGATAGTAAAGAGACAATAACTCTCTAATAGCTAAGCAATTAAAGTAGCAAGGAACTTCTAATGATCTCTCGTGTGAATTAAAGAGTCTTGTTTACCAGCTGGGTCAGAGCCTGCAGAGACTTGAGCCTGTCCTGGACGAGCATGTGATCACTGTTAGAGTGACAGCAGTTAGCATCAACACCTCTTGCCTGTGCGTGGGAGCTAACTGTAAATACACAGTAGGAGAAGTTTCCAATAGCCATGCTAGGATGTCTGCACATTAATGATTACCTGCTTATTCTACTGGTCTTGATTGGGGGCAATTGAAAATATTTATGGTTTTAGGATTGGTTGGCATAAGTAATATAAGAATATACACATCTAAATTTATGCATTTGGCAAATGTATTTTACTGAAGTTGACCAGCTTGCATCACACTCAAAGAACTTGATATAATACTTATAATATAGATGTTTTGCATTTTAAAGGTACAGTTCACCCATGAGCATTCTGTCATCATTTACTCACCCTTTAGTTAAAAGTTCCAAATCTGTATGAATTGCTTTCTTCTGCTGAACACAAAAGAAGATATTCTTTTGGTAACCAAACATTTACTATCGACATCCGTGGTATTTTTATTCCTTACTTTGGAAGTCAAGTGCATCTCAACACATTTGATGAATGGCTATTTTGTAATGTCTTCTGATTATCAGCATTTTTGAGATTTAGTCAGTCAAGGTAATTGTTTGACATTGCATCATGCTGAATATCAAAGTTTTAGTGTCTGTTTGTTAATGAGTGTAGTTTTCCCCCTATTTTAATAAAATTAGACATGCCTTAAATTACATAAATATATAGCTGCAGATAACCTAAATACCTTGAATTCCTACGCCAAAACTGCAAGGGAAGATTAATTTTATACTACATGCACAACAGTTCACATCTCAATGATCTCTTATCTCTGCATATCTGTCTAAAGTGATGGATGAAATGTACATAATAAAGAATCGCAATTTTTGACTATGCCAAATGGTTTAAGATTTAACACTGATAACAAACACTGTGCTGTTATAATCTGGAGGAGCATTACAATATTTAACAATCTAAAACTAGCCATAGATCAAAGGGAGCCCCTGCCTCTGATGTCCCTTATTTTCCCTCTACGGCAGACGCTTGCATATTTCTAAGCGATGATTGAAGGCGCCTTGAGTACGCTGGACAGAAGCTATGCTAATGTAGATGAAAACACCCTTGGGTTATTTGTGTAAGTGTGTGACACAAGGACACTTTTAGCTCAAGTGCGATTTGTCTGTGTTGCAAAGGAAATGAGAAATGCTACACGAAAATAAGGTTAACTTCACATTACCATGGAAACACAGTGGTGCCGAGCTGGTTCCATCTGCTCGAGATAACTTTCTGAAAAACTTCTAGCGCCTGTCACCAGCTGTTATCTTTCCATGAACCTCTGCGAGTACAGCCACAGGGAGAATGAAGCACGGTCAAATGTTTATTAGTATATTACTCTTGTTTAATCAATTCATGCATTAGTGCATGCATCATTTAAGACGAAATGCTTATTATGCAAAATCCACATCTTGACACAGACTCCAGTCGTTTGCTGTAATGCTGATGATGCTAATGACCTAGATAAATGATCCCGTGGGTGATTGTCAAACTAGCAGAAGAAACGTACTATAGTACATTCTCTGCTCAAACCTGTTGCTTTCATGATTTACAAAAAAAAAGCATTGATTGCTTTCTTCATAACCAAGTTGTTGAAAGAAGAACTGTGAGCAAACAAATGATATCTTTCATTTTGTGGGAATACACTCCTGTCCATAAGTTAATGTCTTGTGAAGTAAAAAAGCTGCGCGTTTGTTAGAAACAAATTCATCATTAAGACAGTTTTAACTAAAATCCATAATCCATAATAACGCTTCGTGCAGTGAAAAAAGTCTATCTCCTGTTGTCCGTCACATCAAAATCCAGCCACATATTTGTTTAGAGCTGTTTTGGCTTGTAAACGGTGCTTGATCTGGGCAGATTTTTCTTCAGAGAAGAGATTTTCACTTAAAGAAGCACTATTATGGATTATGGACTCATATTTTAACATCTCTTCTCAAGATGTTAAGATGTTAAGAGTGGTGTGGATTACTTGTGGATTATTGTGATGTTTTTATCAGCTGTTTGGACTCTCATTCTGACGGCACCCATTCACTGCAGAGCATCCATTGCTGAGACAGTGACACCATGCTACATTTCTCCAAACCTGATGAAGAACCAAACTCATCCTAATCTCGAATGGCCTGAGGATGGGCTAATAGATTCAGGTCTTATTATACACTTTACCCTATTTGTGGAAAGCGCTTACAACGCTATCATCTTACAGCAGAGTTTGGTCAATTAGTGATATAGGTTTAGGAAATTATGTGCTAACGCTCTAACAGTATCTTTGGATGATGAAGTTGGGCTCCTTACAAGTAACGCAGTCTGAATGAGCCTTTGTCTAACCCTCTAAACTCTTGACCTTTACCACAGTGGCAGAGGAGGCTTGAACGTGATTATAGTGCTTGTGTGAGGTAATTACCATGTCTTTAAAGCATCGTTTCCACTTGAAAGCAGGAAGATTTATTTTTCCTTTTCTTCATCGTGTTGTTCTATTTTTATTATCTTTACCAATGTAAATGTTTACCAAACGTATTATGCATCTAAAAATGACTCCTCTTTTTCTTTTTTTTTCTCCTGGACATAGTGAAAAGTGTCCAGCAAATTAAACAAGCTCAAGTGTAGCTTTAAATATATTGCTTTAACCTGTGACTCTTTTATACAGTCAAAACACTTTAATGTTAAAGCCGAACAGCTATGTAAACGGTTCTGACTGTAGCTTGCGCCAAACTGAGCCGAACTCTAATCACTGACAGGCTGGTACTTAATGCACACTAGGGGGCATTTCACCCTGTGCCATTTAAGTGTGGAGGAAACTGAACGAGAAAATAAAAAAAGGAACTGCCTCACCAAAATAAAATGCAATTATCCTGTGTTCCCATGTTGAACTGATTATATTTGGGATGAGCAATGTCAAGTGCTTTAGGTTTAAAGAGTGGGAAGAGGTGATAAAAGAGGTGGGAGCAAGAAAGAGATAAAGGGTAGAACATGCACAGCCAGTGGGCACAACCCAGACACAGTATGGCAAATAAAAAAGGCATGGTGGTATTTATCCAAGTGGTCACAGTGTTCAAGGAGAGTCCAGTCAAGCTTGATGTTGACTGATTCGAGCATGATAAGCAGCCAGGTGGGAGGCCACTGTCTGTCGTTCGTGAAAGGTTATTTATTGCGTACTTTCAGCCTATCCAATTAATTCAATGTGGAAATCATTAGAGGTCTTCTTTGAATTCAACCAGTTTTAGTGACAGTTCAATAATTTAATGCTGACTTAACTTGAGGGTGATTGCTAGTCCTTGCGGATTTGTCAGCATCTGAACTACTGAGGTGGAGCACACAAGGAATACAACGAAGGAGATTTGACGATGGAGATACAATGCAAGAGCTAAGTTCAGAGAGGCCAGCAGTATCAGCAATGACAAAGCCATGTAGTGTGCATTGATGAGATCAGACAAACACAGGAGTGAGTCTTTATGACCTTTTTTGTTGTTGTTGCTTCCTGACATTGAATCTATGTGATTTGATTTTACCTCACATAGGTAGCAAAACAAGTAGCAAGCCACATGCGATATTTGACCAGTGGGTAATTCCAGTAGACTTTGTTGGTATTGTTGCGTTCCATTTACATCAGAAGTCGGATGTCAGATATGGAAATTATGTCATACCCGATGTCATGATCTCTAGCTGGAGTGCCCGTGAGCTTCACTAGAGGGCACTCCATCCCAGACTTTACCACTCCATCAAAAACTTCATTTCCCATAATCCTTTGCCCGGACTCATCAACACTCACTCTTTGCACCTGTGTCTCATTTACCCTGTCTGCTCACCCTATATAAGTCTGGTTTAGTTTGTCATTCTTTGCAAAGTCTTGTAAGTGTTACGCTGCATCTCTGAGCGTGTCGCCGGTTTCTATGTATCTTGGTTTTTGGACTCTTTACCTGTGATCTCTGCCTTTAGTTGGACTGATTGCCTGTGTGTTGGCCCTTGCCTGCTGTCTGATTTTGATTCTGGACTTTCCTAATAAACACTGCATTTGGATCCTCACTCAGTCTCTGAGCAGTCCGTAACACCCGAGTTGACTGCGTTCCAGTACACAAGTCGAAAAACCAAAATGGATGTGTCCATTGTTAGCATTACCAGTCGATAAAAACAAGTTATAAAGCAGAATTTTGCACAAATATCATGCCCATGTACATGTTTGAAGTGTAATTTGATTTTAAGTTTGGCTCATGTCCTATCCGTTTACATGGAGAGGGCAGGGGGTTTGACCTATACCGCAGCCAGCCACCAGAGGGCGATTGAAATGTTGTGTCTTCACTTTTCAGGACGTTTGCGGCACATTTGGTTGATGCACTGAGCATACATTTTGGATTCTGAAGTCGGGGTTGTAGCGGTTCCTCCAAGGTTTTTTTTATGCCCTTCACTTGCTATCTTCCATCCGTCTCGGCACTGATTACGCTGCACGAGTGCCCACTAATTGTGGAACCCTTGCAGTGGGCTGAAGTGGAATGTCCTAAGCCCTAGCCCTTGATCACTTGGAATCCACGATGGAGTTGATTTATTATGTACATTTGTTTTCCCTCTGTTAATGTTTGATGCACCATTCTATGTATATAGGTATGCTTGGACTGCTCTATGTATTTAAAAATAATAATAATAATAATTAATATCATAGAGTTGTTTGGGGTGAGGGTAAATTAAATGCAATCTGCCATGACGTCACAATCGTGCTGCATTGTGGTATATGGAGCGGCCTGAAAGTAGACTCTCTCCTTCGGTCAAAATCAAGGGGTCAAGGGTCTGCAAATAAGCTTCCCTCATCCACTTCACGAAGTGGAAGGCACTTCTAAATGGCAGTGGCAGCAGTGCTCAGGGAATTTTGCAAGTGTGTGTATAAAATCGAAGTGGAACGCAACCCCTAATTTGAGGGGCGTTCAGTTAAAAGTTCTTACTGAGAACTTGGAATTTTCAACATCCAAGTACAATTAGAAAACACTATTAGTTGACATGTTGGTAAGCTAAAAACACAATGCTGCAATAAACATAAAATACACAACACTCTCACTTCGTCCATCATTTAAAATGTATTTCTGAGCTGGATGCAATGGTTTGCCGAGAAGGCAATTCCACAAAATAAGGAGAGTGCCAATGGAGGCATCCCACTAGGTTTCGATTTCATGCAAATACACATTGTTAAAATCCTAATTTATGACAGGACTTGACAACACATGTTTTCTTCTTTGTTATCTACTGCATGATAGCTGTGCCTGACTTGACAGTGGCCGGCCCTCAGACTAGACTGAAATAGCTCTCAAATTGTCTGTCTCTAGTACAAGCTTGGCTTTGCATTGCAATGGCGTGTCTAGAGGTACTCTCCGAACCACTGGAGGCTGATGAGACAGGCCCATGCTGAGATGAGCCACTCTAGTGTGACAGCTTGCTGTAGACCCTGTCATCCCCTGAACCAACAGAAAGCGACAGTCATACGGTCGGGGACAGTGTATCTAGTACTCAGCGTTCAGAACCATGGAGAGCTCCACACCAGCATTATCTCTGAGGTTGGGATTGCAAAGCATTTCAGCACTGAAACTCCTCACATTTTCCACCATGACTTTCTTTTCTTTAGATAATACTCATAATAATGGTTATACGGTTTCATCACAGTTACAGAATCACTTTCATTGCCAAATGTGTATCATATAGGGGCTGTCAGCCTTTCGGTTTAATTTCATTGTCCATATCTCTTAAAATATATATATACAGTGATGCAGCAATATTTTATCATCTATATTTTATCATCTTTCTCTGTCTCATCTCAGAATGAATTCCATGTGTTGGTGTCCTGACTGAAGACATTCACACCTGGTGCAGAAGGCAAATCTTATGAGTACCTGTTGACGCTTTCCTACCCGTCATGTGATTAACCGTGCGTCTCAGTGTATCTCGCGCTTCAGAAACCGGGAAGCCTGGTTGCTGGTTCTCCCAAAATAGTGACAGATCTGGCAGTCTTGAACAGCTGAAGCGCATAGGTGTTGATTATGTCACCTCTTCCAGCGTTTCATTTACAGGCGTGAAGAATCTGAGATTCGTCCTTCTCTGCCTATTTCAAGCGTGGGCTGACAGTTTCTGTCATAAATTCAGGCCAAAAGTAGTGACACGCTCATAACTCAGAATTGGGAATCTGAAATTTACTTTTTTCCTCAACAAGCTGAAACATCTTGAGACTTGAGCGATAAAATCATAAATCAATTTACTTTCTGCTTTAAAGTCAGTTGTTAAGCTTACCTAATTATACAAACACTGAAAACTCGTTCATGTATGCTTAAGAATACTAAATGTTAAGGAAGAAAAGCAAGAGGCAAAACAGACGGCCTGAGAAGCATTAATGTGTGCAGTGGTTTACTAAATCCCGATCTTCTAATCACTGTTACATAAACTGCTCACTGTCTGCTCCCCCATAGATGCACAGCCTGACAGTTAACAGTTAGCATCACCAATGCACACTATCAAAAGATGAAGACCGTTGGCGTATTTTCTTGGCATACTACACATGCAGCATTTCCCAGCCTTCTTTGTGTCAAAGGACAAAGGTTGCCAGTGTTGGTAAGAAGGATGTGTTATTAAAATAAATGGAGATTTTGATCAAATGCACAATATGTTTAAGCGTGCGTTAGAAAATAATGACACGTGCATTGCTTAGCATTGTGAGACACTAATTATAAGTATTCCAAAGCATTGGCTTCAACAGTGTAACTGTTAAAACCAAGTAAATGAAGAATATTGTAACAACTCAATCCGAGCAGCTGAGTCCTTAGCCATCGGGTCTACAAACATCTGTATCGTATTGGCCTCTCTATCTGCACTCTCTATTCTAATTCTATTCTAAAAATCATTGCTCTTTTGTTGATTTTGATTGCTTCCATTGTCCTCATTCGTAAGTCGCTTTGGATAAAAGCGTCTGCTAAATTATAAATGTAAATGTAACACAGTCAGTCAAAGATCTGTTACAATGATTTCAAGAATGGTGAGCTCACAGAATGAGAACATCTCAGCATATCCAAACAAAGCTATTCTGAGCAATATTAAGTAGAGATAGTTGTGAAAAGTAAAAGCATTGGAAAACAAAACCGTTTTGAGCCGATGGTACAGATCCCACGACATTTTGCACAACCACCCATGTCCACCCCTGCCAGTATTGCCTGCCCATCCAGTACTGATGGTTAATGGTAAGCGACATTGGCTTGCTGTCCTCAATGGAGGCTCGAACCCGATACTCTGCTTGAGCTCTGAGTTCAACCCATTGTGGTACTACATAGAGGGAGAATAACAGAACGAGAGGAGGAGATGGGGAGGTGGAGGGATGCCGGAAGAATTGTCGCTGGGACGGTGCAATGACTGCTGCTTTATAAAGGCTCGTAATGATTGGCAGGACTGCATGATCAGCCTCCTTCCGAACCTCATTACAGGAAATGGCATGTTATGCGTTTGTAAAAATCTTATGACCACCATTTTGCAATTCATCATTCTTTGTATTTTGTTAAAGAAATGATTACTGTCCAAAATTACTAAAATGCAGTGTAATAAACAGAGAATGAGTATTTGTCAGAAACTTTTATATATTTTGCATATTGTGCATTCAGTGTATACATTTAATTCAGAATAGCAGGACAATCATTTCCATGTATTTTACTTGAATTATGTCTGTGGGACATTTTTATATTATACATTTTAAAGGATTAACCTTGCAGTGAAAATGATATGCATGCAGCTATGATCAGTTTTATTTATTTATTTGAAACAGCATGTTGTGTTATATCTAATATAATGTTTAATCATGCAAAGGTTTCCTCATATGTGGGGGTCTGTGAAGACCTCCGCTGCTCATAACCCTCCAGTGCACGTGTTTGCTGTAAGAAAGCTCAGCTCGTGAGCTTTTTAAAAAGCTGTCTGCAGTCTCGTGGCTGTCCGTGGTGCTGAAGCGAAACGGGCAAAGTCAAACGAAACATGCATTAGAATGAATGTCACTCTATAAATGCGAATCGTTTATTAGTTGCTGATTAGATGAAGGGTACGTTCCGCAAATAAAAACTTTCCTGATGCACATGACGCCGTCTGCACGGTCACGTGCGAAACGTGCAGTGATACGCGAGATCCGACTCCTTTGCTCAGGTAGTTCCATGATGGGAGCACGGTGAATTTAAGAAACGAAGACATTGTAGACTCACGTGCCCTTTAAAACTTTAGAACTGAAAGTATTTGCGTTGCAGCTGTTGCTCGCATTGCACCAGGTTAAAGTGGAGCTATACTAATGACAGCGAGCGCAAGAGGCATACAAGGCTGCTCATCATGATTTCTTGTTAGATCCTGTCTCGCGCATGCATGAACATGCACACGGACACATAAACGTCAAGACGCTGTGGAGTTTGTATGAAAGCTGTGTTATGTTTCAGATCGTCTCAGCATCGCTCTCCTTCAACACCCAGCAGGCTGAGATCGATGCTCGCGACGTGGCCTCTTATAAGCTGCGCTATTTTCCTCGTTAATATCACGTTTAAAACACCCACCGGCATTTAGTTTGTGTCCTCACTACGCAAATGATCAGAAAAACTCCTCTGCAGATGCGCTGTAAGGACTGCGGATCTTCCTTAAGCGTTTGATTTAAAAATATATAGCTGTGCGATATTCCAGGCGGTGGGCGAGTCGGTGAGACGAGGGTTTGTAGAGAGTAGAGACTGCTTCAAGGTGATTTTGGGAAAGATTCGAGCCATCGGGATTTTTTTGGTGAGAGATGCATGCATTCCACTTTATTTGCGTTGTATATGCATGTGCATGCACTGCGGATTGGCGTGCATATTGTTGAATGCGTGCCTGGCATGCCTTTAACGTGGCAGCGCTCAACAACGTTGCTGTAATAATTAATAGCATGTTAACTGTGATGGAGACTATGCGAGGTGTATTATTGTTCCAACGCAATGCAAGAGACCACGAAAGAGGCGAGATCCGGGTAAAAAAAAATGGAAGAGGATTTGATTTCCCAACCACTGAAAGAGATTAAGTCGACAGCAGCGCAAGTGCAATTGTGCTGCATATAAAAACGGGACGGGTTGGTCTTTCGATGTGAGATTGGTAGCTACCACCTTCCATTCTGAATCACAATCGCCACGTACTCAAGTGATCTCATTCCAGGGACATAGCGCCATTGTTCTGCTGTAGTGAAGCTTTATTCTTGTGGATTTGGGGTTGGTAGATGACTAATTTGCTGTAAACTGGGAAGAGTTTCGATGAGGAGTGTGCGAGAGCTGCGCGCGCTCGGCAGCAGCAGCATCAGCTCGGCAGCAGCAGCATCATCAGCAGCAGCAGCAGCAGCCTCGAGCTCAAATTCAGCACAGCTCTCATCTCAGAGCATCATCTCCTCGCATCCAGACAGAATAGACGTGTGCAAAAGTTTGACGATAAGGTGCAATCGATTTAACGTAAGTCTTGATGCTTGTGTCTTGGATATTGTAAAACCGGGGGCTGAGGGATCGCAACTGCATAAAGGTAGTCCCATATTCCTGGAAATCTAAAATGGATTATGGGGTACTTTTATCTCTGCATGATGTTTGTGGTGTGCATGATTGCTGTGAACTTGGCGATGGTCTGAAATGATGCGCACTGTTTGCTTAATTACTCCAATTGAATTACTACACGTTTAGGAGCAACCCCGAGGCGCACGCCCAACACTAATTCAGAGATACCTTAAAACGTGCTTTTGATGATGCACTCTCGCGACAGACCTCAAAAAGTGTGAACGTTAGGGATTGTGTAAGCCTCGGCGAGTGATCACGGTTTTTACATAGAGCTGTAAATCATTCTGTATGATGTTGATGCAGGATTAACTCGCCGATTGTGTGTGGAATGATTTGCGTTAATGCGTATGCCAACCGGCGGAATGAAAGCACACGATACCTGTGTCTGTGTATTTCTACATATATAGACCTCTGTTATGTATATGAGCACAGATTCATATTCTAAAATGGGAAAGTGCAATTAAACATTGAGTATTTGCATAGTGGGTCGTATGGCATACGTAATGACTGTCGTATTGTGTCATGCAAAACTGTGATATTTGTTTACTCTTAATTCTGATCATGTATATAATTGCATTAGTATTAATCTACACTATATGTAAGCTATAAAGGGGTCAGGACCACATTAATGCACAGTATTCATGATTGCTCCTCTATAGAGTAGATATGCTCAAGCTTTGAATTATATTTCAAAGGTTAAAAAGGGGAAATATGAACATTTTGTTCAGCACTTCTTAAACTGCCATAGGGTACTGTGCTTTCTTAGGATTTGTATTGTTGTATCACATCACTCTATTGCGACTCAACAAACCACATAATAAATATAAAATTAAAGGTATCCCACAGACAGACATTGATTGGTAACTGTGGGAGTAGTTGCATGTGAGCTGACACTAGCAGACCCTGTCTGTCTAAAAACATATTTCTAATTATATTACGGAGGTATATTAATGCATATACTCCCTATAATCGCGGTATGGGTTTTGGCAACCACATACCTCACTTCTTCCTGCAATTGCTCCACTTTAGTTAGAACAGAGAGGGAAACCCTGGGTTTCTTTGAATGATTGTATTTTCTCTTCTTTAGTGGGGATTCATCCATTGGAGAATGATGTGGGGTGGAAGAGGAGCAGCTTGGCTTTGGATTTGGGCCTGTTTACTGGTGACCAGCGTTCTGGCTGGAAAAAGGTATGTTTACGCACCTGAGGTTGGTGCATGTTTCACTCACATCTTGGAATAATTAACACATTCTCTACTTTTGATAAAGAGCACTCTCTATGCTGTAGTTACAGTAATGTTCAGTTAATATGTAAGTGCTTTGATCTAAATGTAGCTCTTTGATCTAGACCTACAATGTTAACTTAGACCCAGATCAGAACCTCAGACTTCAAAGAGGATGTCATGCTAATGAAGCTTTCATTAAGGTTTTCACTCTGCTGCAACTTTCTTTCACTGTTATACTGCATGCTTCATGGAGTGTTATTCGTCTATAGGTGAAGTTTGCTGACATACATTTTGAAGAAGGAGATAAAAAAAACTGTGCATGTCTATCATCCATGAGCAACATCACTGAATTAGTTTCTTTAGACAAAAACATGCAGTAAGATATTTCTAAAACTACGGCCAAGTGTTATTTTAAATGTAAGGACAAATGGAAAGATTTCTAACCAAACATAAATATTTATTTGGGAGGATTTGGCTTGAAAGAGGTCTCAGGTTTTCATTTTAATTTAATGTTTAAAGTGTAATATTAACTAATGAGTTCATATTTTCATGAATGCAGCTTGGATTTATATGTACTGTTAGCAGAGAATTATGCTGCTGATTTACTTCTAAATGATTAGTTACAATACTTATAATATATAAAGATAAAACATGTTTAATAATGCATATTATTAAATTATTTTGCAAAAATCATGCTTGTAAAATAAAGAATGTAAAGTGATTACAAATGCCATGCAACATTTTGCTTGCTTTAGATATATTTTATAGGTTTAGACAGGTGACCGTCACAGCGATGTTGACATACCCATGAATATTTTATAACAATACTTTAAAAATGCCATAAGCATACAGGGTCTCATTTGTAAGCTGTGCTGTGAGAGCATGCATCCACACTGTTCTGTTCAGATGACCTGTAGATGGGGTTGCTGTACAATGTTTAATGGGGATCTGTATGCTGCTCATATAAGCACGTGGATTTTGCAGTGTGTTATTCATGTCTGTATGGTTCCTCTTTAAACCTACTATCTCCAAATCTGCCAAAATATATATTTGAGTTAATTATTACTAAATAAAAATGCCCTGAGCTCTGATGTTTTTGTGCATTTTTCTCTGAGGTAACAGTGGAGATGTAATTTTGGGTCAGGCTGGCATGCATGCGTAATATATGAGACTACATTTTCCTCTCATGACCCCTTTTCCGTGTCGCTCATGGGGTCTGAGTGCATGTGCGTGTATGTCTCTGTGCGCAGATGGGGGAGGGTGGAAGTCTTCTCGTTTTATTTTTATTCTCGTTGACTGTTGTTGAATCCAGTGAGGTCCAAAGGTTGTTTTCAAGTTCACAAATCTTCACTTGTGAAAATGCCTATGTTTTGCATTTATATAATAGAACAAAAATAAAAACTAATCAGAATTTGATGGCAAAAAAAAAAAACATTTGAGAGCATACGGCTCGAGTCTGCAAGTTTGTACAAACCAGTATGATTTGAAAATGTTTGTTTTAATTAAAGCAAGGTAATCTGATCTTCGTAGAAAGGAGATAAAGGGGTCAGTATCGAAATTTGCTTATATTTGATTAGTGACCTAGAAATAGTACAGCGTCTTTACGTCATAAGTTTTCTTTGAAAACACAGTGAAAACCAGCAAAGTGGTCTCAGACTTTCATTGCATGTTCTGCTGGGAGACATTAAGACTGATTGAAATGACCGCATGAAATGAGCACAAAAAGCATGCACTGTTCTTCTCAGCGACGGCGAGCATATATCATCTGACAATTGTGCTTAAATTTTATTTAACTGCTTTGAATCAATAGTTGTCCATGTTGCTTTACTGGAAGATTTATAATATGCAATAATACATGCCAGATATGAAATACACGGGATACAAGGCTAACTTGCATTTCAGTGCGCGTGATGTCTCTCTCTTTCGGGGTCTGTCGCGTCTCTCCCTCTCGCTTTTCTCTATTTGAAAACACCTCCATCCGTGGTCCATGCTAACTAATCGCGATGACCTCATCCTCTCCTTCAAATCTGATTCCATGCCAAACACCAAACAGTGTTTATTGAGTCTGCAGACGCACTTGAACAAAAAAGCAAGCAATTATGAATGAACGGTCAGCCGGTGATTGTTTTTAGAGGAGCACAAATTGGCCACCGTCCTCACAGGCTCTTATTCATAAAGTACCATTTTACACTATATGATTAAACTGTGTTTTGCTCCTAATCATTCGTCTGAAATATTTATGAGCAACAGAATTCATTCTCTTTGCAGCCATGGGTGCATCTTTTAGGATTTGGCTTCGTGTTGCTAGAACTCATGCTTCTCATTTGCATCTAAAAGATTATTTTAGCTAATTAATAATGCATTGTTCCTGTGTATATCCCCCTTTGCTCCTAAGACGGAAGGAGAATTGTTGTTTATCTGCAGGCTATTGCATTGCACATTCTTTTTAAACAGGCTGGATGTTTCAGAGTTACCCCGAGGAGGGTGTTGCATTGATTTTTCACATCAGAGTGTGTTATAGCCACCCTTTGCTGTTGATTCTGGGTTTTGAATAAAACGTCTGCCGTTTTGCGTTGTCAGCTCCAGTCAAAGCGCAGATGAGCAGAAAGACAACACCACAGTTTTCACCAGGATTCTGGACAGCCTCCTCGATGGCTACGACAACCGTCTCAGGCCTGGACTCGGAGGTAGGTGCAGAAGTTTCTCTGAGGATTTCTCGCCTCATGCATTCGTGTCCCAGTTTTCGGCCCTGTGGGAGATTTCTAAACTTGCATCTTCAAACGGATGTAACAGCACTTTTTCACATCGGGAAAATAAATCAGTAACCAATCATGCTCCAATCGAAGTAGGTTTCTAAAGCAGGGCTCTCAAACTCAGCTCCTGGAGCTACAACCCTCCGAACACTCAGGCGTTGTGTGGGAGCTGATGAATGAATGAGTTTCTCATGTACAAACCGATCAGGTTGTGGGTCAATTTAGAGGACACATGAAAATGTTTGTTTTTATTAAACTTCTCCATACCCACACTAAAAAAATAATTATTATTTGTGACATTAGAATAAAATATATGGATATAATAGCAAAAGTAACTAAATTAAACAACTTTTTTTTCATTTAACATTTTCATTTAATTGACAGCTTTAATAAACATGGACTTTACTTTCATTAAAAAGGTTTATTTCTGCTATTGTAGGCTCATTATGTAAATAGCTATTCATTTAAATAACATACAAGTGCAAACTGGGTGCTTAATGCAAATGTAATTGGCTACATTTACAAAATCAGGTGATTATGTTCGCCCATCTATGCAAATGTGTTTTTATGTATAGAGACAAAAGAATGAGGTAATCACTGTTTGTCACGTCAGTTTAGTGATTGTCTCATCAATTAGAAAATTTAAAATAAATGTTTAAAATAAAAAATCAGAAAATTTCAAAGAGCATTTAAATTGTAACACACACTTTCCACTGTTTAAGACCTGAGTGATTTTGTGTTTGTGTGTGTTCTTGTGAACGATTGTTTCGATGTTCCTGTAATAATGTTGCTGTTACTGAATGTGATCTGTGAGGGGAATGGATGAGAACCGATATCAAGTTTTGCTGCTGCAATTTTTATTTATAAAGTTTTTTACAGAGCCACATACTGGAGGACAGTTTAAATAAATATGAAGAGATTTATAATATGGAAACATTCAAATTCTGCTTTGTGGTACTCTTTCTGTTTAAAGAAGATTTTATGATCACTGTCAGTTTCTGCACATATAAAACTATAACATGTTCATTACTTTATTGCTCTAAATGTAGTTATTAGAAAATCAGACTATATTTAGATATTGTGTTCTCTAGTGTAGTTAATCTGCTTCTTCCACACAGAAAGTCATGTTCAGTGAAGCTCCTCCCACAACAATCACACCTTCAACAGTTCAGCAATAAATGCTGGAATATCTCCATCAGTTCACAAGTGAAGACGAGCATCTAATCATCAGGAAGAGCTGAAATCTGCAAAGACTGAGTTTATTAAAGAGGACAGAGAGAAGATGAGAGATCCAGAGCCCTGCAGAATCAAACACACTGAAGATACTGAAGAACTAACAGGTTGGTGTTTATTTTTGATTAATGAAGCTGTCGGATAAGTTTTAATTTAACAAGTTTGTTTTACACTTTGAGTAAATTACTTTCAATGTTAGAAAGTCTTCAAACACTAATACTTCTGTTCCAAAATAAACAATTGTGTTTTTGTGTATGACATTTTTGTTTTTGTGCATATCATTTTCATAATTTAATTTTCTCATGACTTATTTATGCACATATCTGACAGGCTGGGTATGGCTCAGTTTGGGGTTTCTGGTTAAAGGCTGGTGTTGATGTGGTTTTCTTATGGCTGAGAATCTGTACCAATAATAAAACCTGTTCTGGCCCACTTCAGGGCCAGTTATAAGTTATTAACTGCTGAGACTTGGCCCAGTTAAGGCCCATGTGTGGCCCTTGTCTTTAATTCAGATTAGGGCCACTCCAGGGCTGTCATTCGTTGCTGTATGTGGGCAGAGGGAAAAGTGGTTGTGTGGACTGGAGCTGGGCCAGAAAACAATTGCTATGTGGGTGTGTAGTTTTGAATTTGAAAGGACAGATACACAAAATATCCTATATCAAAATATCTTCTAAACACAGTCAGTTATGTCTTTCGTCCCAGAAATTTAGATGGGCACATAACCCAAGGGTGCTGTTTTTCATGCTAAACCTGTTCAAATTTTGGGGGTTTATATATTTTTTTATCTATTATCATTTTTGATAGGCTACATATTATCATTGTCACATGTTTTCATTTATCTTAATTTCACTATTATTTTCCTCCTCTCGACGCTTCACACTCCAGTCCAGCGGGTGGCGCTAAGACATTTGTTTGCGCACAAGTGCTGAAAAATGGTGACTGGCTGCAGTATAGGTCATAAACCCCGCCCTCTCCATGTAATCTAATGGGACGTGAGACAAACTAAATAATCAAATTTACACTTCAAATAAATTTTCCCAAAGACGTTTTCTGTCATTTTAGGTAGTTCTTAGCATACTGATGTATGTTCAAGTGTTCGTTTTTTCTAATAAGTTTGCTTTTAATTAGTTATTTGATGCTATATAAACGGGGTGTGTCGTCATGATTGTGAGCTTGTGATTGGGTCTGCTGGAGTTTGGGCGGTATTTTGATACCACGGCTCCACCTCACGATCACTACTGCGCAGACTCTGGCTCCAAATTACCTAATTTTCCCAAGATGACGGCAGCCATACTGAGAATGTTTTGGCTTCACTTTTCTATAGTGGAAGGAAGTGGAGACACGCCGTCCATCTTTTTTACAGTCTATGGTTTCACCGCGCTCGAATGGTGCGTTCAAGTCATGTTGGATAGATCGTATTTATGAGTTGAATGCACATGAACGCCACCACAATGTCGTTGTTACGAGTGGGAAACTCGACATTTTCTTTAAGCCCTGAGTTTCAGTGTTGGGGGCGTGTCAGTGAGAAAACGTGTCGGGCGCAATGGATGCAGCCAAAGACTATAGATATGCAGCGTTTGTATTGATGGTAAATTTGTTGATATTAACAAAATTATTATTTTTTTGTAATGTAAAATAAAACAAAATATTTTATTATTGTATAATTATCAAATAACATTTACCCCCGGTTTCACAGACAAGGCTGAAAGAAACTTGAACGGATTGATCTTAAAACATTTCAGTGCCTTTGTTTTGTCTTGAGACGCACACCAGTAATGCTTTTTACTAAGGCATGTTTATAAAAATTACTTAAATGTCCTAATTGAACTATGGCCTAATCCTGGCTTAGGCTAAGCCCTGTCTATGAAACCAGGCCATAATGATTTAGATTTATGAATCATAAATCATAATGATTTAGATAAGAGATGTTATAAATATTCCCTTTGGTAAAGGAGAAACTAAGGCAATGATCAAAAAATAAATGATGAAGAAATGGCAGGAAAGGTGGGACACGGATAACAGTGGAAGAAAATATTACAGTGTACAGAAATCAAGGCACAGGGTGTGAACTGAAAGAACAGAAGGAAGGGATCAGTTTTAACCAGACTGAGGTTTGATCACACAGATTAAACAAAACATTGTTTTTATTAGGTAAAAATCAATCAGATGAATGCTTGGAATGTAAAATCACAGAAAGTGCAGAACATTTCCCCTCTTTCTTCTCTCTCTTTCTCTCTTAATTATTACTAATATGTAAAGTAATATAATCGAATCATAATCCATGCTACATACTCCGGTACAGTAGGTGGCGATATGCATTTAACAAGTTATGGTTGGAATCTGCCATAAAACTAAAAGAAGAAGAAAAAGTAGTTTCCCTGCACTCTCTGTTGTTTTGTCGTGATACTGTTTTAATACAAACTGTTAGAAATGTTGTTTCTGTAAGTAGAAAAATACAGTTTTAGAATCAGGTCAGTAAATACCTGTACTATTCTCATCCTGACAGTCGTGACTACATTTTGAGGCAAGCAGGGATATCTGGAGGAGTATCATCTGAACTGAGATCTGCTGCTGTGAAGATGCTGTTTGTTAAAGAGGAGAGTGAGGAGAACACGAGTGAACCAGAAACCTGGAGAATAAAACACGAGGAACCAGAACCCTGCAGAATAAAACACGAGGAACACAGATCCACCCCGCCTTCAGACACTTTGACTGTTGCAAGTAAAAAAAATTGTATGCCACTATACAGATATTTTCATTCAGTTTTGTCTCTTAGTATTGACTATGCTGTTAAAGAGTGGTCAGATGGCACACATTTTTGAAGTCTGCCTGTTATCGCTGTTCACCGCTGTCTGTTGTATTCAGTGACATGACTTCATGTCTGACTAAACTCTTGACTTATTCTGGGCTTCTGTCTGGAACATTTCTAATTGAAGGTTGAAAGGCAGATACAGAACATAAAAGCTGTTTTAGGTGCTGTATCTGCCCGTACGCTATTGTGTGAGAAAATGTGCCAGAAGATAGGGTGAGTTGAGGCCTTGAATCGAGGGCAGTTCATTAGGCCTCTATTACAGCGGATAAGCCCAATTCCTTGGCAAGCTAATTGACTTTTTATTAATGGAGATAAGTGAACGTGTCAATTATCTGAGCAAGGGTACTTTATATTAAGTAAAGAACATCATAGGAGATAAAGCAAACAGTAATAGGGAATCATTGTAAAGGTGTCTCGTCAAACTGAGGGTTTGTACAGGGCTAATGAGGTTTTTAACGCTGATGTTCACATTAAACTAATCTGATGGGAAATGTGAAAAAAACTGATTGTATGTGTGTGTGTGTGTGTATGAGTGTACAACTGCATAGGTATGGGAACCCTTGGATTTACGGCTTTCTGTATGAATTGGTCATAAATGGTATAAAATCTTTTAAAAAAGGCACAAAAAAAAGAAATAAATATGTGGTTTATAAAGACAGACTATACGCAAGACCTTGCAGACTATGAATTAAAAAATGTATATGAAGACTATGTTTGTTGACCCATCCTATGTCACCTATGTCATTAATAATAATTGATAAAATAGGAATTGTTATTGTATAAATGCCATCACCATAAATTGTATAATTCCCTTTTCAAAACTATGAAAATATTGCTGTAAATAAATAAATAAATAATTTGTTTTGTTGTAGTTGTGGCCTAATGGCCAATGTCCCAAACACATTAAGCTGTGGAGTTCATGTGGCAGATTTAAATCTGGATCATGCCATGTCCTGGTCTCATTCCAAAACAATCCGGTCCACTCTCTATTTTCGCTATCAAAAAAGGGTCAAAAAGTCAATTTATGATCTTTTATGTCTCTTTAATGTCCCTATTTTTATCAGCAGGCTGCTATAGCAAATACACGCATTATAATAATTCCAATTCAAAATTTATTGTATAGCGCTTTTCACAATACAAACCATTGGCAAAGCAACTTTACAGCAAATTAAGGTTCTACAATATTTAGTGGTAGCTTATCAGTGGGGACTGTCAGTTAATGTACATACGGCAGAAATGTACAGAAAAATCAATTAAAAACGTAATCAAACAGACGATGAACCCTATTAACAGCAATTATTATATTATGCAATCAAACTTATAGCAAAATTTTTTAGTTCTGTATGTTGTTTCAGGGTTGGTCCTCTGAGGGGTTGGCATCATCTTCTCAGGTGTTCTGGATCCAGACTGAGGCTTGTGTAATTCTTAGTTACCATGGGATGTCAATCCCGTGGCAGTAACAGAGAAATAAATAGAGACATAATTAGTGTAGCTGTTGTTCCAACCAAGTAAAATTAATTTGTTTAGCCTAAGCTAAAGAATAATAATGTGCATTTCAGATATAACTGCAGTACAAGATTATGAGATACATTATTTGAATGCTTGGCCAAAGAGATGTGTCTTTAATCTAGATTTAAACAGAGAGAGTGTGTCTGAACCCCGAAAGGTATCAGGAAGGCTATTCCAGAGTTTGGGGGCCAAATTCGAAAAAGCTCTACCTCCTTTAGTGGACTTTGATATCCTAGGTACTACCAAAAGTCCCGAGTTTTGCGACCTTAGGGAGCGTGAGGGATTGTAGCGTGGTAGAAGACTAGTTAGGTACCGCAGGAGCTAACCCATTAAGGGCCTAATAGGCAAGAAATAATATTTTGTAACTGATACAGAAACTTAATAGGTAGCCAGTGCAGAGAAAATTGGGGTAATATGATCATATTTACTTGACCCGGTAAGGACTCTAGCCGCTGCATTTTGGACTACCTGTAGCTTGTTTATTGAAGATGCAGGACAACCACCTAGCAGTGCATTAGTCCAGTCCAGTCTAGAGGTCATGAATGCATGAACTAGCTTTCTGCATCAGAAACAGGTATCATGTTCGTAACTTGGCAATGATTCTAAGATAAAAGAATGCTGTTTTTATAACATGGGAAATATGATTTTAAAAAGACAAGTTGCTATCTAATATAACACCAGATTTTTGACTGAGAGGAAGTAACAGTACATCCGTCTAGTTGCA
Organism: Sinocyclocheilus anophthalmus; assembly: GCA_018155175.1. Taxonomy (NCBI): domain Eukaryota; kingdom Metazoa; phylum Chordata; class Actinopteri; order Cypriniformes; family Cyprinidae; genus Sinocyclocheilus; species Sinocyclocheilus anophthalmus. The sequence goes on along the minus strand of JADLZN010002750.1, from coordinate 9,467 downwards.
AGTTGTAATCCAAGAGATTCTGTGTATTGTTTTTTGGTCCAATAAGTAATATCTGTCTTATCTGAATTCAGTAAGAGAAATGTATTATCTTTTACATTTTTAATACACTCTGTTAGCTTAGATAATTAAGTTTCATCTGGTCTTGTTGAGATTTGTAGTTGAGTATCATCAGCATAACAATGGTAACTAATCCCATATTTTCTAGTAATATTGCCAAGGGGCAACATGTATTTTGAAAATAGCAGAGGAGCTAGGACAGATCCTTTTGGCACTCCATATTTTACTGGTGATAAATGAGATGACTCCCCATTTAAATGAACAAAGTGGTAGCGATCCAACAGGTAGGATCTAAACCATCTTAAAAACCTGCTCTTGAATACCTGTATAGTTTTGTAATCGATCTATGAGTATGTAATGATCTATAGTGTCAAATGCAATTCTAAGATCAAGTAAAACTAGCAAGGAGATGCAGCCTTGGTCTGACGCAAGTCATTTGTAATTTTAACAAGTGCAGTTTCAGTGCTATGGTGGAGATGAACCTGACGACATTTCAGATGAGATCATTTTTTGCAGGAAGGAGCACAATTGAGCGGACACAACTTTTTCTAAAATTTTAGACAAAAGGAAGATTTGAAATTTCTGTAATTTGCCAGTTCACTAGGATTTAGTTGTGGTTTCTTAATAAGAGGCTTAATAACTGCCAGCTTGAATGGGTTTGGTACGTGACCTAAAGATAACGACGAGTTAATAATATTGAGAAGCGGTTCTTCTGCTACAGGTAACAACTCTTTCAGTAATTTAGTGGGTACAGGATCTAACAGGCATGTTGTTGGTTTAGATGCAGTGATAAGTTTTTTTAGCTCTTCCTGTCCTATAGTTGTATAGCACTGCAGTTTATCTTTTGGTGCGTTGAATGAAGCTAAAGTATTATACGCTTACATTTGTTATTGTATTTCTGATTTTATCTATTTTATCAGTGAAGAAATTAATAAAGTCATTGCTATTAAACTGTGAGGGAAGATTTAGATCGGGTGGCGTCTGGTTATTTGTTAATCTAGCCACTGTGCTAAATAAAAACCTTGGATTGTTTTGGTTATTTTCTTTGAGTTTGTGGATATGCTCGGCCCTGGCAGCTTTTAGAGCCTGTCTATAGCTAGACATACTGTTTTTCCACGCAATTCTAAAACTTCCAAGTTAGTTTTTCTCCATTTGCGCTAAGACTACGGTTTCTTTCTTGAGAGAATGGGTTTATGTTGTTTTTTTTTTTTTTTACAATGTACGTTTTTCTCTACCGTGTTAATTTGATGGTGGCAACAGCTTCTAATGTATTAGAGAAGAGAGTGCCTATGTTGCTAGTCATTTTGTCTAGTTCATGTGTTCTTATGGGTACACAGAGCAGTTGATATAAATCAGGCAGGTTATTTGTGAATCTGTCTTTGGTGGCTGGAACAATAGTTCTGCACACGGACGATAACGTGGAGCCATATAGTTAATATCAGTAATACGCAGAATGCACGATACAAGGAAATGGTCAGTAACATCATCGCTTTGAGGTACGATATCTATATCAGTAAGATCAATTCCATGCGGTATAATTAAATCTAGCGTATGATTAAATCGATGAGTGGGCCCGGTGAAGTTTTGCTTGACTCCAAAAGAGATTATAAGGTCAGTAAACGCAAGTCCTAATGCGTCATTTGTATTATCAACGTGAATGTTAATCTCCGACAATTAGCGCTTTATCAAAAGTAACAAATAGGTCTGAGAGGAAATCTAAAAATTATTTTAGGAAATCTGTATACGACCCTGGCGGTCTATACACAGTAGCCAGAGAAAGAGATAAGATAGATTTCTTTTGCATATATGACAGTGTAACATTAAGCAAAAGTATTTCGAATGAGTTAAACCTGTATCCTGTCTTCTGAGCAACATTGAGAATATCACTATATATCTATAGCCAGTATGAAGTTTGTTTTCTACATGACCATGGCATCCTATGATGTGAAAAACCTCAAAATTGCCTGTTATGTATATGAGTTTAGAGTCAGCCAACTCAGCGCTCAACAGTTAAACACCTGCATGTCTAATTCACAGTGGATAGTCAGTAAAAACAGGAACTTGTTCACTCGGTTGTTCAAGAAAGCAAAAACCAAACAAAAGAATGAAGGGCATGTAAACACCTGCTTTACATAGTTTCCAGACCGTGCTGCTTTTTAGTGAAAAGTTTGTGTATTTCATCTGTATTGAAATTGAAAGAACAAATGCAGTTTTACATGACAGACAGTCTGAAAAAAGTGACCTCAGAATCTTATTTACCCGTTTTGGCGGGAACCACTAGTTGCTCAACCAGATTGATACACACTTGCACAAGCTCACTTATACACAATAACCCCAGCACACACACTTGTATCTAAAGTCATTTCTGTGTAAGGAAGACCACTTCACTGCACTGCAAGAAAAATAATATCTGTGCAACTCAGAAAAAAAGGTATATCAGCTTTATTTTTTCAGATGCTGTTTTTAGCAATACATAGGACCACCTGACAGGGTGAATGCCATTGACAGGGGTCAGTTTGCTTCTCCCCTTCCCACTACCACCACATAGGTTACACTTGGGTGGTTGGACAACAGTAGAAATAGCTATACATTTGTATCTCCACCAATTACTGAATGTTCATTAATGAATTATTTTTTCCTCATTTCTATTAGCCAGTCTACAACTTTGCCATAACAGTCACAGGTGACACTCTTTAACTGTTTGGGTCAAATCTGTTGTTGTACAAAGTGTGGTCCAACTAAATCTATCAAAAACTACTTATAAGTAGTATAACATAAGACTCTTAAAGTGTTAGACATGGGTCCGTAATATAGAACTTTAGAGTTGTGGTGGGCTGCAGTCATCAGCACATGCCTCGGAGTCTGACATTTACTGTGACCCGCTGTGCCTGCTGTTTTTTTATATCATTACATTGCACCACGTGGCTGCTCAAGTGTGCACGGTCAATTTTTGGTGTGGTGAACCCATAGCAAATGGAGTATTATAAAGTGATAATATAACCAAAATTGAAAATTATGTCACCCTCATGTTGTTCCAAACCTGTATGACCTTGAACGCAAAATAAGTTTTTTTTTTTTGTGAAAAATGTTGGTAACTAGAGCTTTGGTGAACATTTAATTCTATTTATATGGAAAAACCAACAACAAACACACACGACAACAAATTCTCAGAAATTAATTTTTTTTTGGGTGAACTATCCCTTTAAGAATTTTTTTTTAATCCATAGGATCCATAATTTAGTTTAGAAAGCAAATCACAATTGTCTGGTTTTTGAATAGTCAAGCACACTTCAAAACAAACTTTTGTTTCACAAATAACTCTCAATCTGGAAACATATGTTTAATACAAATGGAAAACATTGTTTAGCAGAGAGGGTATGTGTGGATGAGCTCATAAGATGATTTAAGTAATGCTCTCTGAGCTGTGTTGTGCAAGTATTGTCATATCAGTAAATAATGTATGCTGTTGAATGGTCCAGTAAAATGCAAAGTAAAATAACAATTTTTAATGAATATAGGAGGGTTTGTGTTTGTGCGCATTGGCCCCCCCCCCCCCCCCCCCCTTTTATAAAGTTAAAAAAGGGGCTCTCAATATAGACATCCCATGGAGATTAGGTTAGATTGTAGTAGGCCTGTAATCCAAAAACTCATTTTGAGAAGTGTAATCCAGACACATCACTGCCGTTTTATCTCTTGTACCTAATTGTCTCTTTTATATAAGAGGATTAAACACCAATATTTGGGTGCCAATTGGAAACTTTAATACAATCATAATTGCATGATAAACAATTTAGTATGAAAGTTGAAATTATTCAGGGTATTATCTGACTGTTTTGATTGTGCATCCTAGTTCTGTGACATGGTCCCAAATCTTTGAAACGCAATTACCTGAATGAAAAACAAAAAACACAAAGTAAGAATCTGTTTATTTACTTGACAGCACATGTCACTATACCCTTGTTTATTTTCATTGTTTTGGACTAAGGATGCCTCGATTTTAAAATTGTATTCAATATTATAAGCTGTTATGGTCGAAAACCAATAAATTGGCGATATTAGATCTATATAATGTATTAACTATAGAATTATATTATGTAGTAAATATATTAATGCGAATTTAAATAAATATTAACATAATAAATTAAATAATGTGAATCTATGGGCCCTATAAGTTAAAAAAAGTAGATATAGGTAGGTATGCATAAAACCACAGTACTCCGCACATATGGTATTGACAAGAAACACGCTCACATTAACCTTAAAATACACAATTTTCTATTCGGGGACCCAGTTAAGTCAGCAATTTTGTTGTGCAATGTTTTATGAGGACATGATTTGCTAGACTGAAAGAATTGAAACATAGGCTAATAATAATTATATATATAAATTATAAAAATGTAGTGATAATGGAATTATACAGATAACTGAGGTCGTGGACTTTTTTTTAAAAGCAATTATATTCTAATTTTAAATGCTATATATACACACTCTAGATTTGATTATTTTACACTGTTGAACAGTAGTGGCAGACTACTGGCATCTTTGCTTGTTATCAGAGGATAAAGGGAGATTATAGCTGTTTACATTAATGTTTACTTTTTATATCAAACTGTGGATCTGATATAAAATTGCAGATTAGAATAAATTCAAATGAGGGACTGCACTTACTAGCAAAAGACCCCCAATTAAGGCTCCCCAGTCACATTGGGTTGTGAGGATCAGATTTGGGCCACCAGGAGCTTTGCATTGAAGAGTTTTTTAATTTTGTCAGTTTTTCCAAACATGATTTAATCGAAGTACAGTGATGAAAATCGAAACATCTGAAGATGTAAACTCATGCAGATTGTAGGCATATTTTTTTTCCTGTTAGACAAGTACATTCCCCTTAAAGGGATAGTTCATCTAAAAAATGAGTTCTGTCATTTTTAGATGAACTATCCCTTTAAGGGGAATGTACTTGTCTAACAGGAAAAAAAATATGCCTACAATCTGCATGAGTTTACATCTTCAGATGTTTCGATTTTCATCACTGTACTTCGATTAAATCATGCAGATTGTAGGCATATGTTTTTTCCTGTAGACAAAGACATTCCAATAAAGGGATAGTCATCGAAAAATGAAAGTTCGTACATGTTGTCTCACCTCCTGTTATTTAAATCTGTCTATTTTTTTTTTGCCTCTATCTGGAACATAAACACTTACAGTACAATAGAAGCCAGCGGTAACTGTTTTTAGAGATTTTTCAAAACATCTTTTTAAAGATATTTAAAGATCTATCCCTTTAAGGGACAATATGTTCCGTAATAAAGGGTTTTCCTACTGTTGGAGAGATTTAAACATGAGTCATTGTCACAGAATGTGTTCTTGTGTTCAAAAACAACTAGACAGAGCACAACTGCATGAATATAGTGATTTCTGAAGCCTCTTTTGTAATGTCTATTCAATAATTTACTCATTTGCCACAACTTTAATTTATTATTATTGTCTTCATTTAGAGGCTTTTCTCGGCAATTAGTATGCAAATAATTTAGCCAATTAATAATTATGATTAATGGATAAATAAATAGGATTTATTTGATTTATCATAATCATGTCATGAACAGCATGAACAAAACAAACAAACAAAAAAGGTCCTAAAAATAATACAGGCAAACGAAGTAACAAAAAGTCTCATTCTTCTTTGTTGCTATGACTTTCTTGGAAGGTTCAAGTAAACACTTGAGTGTTCTCCAAGAACCCTAATGCGACTGTGTTGATCTCTGCTGTTTCGTGCAGTTGCCTTCATCAATCACTTCATATCCATTATACCAGGGGTGCCCAAACTCGGTCTTGAGGGCCGGTGTCCTGAAGAGTTTAGCTCCACCCCCAATTAACACACCTGAACCAGCTAAATCAAGCTCGTACTACACTCTTAAAAATAAAGGCGCTTAAAAGGTTCTTCAAGCGATGCCATAGAAAAAACATTTTTGGTTCTACAAAGAACCATTCCGTCAAAGGTTCTTTAAAGAACCACCTCTTTCTCAACTTTTTGTAATCTGAAGAACCTTCTTACACCACAAAGAACCTTTTGTGAAACAAAAAGAATGTTAAAGGTTCTTTATGGAACCATTTAGACAAAAAGGTTCTTCTATGGCATCGTGAAGCACCTTTATTTTTAAGCGTGTAGGCATACTAGAAGCTTGAAGGCAGGTGTGTTGAGGCAAGTTGGAGCTAAACTCTGCAGGACACCGGCCCTCCAGGACCGAGTTTGGACACCCCTGCATTATACCCTTTATGCACTTCTCTCCACGGAGTGCAGAGAATTCTGAACACCACACAGGTCAAAGGTCATTCTCCTCATGCAGGCCACTGGGAGAAAGATTTAAGGTTGGACTTATTATAGCTCAAACAATGCTGTGAGTTCTGTCATCACATGGCCGACAGCCATGGCTTGCACATAGCGATAACCAAATAAGCCGTAATGTGTGGCTGACAGAAAAGGAAAGTGGCAGCCATACACGTCTGTCCTTTATTATGCCACATATGATTAGGACAGTAAATTCTGAATGATTTAGTAAGGCCTTTGATGTTCGTTGGATTCCCTTACTGTGTATTTATGGCATTATGATGTGGACTGAACTCAAAGACCCAGGAACGCACACAGCTAAAGTTCAGTTCATACAGGTATTTAACAAGTTTATTTTTGGTTAAAATAAAATTGTAAAAGTTTTGGGAGATATTGCACAAATCTGTATGGCTACTTTTATTTTGTGGAACACAAGATATTTTTTTTTCTCTGTACAGTGAAAGTCAGTGGGGTCCAGTGTTATTTTGCACCCCACAGGCATTCATTGTACAGACAGAATTATTTAAAAGATCTTTTCACAGAAGACAAAGTCAGACAGGTTTGGAGCAACATGAGTGTGAGTAAATAGAAAGCATTACAGTTTTTAATTAAAAAAATTAAAGTAAATCCTGTGATAACCTTCACCACCCACCATCATTAAGGTCTGGGCTCTGTGAAAATTGCTTGTTTATCTTGTGTAACAATATTGCAGGATTCTTTCTTTTGTTCAGATTATACTACCACTCACAGATTTAAAAAATAATGAAGTTTGTGGTTATGCAGGAGTGACCGTCACCTTGTCCGGATCATATTCTCGTCCTCTATTGCAAGCTTAAATATGCTGCACACAGTAATAAAGTCATTATTTAACAAGGTGGGAGTGTTATGCTGGCACTGGCAGTGAGGACTAATGAGAAATGGTAATAATAATAATAGACCGAGATTGCTGATTAAATGCTTCTATATATCCAGGCTAATTGGACACTAAAGTAAATAGGCCTACGTGACAGTTGCACTCGCTGCTTGCATTTCTGTTCGACAGAAAGAGTTCAAGAAGAGAACATGCAATGTAATGGGCATTTCTTTTCCATTGCTGTAATGTGGGACTGGAGTTCACCTGAGGGGCACTGTGGATGCGACAGGGAGCTGTTTATGTCCTGACAGCCTTAGTTCACCTCCTCATTAATTATACTAGAAGGATGAAGGAATGGTCTTTGGCAGGAGGGTAGGAATGATCTGAAAAATGGGGAGGACTCATTATAAACCTGATCAGCCCATGGCTTAGGTGACGTAAATCAAAAATGCAACCTAAAAACATTAGTTGAATAGTAACTGAGACTTTGTTGGGCATAAATGAAGAGTTTGGGTCCAAAACGCGATAAATGCCATTTTTTAAAAAAAAGTAAGTTTCCGCCAAAATCAGTATTGTATATGGTCAGTATTGAAAAGTCCATTTTAAAATTTTACGCAAAATGCGATATCCGCCGAGTTATTCTGTCATGTTTTCTCCCTTTCTTTCCAAACCGCGACAAACGCCAGTCTCCCTTCTCTGCAGAATGCGATATATCCGCTCAACCAATCACAGCGCACCATTCCACGCACTGTAGACAGTAATGGCGGCGCTTTGAAAACACCCGGCATCCTTGTTTTCCTCATCTATTTTGTACTTTGTGATCAACAAACATACTTAGGGCTGCACGATAAATCGCATGCGATATTTAATGCTCATCTTGTCAGTAAAGCCGGCTCTGTGATTGATAGTAAATCTCCATCACGTGCTTTCAGATGGAGCGGCATTTAATACACAGAGCCGTAGATCACTGCAATATCGCATTCATAATCGCAGATGAGTTGCATTCGATTATGAACGCGATATTGCGTAGCTTGTCAGTGTAAGTGTTTTTATTAATGCCATTAATGTTTTTGTTAATACAGGGTATAGCACTATTCAACTAATGAATGTAACATGGCAAAGATGAACGCACTTGTAGAAGTTGAATGTGGTTTCTGTGGTTTAATGTGATAGCCTATTGTTGTTCATGTATGTTCATGTTCAATAACATTTTATTTTATTGTTGTAATTAATTCATAGCATTAACAAGATGACCCGTTGAATTCATTTTGGGAGCGATGACTGATTGAATGTATTTTTAGTCCAGTGCCTGTATATACAATTTGTATTGACCAAGTTCAGAGGCTGTCATATGTGGATCAACTTACTATGTTGTGTATTTTCAACAGTTTCAATATGAAAAATAACTTTTAAATTGATTCAATGGATTTATTGCATTTGAAAAACAAACAAACAAACAAAACAGACGTGTCCTGGCGTTATTGATTTTTGGGAAAAAATATAACATTTTATAATACATTTTGAAATCAAAATTGGATTTGAATTTTTAGTGGTTATTATAACTAAAGATGGTATGTGAAGTTTGAAACAGAAAATAGTGTTTCATCTTGCCACTTTCTTTTACATTTTGTAAAGATTACACAATCTTGCCACATTTTTACTCAAATGAATCCAAATGGATTTATAGCGTTTTAGAACCAAACTGTTCAAATATAGTAGAAAATAGTAGTATATAAGTAGAAAAAGCCTTTTATTAAAAGGTCATATGGATTTTGTCATGAAGTCATGAAAACATTCAGTGAATAATAGAAGAACATTTATTTGAAAACTTGCATGGGTGGAATGGACATGATCAACAATATAAGACTAAGTATGTGAGCTATCTGCACGGCCTTTTGGCAAAGTAAGCAGCATATGCTTGTGGTTTCTACGGGAATGTTAAGATTCTCATTTGTGGGTTTCCTGTCAGGTTTCCACAGAGAGACTTATGTGGGGAGTCTGACATAACAGCCGGTAGTCGGTTAGCTGATGGCCAGCCAAATTTGTAGGGAGAGACACAGAAGCAGAACAAAAACATTATGAGAAAATACAATTATGAAAATTCATCTTCAAATTGTGTGTCAGCAACTTCACAAAGTCGTCCTCTGGTTCTGAAGGAAAGATTCTCAGCGGCTACTCAAAGTCCTCTAGTTTTGGAGGAAAGACTTGCCAGTGTTTTTTCAACACTTTCAA